>JAOTON010001815.1:0-15000 GCA_034440635.1 Lepas anatifera | reverse complement strand
GACGTCCTGTATTGTAGATACTAGGCTGGAGTATTGCCGGACACTGTTTAGACTTCTGCCGCTGCTGTTGGTACCAATGTCACTGACTTTGAGGTTAAATCATTCTGCTTGTTTTTAAACTGACGGTTCACTTATGAAGTAACGTTTCATTTATGTCACTTGCCATAACAAATAGCATACTCGTTATATCCATGCAGGACTTGTCAGGTGGGTACCGAATGGACAAAGTGCATGTTGATTAGACTTATATCAGGCATATTCCTTTTCTGTCTGGATGTGCTACTTGTGAACTACATTAAGTTATGAGCATAATACATGTATTGCCAATAATTATGTCGGTATCTCCTGGCTGTTACTTGTTAACATTTCTCCATAGTTTTTTCCTTGGGGTTTTATGTGTAATGGGCTCGCTTGTATTATCGGCCAATATCACAGTTTGTTTCGTTATCTGCTAATTTTTTCCTCTTGTTTTCAGTCTGAGGAAGACCAGCAAATGCAGGAGGAGCTCTCCATGCTGGTCGAGAGATTACAGGTGGGTGTCTAACGTTCGAGCTTTGCGCTACTAATATTGTATTTGTACACTGGTTAAGTAGTTTTTTTGCCATAATGCTCATTTTTTCCTTTTACTGGGAAGGCATTATTAGTGCATTAGGATCATTGCCAGGTCTAAACTACTGGTTGGGGGAGGAGAGAGAGAGAGAGAGAGAGAGAGAGAGAGAGAGAGAGAGAGAGAGAGAGAGAGAGAGAGAGAGAGAGAGAGAGAGAGAGAGAGAGAGAGAGAGAGAGAGAGAGAGAGAAGAAGAGAGAGAGAGAGAGAGCTGGACCCAGGATGGTGAAGACCAGCACTTTTTTACAAGAAAAGGGAGGAAAGCGGAGGGTTTGGGGATGTATCTAGTGCTCGCAACGGCAGTGCTTACTCTCAACATGGAAATAATTGGGGTTTGTAGACGATGTTGGAAACACTCTGGAAGAGTCTTTTTCATTGTTACAGGACTCACTGATTGCGACGAACATCTGTGAGTCTGGTTCGAATTCCTGACTAGGTAGAAAAGAGTAAATAACCTTTCCTGGAAAATTATTATCTAGAATGTGTAAAAAGTTGTTTGTATGCAATCTCAAAGAGGAAGAAAAGCATATGTTTATGGAAAGATCCGAACAAGAAGAGCCAAGGGCGAATTGTTCCAGCGCTTGGGCCAACCTCCTGTCCTTGTCAGTAGAATGCCGACATACTGAAGTGTCTGCAAGAAGGTGGTCACGACATGTACTCGTTACCGTCCCGCGTGATATCCCAGGGGGCGTAGGAAGAGCTTCTTCCCCTCCTACTGGGGCATGTTTGCTTAGTTTGTGGATATCCTCTCATTGTTTTTACCCTGTGTAGTTAAGTTACTGGATTAAGAATGCAAACTTTTTTACTGTGTTCAACTGCTTTCTTTAATTTAAATACTTTTTAAAAAACGGGCTGAAGTTAGTTTGATAGGTAAACTTCTGCCAGCAATGCTATCCGCAACGGCTATTCTAAGTTACCGATCGTTATGTTGTCGTTATCGATGTTGTAGTCGTACCCATAGGTTATCGGAATCGGTGTGGTATTAGTTCGCCTATTTGACTACCCCTTTTTAGACAGTGGCACGTGGCTGGCAAAGTTACATCGTTTTTGACCAGTGATTGTTTTGAAGTGCCCGCTGCCTTATTAACACCAAAACATAACGCTGGGAGGGCGCCCTCGTCGTCCGGGAAAGGTATTGATTAGATGGTACGTTGGTGTCTTCTGAGGTTTGGCTCCCCCGTGAACGGAAGCCTGGGTCGGCCACTGCGGTGCCGGCGGCCGTCGCGTGACGCAGAGTCGTTGATTTCAGGAGAACGACACGTCGCTCTACATGCCAGCGCTGGAGTCCATGAGGACCATGATCCGCGCCTCCACAACCTCAATGACTTCGGTGCCCAAGCCACTGAAGGTGAGAGTGACTTATTCTGCCAGCCTAAATGGTGGATGGTTATTTTCTTATTAGGGCTGATATATTCTCTATACGTGACTGTTTGCATATAAGTTATGATTGTATGTAAGGGGTGCTTTCGGGATAAAGACAGCCTCCTTTATGTTAGCCCCGAAGTTTCAAACCTTAAGTTAAAAAAGAAATACGCATTCCAAAGATAAAGTTGACATCTGGTGTGGTCTAAACCTCCAAGCCGGTCCGACAAAGAACACTTGAATGTGATATTTGATAAAACGCTGGATCGGTAAATCTCATTTCATCTCTTAGATAGCGACAATCGAAGGTACTTAAAACATTTTATTATGTGTGTAAATATTGTGTGCTATCTCCATATAAATTTCCATCAAGCCAATTTTTCACCGTCGGCATGATTGGCACGAATGTTATCTACCCTGGACCTCTGTGAAAGGCAGTTAGCATCTCCACTGCCAGGGAGCAAACTACCCTGTTGGTCGGTTTGCATCATATTTTTACATAAGTAGATAATACCAGTTCTGCTCTACAACGTTACGTGATGTTTTCTGGAGATCATGCCTCGTTTTTTTCGTTTATTCAAGCCGCAAAGGAAAACATGTATATCACACTACTGATAATATATCATGCACGTTTGGAAAGCTGGAGGCTCGCTCAGAACTAACCTTTCCGGATCGGCAGTTTTTCCATGGAACACTATCTATGTACGCAAACTAATGACTAGGCACACGGTCGGCCTTGACGCGTGCTTTGCTCGTCAGTTCATGCGGCCACACTACGAGACGATGAAGACCATCTGCGAGGCGATCGCCGACCCGAAGGTGAAGGGAACGTGCGCCGACGTGGTCTCTGTGCTGGCCATGACCATGTCGGACCAGCGGGAATGTCTCAAGTACAAACTGCTCGGCTTCAGTAACGACATCGGTGACTGGGGTCACGAGTATGTGCGGTGAGTGAAGCGGCGTCCGCTCACAGCTCCAGCTTCGGCTGCGTGGGCGTGGGGTTGATGGGCTGCTGGTACAGCTGTGGACCAGCTTCTCTCTGACCTGTCGATAACTGTTGTGACTTCTGTATGCTGTCACTTTGACCAGTCTCGGTAGGGGCGGCAGAATGAGGTTTTTGGCGTGATTGATCACCATTACCTCAATAATGGCTTTTACGTTCATACATGTATTCACAGAAAACAAGCCAAAAATGACACACAATGAGAACGTGAAGATTAAAAGCAGATGAAGGGTAAAAACGATGATACACAAAGCGACCGTGAAGATTAAAAACGGGCGAGGGGTGAAGACACAAGCAGGAAACACCACATCGGGGGCGGGGAAACGACTCCAGTCACGCATCCAGAAGGGTGGCACCGAGAAAGTATTCTGCATGTGGGAAATGCTCACAAAAAAAGACAAAAAAGGGATCAGGGGAACACAATAAATAAAATAAGATAAATTCAAGGGTTGGTAGTGAACGACATATCAAGGTCAATGCCTGGGCAACATCAATCAGCTGCACAACTCTAGCAGCACCGAGGCATCAGCGCCGCCCAGCGGCACGCGGTGGCCACGCACCAGCACCACCCAGCTGCCACCACAGCGCCGCCCAGCGGCCACCACAGCACCGCCCATCGGCCACCACAGTGCCGCCCAGCGGCCACCACAGTGCCACCCCGCATCTGCCGTGCTGCGACCCCGCACCTCGCAGCACAGCATAAGGAGCCGCTAGTCGGAGAGGGCCACGCACGGCTGGCGCAGCCCGCAGCACCACCGCAGCCCGACACGGGCCCTGCAGCGGGCAACGCGCAGCATTGGAGCAGGAGAGGACGCGGCAGCCGCGTCAAGAACACGCCGCTGGGCCGCTCCCGCCCGCGGAACATTCAGAGCAGCTGCCGGAAGCATTTTAATTAGAAGAGGAAAAGAAAGTCGAAGTAAACTGAGTAGTGCAGACAGAGCGAGAATGAGCGGAGAGAGAGAGAGAGAGAGAGAGAGAGAGAGAGAGAGAGAGAGAGAGAGAGAGAGAGAGAGAGAGAGAGAGAGAGAGAGAGAGAGAGAGAGAGAGAGAGAGAGAGAGAGAGAGAGAGAGAGAGAGAGAGAGAGAGAGAGAGAGAGAGAGAGAGAGAGAGAGAGAGAGAGAGAGAGAGAGAGAGAGAGAGAGAGAGCGAGAGCGAGAGAGCGAGAGAGCGAGAGAGCGAGAGAGAGAGAGAGAGCGAGAGAGCGCGAGAGAGCGAGAGAGCGAGAGAGCGAGAGAGCGAGAGAGCGAGAGAGCGAGAGAGCGAGAGAGCGAGAGAGCTGGGGAGAGTTGTTGGTTGCGTGACTGGGAAAGATAACATAGGATTTTATATGGATGCGCGTTTACTTTAGATGAGACATGGGATGAGTTGGGCGCGCAAAACAAACCGGGGAAACCATGAAAGGGCAGGGAGGTGCCGGAGGCTGGCCTGTAAGAGCGCGATAACTGCCTCACTCAACGTTTCATTTCGGCCAAAGAGGAATTTGATGACAGACAATTTTTATAACACAAGTATACCCCCAGAGCGGGCCCAGCATTGCACGATGGCACAGAAATACAAAAACGCAACTACCTATTGCAATCAATACTTTTCTAGAAATAACTTTTGTACAACTTTGCTGAAGAAGGGCTTGCTCAAGGGAATATCTTCCAGATTTCTAATTTTGAAGGCGATAAACTTTTCCATGTGCGAGGAGCAGCGACAAAAATGGAAAATTTCCGGTTCATAGTGGGGACAGGGGGGACAAAGAAGCGTTGTATTAGCCTACCATTTCTCCCGGCAGGGTCCGGCGGTTGAAGGTGTATTCTATTTGAAAGTGAGTACGGCAGAGTTTGGGGAAGAAAATTGTGCAGAATTTTAATTTCAGCAAATTCAACAAGGTCAGGCAGTTTGAGAAATTTATGTTTTTTGAAGAGAGGGCTGGTGCGCGCCAAACGGTCAGTTTTCTCGATGATCCGTACAATTCTTTTTGGAGCAAAATTAATTTGTTTAAACGATAAGGGAGTGTGGACCCCCAAACTGCCAAACAGTAATTTAGGTGGGGAAGCACTAATGCGTTGCATAGCAGGAGGAGATGGCTCGAGTCGAGTGCTTCCCTTGATCTGCAAATTAGGCCAATATGACGGGAGATCGTGCTTTCTACATGCCTAATATGACTATTCCACTTGAGATCCTCATCTATACTAACCCCTAAATACTTAGTTGAGCATTTACGTTCCAGGAAGAAATTGTTAATGGATATGTGAAGGTCAGGTGCTGGCGAAGATGAAAATAGCTAATATGTTGTCTTTTTGCATTTATTGTAAGTCTGTTACTAAGTAGCCACGAGGTTACGTCTGGAAGGGATTCGTTAATTTTGCATTAGCTGTAGAGAGGAGTATTAGCATAGTATTAGCTGTAAAGAGGAGAGCGGTATCATCTGCAAACAGATGGAAATTTGGAATGATCGAACTTTTAGAAATGTCATTTGTATATATACACTGCCCTGTGGAACGCCCATGGGCAGGGCCATGGGGGATACTTGAAGTATTTTTAAATTTGACAATTTGTTTACGATTTGAGAGATAACTCGTGAAAAATTAGAGAGGTGTTTTGAATACCGTAACAGCTAAGTTGGAAAGAAGAATTTGGTGATTAAGGGTGTCAAACGCTTTGCTGAAATCCAAATGAATTTGTGCACTAACTTTTTTACAATTTTTGCGGCTGTGATCTCATCATATAACAAGGAAACTGGCAATAAAGTGTTATGGTTTTTGCGAAACCCGAATTGATTCTCAAAAATTATATTCTCTTCAAAGAGAAATTGAGAGAATTGAGCATATATTATTTTTTCGAGAACCTTTGCAAGAACAGGGAGAATCGATATAGGACGATAATTTGTAAACAAAGAAGGGTCCCCTGATTTGAAAATTGGGACTACTGTGGCAATTTTTAGTTCGTCTGGGAAGATACCGAGTGAAAGACAAAGGTTAAAGAGATGAACTAGATGAGTGGCAATAGTTGGGCTGATTAACTTGAGAAATTTGGAGCTAATTCTATCATAGCCTGCGTCTGTGCTGCCAAGAGATGATATTTTATTAAGCACGGTTGTAACATTGGTAGGGTGAAATTCAAACACACGGTCAGTGAGTCTACCCAGATAGTCTATGGGATCTGAAGTGGTACGTCCCAAATTGTTATCAAGAGAAGTTCCAATTGTTGAGAAAAATGTTTTAAATTCATCCGCAATGAAGGAAGGTTCAGTGATTTGCCCGTCGTCAAGTTTGAATCGTTCTGGAAGATCTTTCTTGATTTTGTTTTTGTGAACAAGAGTGAGCAAATTTTCCCAGTGTTTTCGAGGTTTGTCTTTATTTTCCCTTAATTTGCGTTTGTAGTAGAGATTTTTGGCAGTGCAAATAATTCTAGTCAGAGATTTATGCTGTGTTTTATATTTTACTTTATCAGACTTGCTTCTAGACTTTATAAACTTTTGGTAAAGGTCTGTTTTTTTATTTATACATTTTAGAAGACCAAAAGATATCCAGGGATTTATAGGAGTATGCCTACGGTTAAATTTAGTGAAAAACGGTCAATTTCAGAGGTGAGTGCAGATTGCTGTGCTTTTGCTGCAATATTTGGATCATTTATCAAAGAAAAGTCAACAAGCTTGAGATTTATATTTGTTTTCATCGCTTCCACATTTCTAAAGTCAAAAGAGCTGGTTTTTACTTTCTTTTCGCCTGTAAATTTCACACAAGTGTTTAAGTTAACTGCAATGGGAAGATGATTGCCGACATCGGAAATCAAAACGCATCATATGGATAAATTACTACAAAAATGTTGTCAATCAGTGTTTGAGAATTTCAAGTAACTCGAGTTGGGCGAGAGATACAAGGGGTTAGGCCGTGAGATTCTAGGAACTGAAGGAAATAGTCCAATCATGGGTTTCAGATTTTAATGTATCAAAATTAAAGTCACCGCCTATCAAACAAATCTTACTTTCTTCTGACAGCTTATCCAGAAACATGTCCAAATAATTTAGAAACAATGAAAATGGAAATGAGGGAGACCTATAACAAACACCAATTACAAAGCGAAAAGGAAAAACGTTAAATGATTCTATGAAAACTGATTGTTTTTCGATAGCACTCGACTCAAGGTCACCCCTCCTGGTATACCTAAGATCTTTATGAATAAACATTCACATTTTGATGATTCACATTTGATGACATTCAAACATTTTGATGACGTTGATTGTAGAATGTTAGAATGTTCAGAGGTCCGAGAGAGAAAACATCGTGGAACACATTGAGCTATCCCGAGCCATGGTGGAGACAAAACTCAAGACCCTGAAAGCTGCATCTTCTCCAGGACCTGACGGCATCCACCCGCGGGTGCTTCGGGAGTTGACTGCGCCTCTCAGTATCCCACTTTCCTCAATATTTTCAAAGTCACTTGCCAGTAGAAGACTCCCAAAGGACTGGAAAACGGCTGAAGTAACGCCCATCTACGAAAAGGGAAGTAAAAGTGAACCAGGCAACTACAGGCCTGCTAGTCTCACTTCAGTGCCATCCAAGGTGTTAGAATCCCTGATTCGAGACAAGTTGTTGGCGCATGTGACCCAGGCCGGGCTTTTGAACGACGCAGAACACGGGTTTGTCCCATCTAGATCCTGCATAAGCCAGTTACTGTGTTCTTTGGACCACTGGACCAGGGCCCTTGAAGTTGGTGAACTGGTTGATGTTGCCTATCTCGACTTCTCGAAGGCTTTCGACTCTGTGCCACACAGAAGATTGCAACAGAAACTCAGCGACCTAGGAATTCGAGGTCAAGTCCTTGAGCGGATAAGATCATTCCTCTCAGGGAGGTCGCAAAGAGTCAGGGTCAACAGTGAGACATCCGACTGGTCCCCTGTTACTAGTGGCATTCCTCAGGGCTCGGTCCTGGGTCCAACGCTATTCGTGCTGTTTATCAACGATCTGCCCGAGGGATTGTCGTCCAATGTGAAGATATTCGCCGACGATACCAAGTTGTATGGTCCGGCTGCCAACCACGATGACCGGTCTCTCTTCCAGGATGACCTGCGCAAGCTTGAGTCCTGGGCAGAGGAATAGCTGCTCCCATTCAATGGCTCCAAGTGTGGAGTGCTACAGCTTGGTACATCAAACCCTGAGCAGCAATACGTCATGAACAGGCAATCCTTTACCCAACTCGAAGCTCAAAAGGACTTGGGAGTGCATGTGGACAGAGACCTCAAGTTCCGCAAACAAGCCGCAACTGCAGTCAGCAAAGCTAGTTAAGTCCTGGGAGCAGTACGACGGTCATTCATTCACTTAGACAACATTACCTTGCCTCTCATATACAAGGCTCTTGTCAGACCTCACCTCGAATATGCCAACGCTATTTGGGGCCCCTTTAACAAGGCAGATCAGTTGTCTGTTGAGCGTGTCCAGAGGAGGGCTACAAGGCTTGTTCCACACTTACGTGACCTCAGCTACCAGGAAAGGCTCCGTAGGCTTAAGCTTCCTTCACTGCACTACAGGAGACAACGAGGAGACATGATCCTGATGTACAAGCTAATGCATGGCTTGCTTGGAATCTCCAAGGAAACCTTCTTTCAGGACCCACCACTCACAACCACTAGGGAACATCGCTTCAACGTAGCTAAGCCGCGCGCTATCTCTAGAGTGAGAAGGAATCGCATTGCTGTCCGAGTAGTTTCAGCCTGGAACAGCCTTCCGACCTGGGTGGGGAACGCCCCTATCATCTGCACATTCAAATCTAATTGGAAGGGTTTTCTATACGAATTCCCGAACTAGTTTTAGGCACGCACCCTGAACTGAGCTCGACGAGGCCGGGCAAGACAGGCACCCGAGAGTGTCTCATAAAGACCCGCACATCTAAGATATGTAAGGTTATGATCCTTCCTCAAAAACCTTCGCCATTCTAACAGAATATCTGTGTTGCCTAGCCTGTTTGTTTGTACCCTATGTTTGAAGCCCATCTATTTGATAGAGTGACTTTGCACCTTATCCCTGAACTATGTTCTTAATGCACTGGATTTTTTTTCAATGACGCTTCAAATCTGATGGTGCGTTTACCCTTCACTGTGACGGGAAGGGTCTGGTCATGAGGTAAACCTCAATGATCATTATTTGCTAAGGTGGCGTGGTGCACCACTGATTTGTTTGTCCTATATTTTCTGTTTTGGAAAGTCAGCTGTGAGTTGTGAACACGCTGACGATGTCCATGACAGAACAGCCCTGTTACTGGGCTGCACCAGCGCCCGTCAGTGCTGAAAGTCGTCTGACCGGGGAACGGTGGCCGGCAGCCACCTGGCGGGCGACATAGCCAACGAGTGGGGCCGAGACTCCCGAGGGCCCGGAGGCGGCCGCCATGCGTGACTCGCTGGTGGCGCTCTCAAAACAGATCGTCGCCTACATGATGGAGCACAACGCCGAGGCTGAGGCCTGTGACCTCCTGATGGAGATCGAGAGGCTGGACCTGCTCCAGCAGCACGTCAACGCCGATACCTACCAGCGCGTCTGTCTCTACCTCACCAGGTCAGTACCAGCGCGTCTGTCTTTACCTCACCAGGTCAGTACCAGCGCGTCTGTCTCTACCTCACCAGGTCAGTACCAGCGCGTCTGTCTCTACCTCACCAGGTCAGTACCGGCGCATCTGTCTCTACCTCACCAGGTCAGTACCGGCGCGTCTGTCTCTACCTCACCAGGTCAGTACCGGCGCGTCTGTCTCTACCTCACCAGGTCAGTACCGGCGCGTCTGTCTCTACCTCACCAGGTCAGTACCAGCGCGTCTGTCTCTACCTCACCAGGTCAGTACCAGCGCGTCTGTCTCTACCTCACCAGGTCAGTACCAGCGCGTCTGTCTCTACCTCACCAGGTCAGTACCAGCGCGTCTGTCTCTACCTCACCAGGTCAGTACCAGCGCGTCTGTCTCTACCTCACCAGGTCAGTACCAGCGCGTCTGTCTCTACCTCACCAGGTCAGTACCAGCGCGTCTGTCTCTGCCTCACCAGGTCAGTACCAGCGCGTCTGTCTCTGCCTCACCAGGTCAGTACCAGCGCGTCTGTCTCTGCCTCACCAGGTCAGTACCAGCGCGTCTGTCTCTACCTCACCAGGTCAGTACCAGCGCGTCTGTCTCTACCTCACCAGGTCAGTACCAGCGCGTCTGTCTCTACCTCACCAGGTCAGTACCAGCGCGTCTGTCTCTACCTCACCAGGTCAGTACCAGCGCGTCTGTCTCTACCTCACCAGGCCTGTACCAGCGCGTCTGTCTCTACCTCACCAGGTCAGTACCGGCGCGTCTGTCTCTACCTCACCAGGTCAGTACCGGCGCGTCTGTCTCTACCTCACCAGGGTCAGTACCGGCGCGTCTGTCTCTACCTCACCAGGCTTGTACCAGCGCGTCTGTCTCTACCTCACCAGGTCAGTACCAGCGCGTCTGTCTCTACCTCACCAAGGTCAGTACCAGCGCGTCTGTCTCACCTCACCAGGTCAGTACCAGCGCGTCTGTCTCTACCTCACAAGGTCAGTACCAGCGCGTCTGTCTCTACCTCACCAGGTCAGTACCAGCGCGTCTGTCTCTACCCTCACTAGGCCTGTACCAGCGCGTCTGTCTCTACCTCACCAGGCCCTGTACCAGCGCGTCTGTCTCTACCTCACCAGGTCAGTACCAGCGCGTCTGTCTCTACCTCACCAGGTCAGTACCGGCGCGTCTGTCTCTACCTCACCAGGTCAGTACCAGCGCGTCTGTCTCTACCTCACCAGGTCAGTACCAGCGCGTCTGTCTCTACCTCACCAGGTCAGTACCAGCGCGTCTGTCTCACCTCACCAGGTCAGTACCAGCGCGTCTGTCTCTACCTCACCAGGTCGAGTACCAGCGCGTCTGTCTCTGCCTCACCAGGTCAAGTACCAGCGCGTCTGTCTCTACCTCACCAGGTCAGTACCAGCGCGTCTGTCTCTACCTCACCAAGGTCAGGTACCAGCGCGTCTGTCTCTACCTCACCAGGTCAGTACCAGTGCGTCTGTCTCTACCTCACCAGGCCTGTACCAGCGCGTCTGTCTCTACCTCACCAGGCCTGTACCAGAACACACCTCTTGAAAAAACTTGTGATGGGTAGCTTTTACGATAAAAATCACCAGCGCTGCCACCGTTTCAGAAATTACAGAAATTGACATTGCGCCGTGAACATTCCGCTACCTTCGGCTCTGATGTTCTGTTCAGGTCTCCCAGATCAGGTCTCTGATCCGCCAGCTGTGAAAATAGACAGATGCTCTGATCCGACAGCTGGGACATAGACTGGACGCTCTGTCCCGTTAGATGGGGTGTAGGCTGACGCTCTGCTCCGTCAGGTGGGATGTAGGCTGACGCTCTGTCCCGTCAGCTGGGATGTAGACTGACGCTCTGTCCCGTCCCGTCAGCTGCGTGCCGTACGTGCCGGACCCGGAGAACACGCGGCAGCTGACGGTGGCGCTGCAGCTGTTCCGCCAGTTCCACCAGCACCCGCAGGCGCTGGGCGGATCGCCATGCAGCTGCAGGATCAGCCGCTCATCCAGGAGATCTTCTTCGAGTGCAGCGACAAGTGAGGCCGCCTCAACACCTTTTGACAATGGCGTAAAATAGACCTTTTTGAAGAGCCGAAACTTTTGGGGACCGTTTGATGCTTTACTTGGCAGTAAAACTTGCAGCTCATTTTGGGATAACAAAAACCGGAAGTGGCTGAGATTTGATACTGTGTGTGCTTGGTGGATGGCGTGTGGCCTTTGTTTCCCGTGTGTGACCGGCTTGGGGTGACCCTGTGTCGGCAGGTCGGTACGAAAAGCAGCTGGCCTACATGCTGGCGCGGCAGGGCGTGTTCGTTGAACTGAACGAGGATGACCACGGAGACATGGTGGAGATTATCAATAACACAGACCTCAACACTCATTTTCTCTCCCTAGCCCGCGAGGTACGCCCCAAGCGGCAAGTTCGGACCTGAGGTGGAAAAAAGACATCTGTCGAAGGCACGATCAAACGGGCTCTTTTAGTCAAGTGTGTTCACGAAAGCTGTTTGTTCAGGTTTTGCCGATCGACTTGGTTTTTTAAGAGGACGCGCAATAAGTTGGCGAAATAAGAAAGGGCGACGTACTAACGTTCTTTTTTGTCGATGTCGTCTAATCAGCAGCCGGCGTGTCCCCTCAGCTGGACATCATGGAGCCGAAGACGCCGGAGGATATCCTACAAGACGCACCTGGACAACGCTCGGCCATCGTTCGGCACTAATGTGGACTCGGCCTCGCCAGAACCTGGCCGCCAGCTTTGTCAACGGCCTCGTCAACGCCGGCTTCGGCCGCGACAAACTCATGACTGACGACGGCAACAAGTGGCTCTACAAGAACAAGGAGCATGGTGCGTCGGCCCGGGTGGTAGGAAGTGTTGATGAGGGATGTTGTAGGGGGTTGGTCTAATGAATAATAATATATAATGTAATATAAGGGGGATGGGTGGCTTATTGGATAGCGCGTCTGTCTACTAAGTCACCAGTCCCAGGGTTCAAGTCCGGGAGAAGGCTCTGAAGAAGTCGATCTGATCCCCAAATGTCTCAACAGGGTGAGGAGTTGGTGACGCCATATGACCCCGGCAGTTGATAAGCCGTCGTTAAACCCCAACAATTATGTAATGAATAAATTAACATTTCTGCCATAGTTATCGTAGACCGTGTCATACGTTTGTATTGGTCTCTCTCTCTCTCACTCACACTCCACACTCACTCCCACACTCACTCACACTCACTCACTCACTCACTCACCACTCACTCCACTCACTCACTCACTCACTCACCTCACTCACTCTAACTCACACCCTGCCCTTACCACCGTGAACAGGCATGATGTCGGCGATGGCGTCATTTGGCCTGGTCCCTTGCTGTGGGATGTGGACGGAGGCCTGACCCAGATCGACAAATACCTCTACTCCAACGAGGACTTTATCAAGGCCGGCGCCCTGAAGCTGGCCTGCGGCGTGGTCAACTCGGGCGTGCGCAATGAGGTTGCGACCCTGCGCTGGCGCTGCTCTCCGACTACCTGCTCCACCAGAACAACCTCATCCGGGTGGGCTCCATACTCGGTACGTGTCGAGTGCTGTGGAAAAGAAGTAGGCTACCAGCTTATGCTAATGTTTGCGTGGGTGCCATAGTGTTTCAAGCCTTTTAATTTGTTACATTTCAGTGTGAGAGTTACCTCGTATTCCTTTTTAACCTCACAGGTTTTCTGTTCATTTGCATTTCCCGGAAATCTGCCCTAATTTCCATGATTGCTCTGGCTCATTTTAAGTGTGTAGGGAAAGCAGTCCCTGTAGGACAAGAGAACATTCGGTTTCATGTAGGGGTGTTAGTAATTCTCTAAAGACTTCCCTAAATTCCACGGATACTGCAGCGTCCCAGCTGTTGTAGATGCGGCTCTTTGATCAGGCTCCCAGAAGGCGATAAGGCTGGAAGAAAGACGGTTGGTTGTTTTTCACTGCTCCGCTTCCGGATCCTGAGCGACACCAGAACGCCTATTGATCTTAACTGATAATACTTTAAAGGACTTTTTGGATAGTCTGGCTCTTTTTCCTTGCATTAAACACTGTGATTGGCAATCATCGCTCTCTTACTTTGAGAGAGACCATATTTATGATTGGGCCAAATCTTTATGTCTATGACCTGTTTGAAGAATGACATGTTAGCTAGATTGTCTTGATGTTCTGCTAGCGATTGCTGCACACTTTTTATACTTGCGTCGTCGGAAATCGCAGCGCAGCAGCGTAGTCGCGGTGGCCGCTCGATCCGTTCCGCTGAGCAGTCTAACTTCGTTCAATATTCATGAGTGGTCTTAGACTTTGGAAGTCTTGGCGTGGGGGTGGGTTCTGGCCCATTCGATTTGAGCCGGAGACCTTTGGCCCAGGAGTCGGACGCGATACCCCTGATCTACACTGGTCGCCGCCGGCACGACCTACCAGTTCTGCTCACGTGTGGTCTGTGTTTGGATAGGTCTGGGCATCGCGTATGGGGGCACCAACCGAGAGGACGTGCTGTCCAACCTGCTGCCCGCCATGCAGGACCCAAAGTCCAACAAAGAGGTACGCGCCACAGCGCCGTAACGAAAGCATCGCAACAGTAGACTGGGCTCACGCATGGCTTCGCGATGGTTCCGCCAGCTCTTACACTGCTATTATATGAGTATAGGTCATGGGGATGTGCGTGGGGAACGCTTGTAGATAAGATGATAAGATTATGTGCAGTGATAAGCGCTGTGTGATTGGTTTGAGTTAGTGACACGAGTGGAGGTCTCGCAAACATATCGTTCGAGATTATGAATTTCCATCCGGAACAATTCCTTTGCTGTTAGGTATGCCCGGGTCCTCTGTTATGTCACCGCGGTCTTTGTTTACCCAAGCTTAGGATCCGCAATTTGTAACGCTACCCTCGTGGTCCAAGAGCCAGTTTTGTTTGTTAAATTTGTAATTGTGTTGTTTCCAATGATGGTATCTGTATCGCTACACACCCTGTTTTGTTCGTCATCGAAAAAATATCAGTGTTTCCTTAATTGTTCTTCAAGCATCATTGGGTACTTACGGATAGAAATTGAGACAGTGAATATCTATTGGGATCTGAGGATTAGGAACGTTTTGCAGAGCAACAATTCAAACCAAGTTTTTTCCGCCCATCAGCTCACTGTGTCGGATAATATTTTTGTAATATTGTACGTGTGTAACATAGGCACTATGTTGCAATATTTGATTCAAGAACGTGTTTCGTATAGTTTTTTTGAACCCGATTTAAGGATACTATGGATAGGAGAAACCAATAATATGACACTATATTTGCGACAAATGCTTGTTGCCTGTTGCTACCCGCTGTTGCTCCGCCGCTGCTTTTTTTTTTTCCCGGTGTGCGTTCTCAGGTAGTGCCTGTAATGCCGCGTTTTCCCATTGCGCGCTCCCAGGTAGTGCCTGTAATGCCCCATTCCCTCGGTGCGCCTTCTCAGGTAGTGCCTGTAATGCCGCGTT
>JAOTON010001814.1:2295000-2699495 GCA_034440635.1 Lepas anatifera | reverse complement strand
GACGTAGGTAGGCTGGCAACTGACTGGTGAGAGGGTGACCTGAGCGGGGTGGCCGTCCCTATGCTTTGTGGGACGTTAAACTTTGGCTTCTAAATTAACCCCTCCATTGAGGGAGTTGCTCGTTCGGGTGGTGGGGTCAAGGTCTCCGTGACGAGTCCCTTGATGACTTCAGTGAGACTCGACTCCAGCAGCCTTACCAGGAACAACTTGAACAAAATTAAAAAAAAAAACGGAAATGGTCCGAAAAGTACTATATTACTGAAAACAAGGATGAAAAAGGATGGAAATGAATTTATCCACGATTTCTAGTCTTAATTTATCCTTATTATACTATACTTTATCCTACATTGGTCGCAGTGTGCCGATTTATTGCCCAGCTGACAGGGCTGCGCGACCACACACCTATGTGATTGCTCCCTATGCGCCCACTGCAAACACCCGGTCAACGTCCGCCTATCTCCCCCTTTATGGCTAAGACTTGTTAGCTGGGAGGGAGGGGACCAACGGCGACATGAGACATCTATTCAGTATTCTTCCCTAGCATTAAGTACACTACTTCTCGGATGGTTGTGTCGGGCAATACAAAAATAGATATAATATTGCTAACATTTGACACAACCATGGCAGACTTTGGGGTTGGAAGCTGCGAGGTGGAATTTCTTCGCCACCTCTCATGGATCGAATGCCTGTGACTGCATTGGAGGAACCGTGAAACGTGGCGTATACCGTGCAAGCCTCCAGAGACCGGTAAATGAGCAAAATTTCATTGCATGGTCATTTTTTTAGCAATGTGAGCGGTCCCTGAGCGACAAAATGAGTTGTTTCTTTGTTTCAAGCAACGAAAACAACGGTGTAGCCCGAAACCTTGCAGAAGGTTTCGGCAAAGCAAAGAACTGGTGAAGGCCGCTGGGTAAAAACAGTGTAGCTGCCTCCCAAATATCCTCAGTAACGAACTAATCCGTTCACCCAGCTACTTCATTCGATTTATCATTGTGAGTAACCTGACGATATTTACCTGTAGAGGAATATGTATAATGAAGAAGGCGTATACCCGAAAAGGATATATGATGTATATGATGTATACCCGTCTGAATGATGCATTGGTGGCTCGGAATATATCATCACTTGGATAACCGTGCTATTTCAGGCTATGTATTAAGGTACATACCTTTCTCAACCCGAACTTGCACTTGTGTTAGATATAATAAGCGTGCCTCAGTTCTATTCGCCCTTAGTATTAGTATGCTCAGTATTTGTTTCTACCCCTGCATTTATGTCATGCTAAGTCACAAGTTAAGATCAGAATCTCTTAACTGACTTTAGAGTTAAATCCAGCATTTCCCATGCCTAAATTGTGTGCCTAATGCATTTGGAAGACAACAGCGTAATAGGATTATTTCGAAAAACCCAATGGCAAGTCAGACCACATGTCAAGGTCGAGGTCAATAAAACATATTTTTCTAGCAACTTTCAGATACGTAAATACACTCAGGAGCTCATGAGCTTTAAAGCTTGATTATGATCCGGAGTAGTCATCTGAAGCTACCAAAGCACCAGCGACATGACCTAATTCGTGACCTCATTGACCCAACTAAGAATTCGTATAAACAAACAAAATTTTTCCAGATGGTTCGCCTGCACCCAAGCAAGGTTTCACACCAAAAATAGAAAAAATAGGGATTATAAAAATCAATTTAAAAGTAGAGGCTGCGAGGTCAATATTTGACGTCAGATCAGCAATTCCATTTTCCTGAATAGCCCAATGCATTAGCTTTCTAATGATACGAAACTTTCAGAGGATTATCTAATTCTTCCTGGCAACACAAATAAAAATGTCACAACTTCACGTGTGACCTCGAAATTTCAGTGACCTCTATCTCGTGACATATTTTACCCGGACCAAAAAATCTGCCCGACACAATGGGGCCCATGGGCAAGCCGGCATGCAAAGTTTGAGCTAATTCGAAGGGGTGATGGTGAACATTTCAGCCAAAAGTGGTCGATCCGTCCTGGAATTGCCCAGATGACAGATGCAACAGATGGAGAGGTCATGGGCTGTATCAGACCCAGGTCATCGATGAGAAAAATCCCGGAATATATGCTGTAGTACCAGAGTTGTGCGACTCGCAAGTCGGAGTTGGAGTTTAACTCAAATTCCGACTCCTTCGACCCTGAGTTGAATCGAGTCGAAAAAAATTAGACAGGTAAGTTGAGTTGAGTTGAGTCGGTTCACACCAAGTCAATGAGTTTAGGGGAGTTGAGCTGTGAAGACAGCGAGTCAAACGATTGACGAAAAAAATTGACTCAGCATGTAAATATGTTAAATAAGCTTGAATTTGCCCACCTTTTGCAAACCTCCTTTAACCTCTTTTGAATACCTTTTCCTCCAGTGTTTTAATTGTTTCAATCAAAGTTGTAATTTGTTTCCAATATATCGAATTAATTATACGGCTCAATCACTTATTTTAGAGGCCCATCCGGTCTGAAGAAATCCCTAGGCACAAATAATACATGTACTCCAAAAAAACATTCTTCATTTTTGTCTTAAACATTTTAAGAGGTGGAACGGACTGTAAAATGCATTTCAAAAATCTCAAAAAACCCTCCGAACAATAAAACGTTCCGCCACTCCACAATAAAATAATAATCACAGGCAAGAGTGCGCCATTGCTGTCTTTGAAAAACAAATTTAACCAAGTATAGGCTTAAGCTAAAAGTATTTTCAGGGAAAAACATTGTAGAAGCCACGTGATAATTCATAAAGTGATGTAAATATTTCTTTACTCCATATGATATAGTTTCTTTTGTCTTAAATGTGCCGTCTGCAGCTGCTGCTTTAATTTTGTCAATTAAAAGCAGTTCTTGCCGTTAACATATAAAAGTTTCAACCATGATTTGACAAAATATTGAAATATCATAGTAGCACGATTCAGACGAATGATTTCTTGCTACTAGTTTTGCCTGATCGTCGTCCGTATTCTATTTGGAAAGCCTTATACATTGGCAATTTTCTATGAAATTGTGCTCCCATTTTGAAGTGCGATAGGTACGTGCTGTATTGGAGGTTTTCAAGCCGAAAATTGCATCGGGTTTAAAAATATGAATGTATTAAATGCAACACGATTATAAAATTTTCATTTCTATTGTCCCTTGCCATATATTGATATGATATACTCTTTCCTAGGTTCTGCTGTAGTTCTTAGAATTTGCAGGTGCAACTAGGTACTCTAGTAATTACCTATAGCTTAGATTTTGGTTCAGCTTAACCCTATTTCCGGCAGGGGGCTAATATTGCCCCCTAAGGTTTTCAAGAATATCTCCGAAACGGCTTGCGATAGAACTTTGAAACTTCCTGACTTTTCCTAAAACTAGTACAGGCAGGTTTTCTGAAATTGTCAATATTATATATTTACCAGGGGCGGAGCTATGGCTGGGTTTTGGGGAGGTTCTATCCACAAACCAAGTATTATCGTATGCGATGGGTTCTTTGTAAAAGGAAGCCGTCTCTGCTGATCCTGATACCAGTTATATGGTTTTATTATATCATTTTTTATGTGAGATGATAGTGCATTCACAATTGTCACTATTTGTATTCATCAGGGGCGGTTACAGCAGTTCAAAATGGGGGAATGTTATCAAGAAGGACTAAACGTTAGTAAGTGAGAAGACTGCTTACAGCCGTGCCAGGGCGAATACAATTGGGTATATGAAAATTCAAAATAGTTATAACCAAATTCTAGATTACCAGAGGCGTGTCCAGTCACTACACATTTTCAAAATGCATATTCCCAGCCAGTATCACCGCCGCGGCTCAATATCGTTGTATATTAAAAATGTGTTTCCAATCACCCCCACCCGCCCCCCCCACGACGAGAGTCCTTGATCCGCCTATGTCACCCCCTTTCCCAGAGCTGCCATGGGAGGGTAAAATTATCGGAAATAAATTTCAACTAGTCGAGGGACTAATATACTCATGCATACCACTCGCATATTGTTGGGATGTATTTTACCCCACTGTTTTACCTTACTGCATCCGCCCCTGATGAGTTTTTCACTTTTTTCATTTATTTATGTGTCAAAGATGCCAAGCAGTATATCACGGCTTCTAATCCGCGTAACAAAAACTTTTTAGGTTGTATATATTTCCCCTCATAGTCCTGGTCCTGGAACTGCCATTGAATTTCGAATTTTTGCATAACTCGAGTATATGACAGTTTTGGGTCAATTATTTGTAAATCTGAACTAGTTTTGTGAAAATCGTACAACAGAGACAAGGGTTATGGAAAATCTAAAAAATACACAAAAATTGTATATTTTGCACGACTTTCTCCTTAAAAATCAAAATTTTGAAATTTTCTTTTTTCAAAATAAAGTTTAGCGTCAGGGGAATCTATAGCACTTTGAATTTTCAAAATCGGCCGGTTAGATTACGAGATCTTAGGGGGCCGATATTGCCCCCCTGCCGGAAATAGGGGTAGCCGGGAGCCTGACGGAAATAGGGTTAAAGCATAGGAATGTTTCATTTAGCAAAATTATCTAGCATCGTTCTTTAACAGAAACAAAAAGCAATACCCTTATCATTCCTGAATTAACAGTTTAGAGCATGTTTTTAGCTAGGACATTTTCTGATAGTATGGAGGTGCAATTATTTCCCTATGTTGTTGTAACATTAACCCATTCAAGTTCCTTTCCATCCCATGTACCTGGTTAAACATGCCAAGCTTTTTTAGAAATCATTGCAACATGGTATGGCAGCTTTATCTGGCAGTGAGAGTCTCGAAGACTAAAAAAGATAGCCATGGTTCCTGGCTATAATTTATTAATTTCTAATTTTTCGATTAATTAGTCTTCCATCTATAAATCTTCAGTTTCCTGTATGACTTTCTGTAAAGCATATCTTTTAGTGGTTTATTGGTTGATTCATTTGTTATTATTTATTTGTATTATCTATCGTTTATATTTTTAAACCGAGTCGAAGTTTGAGTTGAGTTGAGTCGTGAGTTGAGTCGGAAGGATTTAACCTTGAGTCGAAGTTGAGTCAGCTCACTGAACTCTTGTCAATGAGTCAATGACTCTCGGCACATCAGTTGAGTTGAGTCGACTCAAGAAAATTTCCGAAACGCACAACTCTGTGTAGTGCTCGATGGGTATATTATGTGGTATAGGTTTGAATTCGATTGATACACTCTTTTCTTACTTATGCCACCTTAAAAATTTTTGGAGGTGAGGTAACTTGACCTGCACTGGTGACCTGACCTGAGATGACCCAACCTAAAAATTGTGGAGAAAGTTGCGCAAATAATGGTGACGTCACGACAGTGCCGCACGGGCGGACTCAGCATCCCAGCAGAGATCAATGGGGTTCTTATTGAATTTTTACGGGATATCCACCAGCGTTCGCGTTTTTTCGCTGTTCCACATAGGACCGAGTTCGAGGGGGATTGAAGCCCCCCCACCATGACAAAGGTGGCTCGGAGGCCCACCGGGGCGGGAGTTAACGTACCCAACAACGGTTGAAAGGATAAATTCTGAACTGCCTGTTGAGTTAAGCCTTAGGGCTATACGCCGCATCAACTGGTGAGTTGTCAAGGACGACTTAAGTCTGGCAAGGAACTGCCGGCTTCAACAGAAGTCCATATCTGTGCGACCTCTGTTCGGCCCAGCCTTCAGAGAAGAGTCACCTACATTTACAAAAACTCATGAATGACGGCTTCAGAACAGACCCTCCTTCATCCAAATACTATCCCGCCATGTAGGCAGATCCAGGATCTCTGATCATGCTTGGGGAAGGCGCTATCCGGACCAAGGGGCGTTACTTTTGGGCGGCAGAATCTCTCAGGTGGACGCCAAATCCTATAGCCAGGCACCAAGACTCGTATTCTGGGGATGTGGGGTGGGAGGCAACATTTCAGGGGAGCAATATCAACCCTTAAGGGAGGGAAGATGTGCTGAGCATCGGTCAGCGAGAGGAGCTTTGCCTTCCTGGATCCACCCATGACCCGGTATTAACCAAGGCAACCATGGAAGTGTAGCGATGGACCATCTACCATTCATGTCTTTTTTTAAAGACAGACGTTCACAAAAATAGAACCACTTTCCTAATCAGACATGAAAACTCAAGATATGGTAGGCTTTCACATTTCAACCAACACAGCAGATGAACGCGTTCCGACCGCAGTCTTTATCAACATGGTAGGCTTATCAGGGGCGAGGGACTTCATGAGGTTTACGGCGTTATTCTTACACCATAGGTATTTGATTTGTTTGGCCTGAACTCTGAATCAGCACGTTCGGCACGGACGTTGAAATGGAGCTTTTTCATGACATAGGTACATGCTATATCCCGCACATACACATCAGTAAAAAGCCAAAATAAACTTTTGAGCAGCGATTTAGTGCATTACGAGGTATCCACATCTCATCTGTCCCTTTGCACCCATTTTAGGTCCATTCGGGATTCGTATGCTTATTTTACTTCAACGGTGTCTCGCAAGGATCTATTGCGGGATTGGAAGTTTTTTCTTTTTCTTTTTATTCATGGTTGGTTTGTTTTTAGGGATATTCTCACATCTGCCGCCTTTTACTCGATACTTTTACCAGCTAGGGTCTTTCATTTCCTCATTTCATTGCTAGGGTCAGTTCCTTTGACATATCCAGCATGGTGCCCTATCTGCAGCAAGCTCTCCGAAAACTTACCATACGATCGTATCACGTTGAATATGTGCCCCTTCCTCAGAACGTCAATGTGATTTTGAGTTCGGTTCTCAAAGGCAGAAGGGAGTAACTCTGCGGATACGTCCTTCTGCCTTAGCTTTTGTGCGTTTGTTGTTCCTTCTTTCCCACACATCATTCTGGCTTGGGTTTCTTCAGCCCAGGGTACAAAAACAATGGAAAACGGCTGTCTCCTTTTTTGGATGAAAAACGAAGATAAATAAATGAAATTTTGAACAACAAATTTCTAGTATCCGATTACACCTCCAGTGCAAATTTGACAGCAATCCATCAGCATTTTTCAGAGCTACAGAGGTAAACACTAAATCTGCTCTCCTCAAAAGTTGCGAGAATGCACAAACGCCATATTGTCTTTGGATGGTAGATCGGCATTTGAGAAAAGTCAAACAGAAAACAGACATGAAGTCATAACCACCAGCATTTCCAGCAAGAAGACACGAACTTCACCCTTTCATGAACGTTGAGATGTCTCAACCCGCGCTTTGCGCATGAAAACCCGATTTATATTATGAAAATTTGAGCAAAGATGGGTCAGTGCCTCCTCCTACAGATCGATTCCCCCGTGATTTTTGCGTAGTACTAAAATGTTGAAAACGTAATACCTTCCAATGTGCCCATCTGCTAATTATTTTCCTGGCACAGAATGAGATAATGAGAAAGAAAACAATGTACTCGTTACTCAAGCAATGATTTTATGCACAGCAAGGAGGTCCGCGTAAACATTTCACCGAAGGCTTACCGACACCAGCAAACGCTACCATTAGCACATTGCTGTTCCGGCAGAATAATGTTATCACTGATGAAAAATTCACATGAAACACTGACCCCTGATTTGCACTATTCCCTGTGCCGTCCTGAGTTTTATTCACATTAATCACTACAAAGTCCTTTCTTCTACACATTTGAGGCCGTGTCCACCTAACCATCTTGTCTGACGTCTCCTTCTTCCCGCCACTTCTACATACTCCATCCACCATCGATAACCACCGCTGTGCCTGTGGTGAAGGTGCTCTCGTCAGACGCCAGGTAGACCACCAGGTTAGCGATCTCATCCGTGGTGCCCACTCGACCCATAGGCTGGCGACCAATGAAAGCCGCCAACGCCGCCTCGGGGTCCTCCGCGTGCTGGACGCGACCCCTCCAGCTGGGAGAGTCCACCGTGCCCGGACAGATGCAGTTACAGCGGATCCCCTCCGACACATAGTCAGCAGCCATGCACTTGGTGAAGCCGATGACGGCGGCCTTGGTGGTGCCGTAGGCGAGCCGGTTGGGGACGCCCTTCAGGCCGGCCACCGACGCCATGTTGATGATGACCCCGGAGCGTCGGCGCCGCATCGCCGGCACGAAAGCCCGGCACATCCAGAACATGCTGCGCACGTTTAAGTTGAAGCTGGTCTCCCAGTCAGTGTCTGAGGTCGCCTCCAGGCCGCCCTCATGGACGCAGCCGACACAGTTGAAGAGCACGTCGACTTTATCGGCCAGCTCTGCGGCCAGTGCCGTTACAGCCGCTTTATCCAGCACGTTCAGACACTGGACCTTGATGCGGGGAGTCTCGGCAGCCAGCTGCTTCAGAGCGGCCTCGTTGACGTCGGTGGCGATGACGGTGGCGCCCTCCTCAGCGCAGCGCTCGGCTGAGCGGCGTCCGATGCCCTGGCCGGCAGCCGTTACCAGCACCGTTTTGCCTTCCAATCGGCCCATTCTAGATGGTGAAGCTGTGGCGAAGGTGTCGAAGACCTGTGGAAAAAGCACACAGCTGACATGGTATGAGCACCAAGGGATCAATTAATAAAATGATACATTCATACGTAGAAGTCAAAGTATACCCACACAGTTGATAAGTTTTAGAGTGCTGAGGCGAGGAGCATGGTTTTAAAGGGAGATACGCGAAAAAAATTTATTGGCTATATGAAAAGGTTACAAAAAGTTGTTTCAGAAGTCCTATTCTCATTTTTGCGAATTCGGCCTGCAAATGCCTTAAAATTGCTCTCAAAGTCAACATTTCTAGACGACTTTACCGGTACACCTCATATCGATGTATATGACGTACACACGGCTAAGGCGATCAATTTCTCTAAGAATTAGGTCATATCTATCCTAAATAGTGATGTAGAACTTTGGACTACTACAGAAAAAATTACCTTAGAAAAACAACATACCAAAACTCTTTTGAAGCAGAAATATAGGGCTTAAAAGAAATCACAATTAACCAATCAGAAGCCTAGGAATTCTCAAACCGGGGTCACGTGACCTATCTGACGCAAAAGTTTTGTCATCCTGGGGCTGAAGCAGAAAATGACTCAAGACCCGCGGTACGAAACCGCTGAAGACTTGAGTAATTATGTTTTTTTCCGTTTTTAGGGCAAACTAATTCATTTTGTAGTTTTTAAAAGCTTTTTAAAATTAATTCAAATACAAATATAGGAGAACAAACATTTGTAATATAAAAAAACATTACTTTTTAACTTTAAATAGTTTTCGAAAAGTAAGTGATGGGTATGAGCATGGGTAAGTGATGGGCATTTTATCGAAGCTGTTAATCTATTTCGATAATAAGTGAGTGGCCTCCCAAAATTTTGCCGAAGATACAAAAATAATTGATAGTTTCATTATCAAGATTTTTCAAATAGCAAGAAACCACAATAATAATTTTTTCGCGTATCTCCCTTTAAGTTGACAAGGTGCATACTGGCCTGTCTCCTCGAATACTGGATGTAAAATACCCGTAGATTATATAGTCGGGCACAGCCCTTCATCTGATTCAGGTCGGTAATATCACAAATTCTCAGTCATAGCGTAGGCAGACCTTAAATTGAGCTCCAGACGAATGCCTTTCAGATAAAATGTCTTAAAAATTTGATGTCGTGATAACCATAATCTGGGTAGCTATAACCTAAGGGTTATGTCCACAATGCAGCAAAACTAGAACATAATTTGTGTGATAGACTTTGCATTTATTTCAGCCAAACACTATCTAGTTCCCCCCCCCCAAAAAAAAAATTCCCCCCTTAAAAAAAAGGAGGTATATTAAAAATCTTTCTTATATCACCTCGAATTAGAAAACTTATCAAACACTATCTAGTTTGAGTAATACCAAATTTGCTTCAATATTTTTATCATTAGGATTAATTTGTTTAAATAATCATCCGGAATTATCTATATATTACAAAATACCAACCCATAGTAAATACCCTTTAATCCTATCCACATTTCATAGTTACTTTATCTGATCAATCATTGATAAATCCTTTTCCCCAGCCTGTCCCTCTAGCCCAACGATAAGCGTCGAATGAGTATATGTCTGGCTGCAGAAAAACGCCATCAATAATTACTTCTATATTCCAAAATACCAGCCCAGGGCCCCATTTCATACAAGTCGTGGAAATGGAACGTATTTTACACCCCACCCGTCTGCAGAGTTACGCTGTATACAGAATCACATTTCATAAAGAGCGGTGACATTCACGCAAAAACGGCTCAGATATTAAATGCAGCGCGAATTAAGCCCAACGTAACTACCCCTTGTAAATATATTATGTGGCTGCTTTCTTAACATAAAAAGGTCACATATTTTTAATAAATTAGGTGAAAAAATTATCGGAGATAAGTAATCTTATTCGATTAATTATTCATTTGCATGAACTTTAAAAAAATTGCCAAACAAAGCGCGGAACAGCAGAGGTAAGAAATATACGTATAATTTTTTAGCACGACTTCCTTTTTGCTTCTTGTGACCGTGTGGCTGTTCAAGTGAACGCTGGTGGAACTCAAGTTTCTCTACTAATCGCAAGTGAACTGGGAAAGAATTGCGATCCTGATAATTTCGGGAAAATGGGAAGGGAATGAGTCAGAACTTTGAGGAATAGACGTCAATACCTAGGAACCGACATCATCATTTTGACCAGAGACCTCGGTGGATATGCTTAGATATTGTAGGTAACAGCTACCCTAAATGAAATTTTTAGCCTCCATAGACTCCATATAACAAGGTCAGCCTATCTAGGGTTCTGTTCTCCCTAGGCTGTAAAACATAAATCACGGCAGAAATCAAAGTAAACAAATCAATGTCAGCTTTCCTGTTTATTTGCATCAATAGCTATCATCATTTCTTGCCATACCAAATGACCATAGAACTCTATACATCAGCTCAGTTTGACATGAGTAAATCTCACTTGAAACTTATGCAGTGACGAACTTTAAAACATTCAAACTTACCCTACATTATTTCAAAACTCTTTTTGTCTTTGACAGCAACAGTCTTATCTGATATTCAAAATTTCAGAATTACCTATTTTTTCATGTTTTGCATCATTGGCTGATAAAAGTTGAAGCCATTCACATGTATTCGGTGGCAAAAAGACAAACAAGCACACGCCAGAAGCCAACACATAGCATTACAAAAGAGGACGACTCCCACCGCACTAGGCCGGCACCCTCGAGTGCGGCCGATCAGCGTGACCAAGCAGCAGATGGATCAAATGTGGTTGAGCTGTACGTAATAGCAGCGACCGCGATTAAATGAGCTAAACGCGTGGAAGGGAACTGTGTGCTCCAGTGTTGTCAGCCTGCCAGTGAGCCGCCGCGCGAATACATCTGCGACCGCCACGGGGCGCGGGCGCTGCTACGTGTGGCGTAGCTTTTCAGGCGCGTTTTGCATATTCAAAGTACATGTCTGCTTTTAGTAGTGCCAAAGAAGTAGTTATTGTTAGTATTTTGACAGCAGTCTGCAACAAAAATAAAATAAAACATAAAAATGATAATATATACCTAATTCCAATATTTTAGCGACCTTGTTATTATTAAAAATACGTATTGATTGCCTGAAATAAATGAAGGCTGTCGTCAAAATACTCGTCTAGTTTTGCTGCATTGTGGATATAATGCTTAGGTTAGAGGTACCCGGATTATGGTTGTCACGACGTCAAATTTTTAAGAAATTCATTCTAAAAGGCATTTTTATGAAGCCAAATACGAGGTCTGGCTACACTATGACTAAAAATTTGTGATATTACCTACGTGGTTCTGTTGAAGGGCTATGCCCGAATATATAATCTACCTGTACTTTACAACCAGGATTCGAGGAGACAGGCCAGTTTACACCTCGTCAGCTTATACCCACACAGGATCAAAACATTGAGAGCGGTGAAACACCCCGGAGTTTGCTACAAGGAACTACAAGCCATAACTGACTGATCCGAGGACGTTACTTATACATACAAATATACACAGCATACTCAAAACAAAAATAGAGCAACGGCTGTTCATATTCACAACACCGCTGCAAGCGACATCATGAGGCATTGAGTCTGCCCCAACACGAATCACAGATGTGAGACTTACCCGGTCAGGACGGGTAACCGAGGCAGCACTGCCGCTGATAGCCGGCGCGGGCGTCTAGTGGCCCTGCTCGAGTGGTCCGACTGATCTCCACGGAGCCGCGACCCTGAGAGGTCCAGAGTACCCCCCCCCACTTCGTGCCACTCCCGCACAGAACAAATAACCACACGGCCAACGGCAATCCCAGACCGACATACAGCCCAGAGGCACTGGCGGACGCAGGGGGGGCATTCCGGTCATTCCCCCAAAAGTGCCGGAAGGGGACCATTATATCTTTTGCCCCCCCCCTGAAGGACAGTGAATGGTAGAAAGAAATTAGAACTCTACATGTACACTTCTACGCACAAAACAATAGGCTTTAAAACAAATATTTTGCTGTGGTTGACTGGACTATTTTTATATTCCTCTCGTATCAGAGGATTGCAAGATAGAAAAGAGTACTGTGGTGCCCATTTGCGGTTGTCCTGCTCTCATTACATGTGAACCGTACACCTTTTGGTCTGGCCATAGAATTCGGTGAATGTATTACCTAATGTTAGTATTGCCCGGCAGCAGAAAGCTGTGCACAACCAGTTAAATAACACTAGGTGGGCGAGTTTGTTTAACTTCAGCGATGAACATAGCGAAAAAGACTGCGCTGCAGTGATGCAGGAGGCCTGAAAAACGGGACGAAATTCATAGCTCCATAACTAAAAATAAATTGATGCTATACAACAAAACAATACTCAGGTGTAATTTATTTTTCGCGATGGGAGAAAAACGGCTCAGTTTAGTGCAATACCACGTGATAAATGTAAACCAAAATCAACTCGACACATGTTGACCGAATTTCCGGCCAAAGGTCAGGTGACCGAGTTATGATGTCATTTCTACACCGATGTAAGGCAATTTTGGTACTCAAATCAAGGTTGACAAAAGGCGGAAGTAACTCGGCTCCTATAAGAGCTAGATCAAGTTTCTATCCACCATTCGAAAGCTCCTGAAAAGGAAAATGTAGAGTTTGACAGCCATTTTGAGGTTAGGTCCATAACGAAGGCACCAGAGCAACCTTGACCCGGTATTGTGAGGGAGGGGGGGTGCTACTTCATGCGGAGGTTATCGAGGGTTTTAAAGGTTCTAATAGTGACTGTAGCTTTATGAAATAATTACACAGTCGCAAATCTGACCACGCGACAAGCAAAATACAGGTAATAACACGGGAAGCAATTCATATAATAGATAATTTGATATAACAATTTGATTTCCAAAGTTGTTAGCCAGCAACGATTGAAAGTGAAAAAATGCACTCCCATCTCGCATTATTGATTAGCATTGGAAACACATTTAGGGGAGCGTCGGGTATCAAAATATCAGAAAATAACCACTATTAAAATTCAACAGACGACAGACGCAACAAAATGTACGGCAGGCGATCTTCGTCCAAAATCAAGAGTGTACATACATACACGGCAGTCAGCTTTCACAGGGGGCAGATGCCTAAGATAAACTAGCTCCATTTCCGGGCAGTGTCGACTTCGACAGAAGTGAATGACGATACCCGACACTGAACCAAAGCAAACGTTCGTCCGTCGATGAACTCTCTTGGGAGTTGTAGACTATGTGTTGACATGGATTTCAAATAAATGATAGCCGGTCCCAACTATCGTCAGTGGTTTACAAGGCAACTAGCTGGCAAACTATGAACACCAATATCTTGTATCATTTTATATAGGGCAAAAAGGAGTCGAACTAATAATCTGAATTTTCTTATTCACGCCATGATCTCGTTGTGACCCCAATAACTATTGAATAACAATATACTTTCGTTGTTTCAATGTACCCTCCTGTTTCTCCACTTTATTGCCTCCTTCAATTAGGGGCCGCCCACAAATTACGTTACGCATCTTTTGCGATTTTTTACCCCTCCCTTCCCCATTTAAGTTTGCAATTTTATTGGAGAAATGATACGCGTCGATTGGTGGATGCCGCGCGCGTCATTGCCACAACCGCCCGCCGACTACGGGTAGAACATGCGCCCACTAAAACTGCCATAACTTTTTCGGCCGTCGGTTGCCGACCTCAAGATTTCACCGGTGCAAAGAAGACACTTCCCCGAGTAAATGGTATGATTTTCGAGCTGATCATGACAGTGCCTTTCTTTTTGCCAGTCTAAGGAAATCTGAAGTAGGTGATAAATTTTAGTTCCGAAACATATGGTTATTAAAACAAACTCATTGCATTCTCCGAAGCAGCTAGAGCCGTATTTTGTTACCAGAAAGTCACAAACATTCCAAGCTTCACGGAAGCATACATTAATAGGCCAAGACTGGTATCTCAACACGCTCTTCAAAATAGTAATGTAAGTTCAAACCCCATTATAAAAGTGGGACACTCCCTTTAATAAAAATTTGAAGAGGCTTTGAAAAATTATTTTAAGATTTTTAGCTTCTTGTGTTTTTTATCTTAAATATGATAACCTGTGGGTCTCAGAACAGCTCAAGGAGCCAGTTCAAGCTCATGGCCCTCAGCTCCGCTAAGAGCCCTATATGTATATGTGCAGGGTCCCCCAGACTAGCTCAGGGCCCACCAGTTCAGCACAGGGGCGTCCGAATAGTTCATGGGCCCAGATTTAGCTTTGGGAGTCTAGCTCAACTTAGGGGCCCCAAGTCGACTGATATAGGGTATCAAACCCAGCATAAGGAGCCCATTCAAGCTCACGGGCCCCAATTTAGCTCAGGCACCCTAGAACGGTTCAAGGGTCCCAGACCAGCTCAGAGGCCCCAGTCAAGCACATGCGCACCTAGAGGAGCTCAAGGGGCCAGATTAGCTTAGGATCCCAGCCCAGCTTATAGGGGCAACAGGTCACCTAATATGGGGTCTCCGAACGGCTCAAGGGCCCCATTCAAGCTCATGGTCCTCAGCTCAGCTCAGGGGGCCTTTAACCGTGCAAGGAGTCCCAGACCAGCTCAGGGGCTGCCCAGTTCAGCACACAGGGACTCAGGTTAGCTTAGAGCCCAAATTAACTTTATGCCCAGCTCAGCTCAGGGTCTCCAGGTCGACTGATATAGGGTATCAGACCAGCTCAACCGAAAACCGAAACAACTCAACCGAACAGCTCGATCGAAAACCGAAAACGCAGACCAAACCTAACATACTCTAACCAAATCATTTTGCAATGTTCTGAAGCTATTATGACATAAAAATCTAGCTGTGTTTTGTCAACGTCAAACTCTGGGTAGAACAGGTGTGAAGAAATAGTGACTTAGTCCGTGGTCAATATAATGTTATTTGCTTCAGGAAGTCATGGAAATATTGATAAGTTCAAAAATGAGATAAGCTAGTTCTAAAGATAAGTCTAAAATATGGCTCAATGTGTTTTATCATTGCAATTCCTCTTGATTTGACATGCTGATTGTTAGAGAGGACTCTACTCATTCTGGTGGTGCATTATTTTGATAGAAAATATTTTGTAATGTTTCTTATTACCCAGCGCAACCCTTTGGAGAGTTAACTGTATCAAGATCTGGCATACAAAAACCACAGCTGTGTATCTCCACCTTTGGTACGCATTTTTTGTAGTAGTTCAAGTGGTGTACAAGACACTGAATAGAAAAAAACACTTCTGCACAAATGACTGTCCAACTCAATCTCAGCATATTCAATTACATAGGAAACCACTTATTACAAAATCATACATTATTACTTGCAGTCACTGAATAAAAAAACGGTCCTGATGTCTAATTTGAAGTAACACTGAGATGTATTATATTCACCATGTTTTTCAAAATAATTATGGTCCTCTTACACCTGATTATCACTGTATACTTACCTATGTGGCAGCAGACTAGCCCCGAGTCGCCACGTACAAATAGTACTTCAGATTTCACTCCGTCTCCGCCATTCACTCACATCTGAAACAAACAAGCACCCACCGTGTCAGAAATGGGGAGGGGTGCACGCGAGGGAGCGGCGTAGCCGGCGCATCACCCGTCCGGCGGGTAAACGTCTTTTACATAGTCACCCTCGTTTCTTTACCGCTCTCATTTGTAACTGCGCACACGAATTCAATAAACGTGCATGGGTTTAGACTTGTCACACCATAAAACAACCTACCATTCACTACCCAATGGCTTAATTTTCATGGACTAGAGCAAGTTCTTTTCGTTTTTTTTGGCTTCCCACCACCCGAGCGGATGCATCTATTCGAGACCGTCTCACAACATAGTATCACAATGCCTCCGTATGCTCTCGTAAGACTTCTCTGGACTAAAGCACTTCACAAGAAAGTTGCTTACACAGAGGACCATCCTGGCCAAAAAAAGAAAAATTGAATCTGGCTGTGCGTATAGTCACGAAATAACCGGTATCTACACATCACATAGAAAAGCGACATATTCGGCACAACCAGTGGCCAGATTTAGACCTACCTTTATGTATTCACGAAATAATTCACTTCAGTGGATATTTGTTAAAGGGAATGTGACATCTTTATAACGTGATTTTAGCTGGGATAGCCAAGTTGTAAAGCATGCCAAAAAAAACCCGGTAGGTACCTAATTTATCATTTGTCTTGAAACTCAAAGTTTCCGTGGAGAAAGTGTACAAAGTGTACATGAGGGGTACATTGCAGGTAGGTTTTAGCTTTTTTCTATGGAAATCTCGAAGTCCAAGACAAATTATATATTGAGTTCCGGGTTTTCCGACTTGCTTTACAACTTGGCTATCTCAAGTAAAATCACGTTATGAACGTGCCACATTCCCTTTAACACCCGCACTGGAGGGGGGTCTGGCACTAACGCGCACTGGAGGGGGCCTGGTAGGCCCCCTAAGATCTCGAAAACTAAGAGGGTTAGAAAACGCCTCTTGGTAGGTGGGTGGGAGCTATGGTGATCTACATGATGACCAATTTTCATTGACCTAGGTCAATATCTTCAAGGTCAAACGGGGTCGTAAAGGTCAAATATTGGCCATGCTGGGATCGATTGGTAAATGCTGTGATTATGCAGGAAAATGGCGGGAATAAGCTAAAGGCGAACAAGGTTCACAGAGAAGAGGTCTCAAAGAGGCTTCCCCAAAACTTTTGGGTCAAGGTCATTCAAGGTCATTGACCTTTAAGGTCACCATCTGGTATACTACTTATTATTTACACTTTGACTAACACTGTAGCCACTGTTTGGCGGGAAATGAGGATTGACCTTTCCCAATGACCTTTGACCTTGGCCTTTGTATCGGGGTACCCTACCGATGACGTCATAGCATAATATATGTCAGACGGGGTAACGTCATTTGGTCGGACGCATAGTGGTCAGTGACCTTGAAAGTGCAGTTATGACCTTGACCTGTGACCTTTGACCTTGACCTTGACTTTCATGTGAAGTGACCTTGACATATAGTCCCGCTTATATGACGTTATGACGTCACCACTCGGTCTTCAAAGCAAGATAACTGATCCGACCGCGCGTTTACGGTGATCTCAAAATGCAGGTCTGACTTTGAAAGCCTATAGTCAAAAAATTTTCGGCCGATTTTCAAAAAGTCTTCACCAATCGACGCGATATTAAATTCTATTAAATGTGGCCACGTTTCGTTTTTCGGCTACAAGCGGTTCTCCGGCCACCTCGGAAAAACAGGTGGGGGGCCTCCGAGGCCCCCTCCAGTGCGTGTGTTAATGGGCGAGGTACTCAGCAAATGAAAGCAGACACTGGCGCCTCTTATCACAGTCTGTGGCCCGTTTGGGAACTATCAATGAAATATTCTGTTCAGCCCACGGGAGGCATCACTTCATCCAACCAAAGGCGAACTGGGCAACACACAATTAAACACTGGCGCCACCTATTAAAGGAAATGTGGCACCTTCATAACGTGATTTTAACTGAGATAGCCAAGTTGTAAAGCAAGTCGGAAAACCTGGTACCCCATATGTCATTTGTCTTGGAACTCTATATTTCCGTAGAAAGAAGCTAAAACCTACCTGACACCAGCCCCCTCATCAGCCCCTCGCCGGGCGGCCATTGTTGTGAGCTGCTGGTGTGACGACATATGCTGACGTCACGATGAGCATCAGCCAATCGAAGCCCTTGAAGCGTTTCAAGTATGGTAGTGGTTGCCATATCATGACATTATCCACAGGCAGATATTTATTTATTTTCCTAGAGGAGTATTTTTAAAACAAAATATTGAGCTTACGGAACATTTTTCAGAGAAATCGTGAGTGGTTTCATTATTTTTGGCTAAAAGTACGCCTAATTGCACTAAATTCCAGGACTCGACCAGGGTGCCACATTCCCTTTAAGTATGGTAGTGGTTGCTAGATCGTGACATCATCCACAGGCTGATATTGATTTCTTTTTCTAGAGGAGTATTTTAAAAATAAAAATATTGAGCTTATTGTACATTTTTCAGAGAAATCATGAGTGGTTTCATTATTTTCGGCTAAAAGTACGCCTAATTGCACTAAATTCCAGGATTCGACAAAGGTGCCACACTCCCTTTAACACTGGTGCTACCCCAACCAGATTCGGAACTTTTAGTAAAATCATTTCTACCAATGATGCTCCATTCATCAGCATACAATGCGACACAAGTGCCACCCATGCCAGATTCGGAACTCGGAGTGAAATCATTTCCAACAGCGGAGACCTATCCAACGGCGAGCAGTCCGGCACGAGCGGTCACAGTCCGTTAACTGAGCCGCCCAAACCAGCAGGCCACGCCACCGCCGGCCACGTGGGGCCCGCACATGGAAGTAACTGAATTTCATGTGCGGACCGCAGCACCCAGGAGTCGTCACCGTCAGATCAGACACCAAAACTACCTCTCGGTCACGAAAAGTGAGCTTTCTATACACACACATATGAATGTCACTAAGTTGAGCATAATATGCTAATAAATGTGCATCATGGTTATTGTCCTGGTTTGTATACATCACAGGTACATCCGCATGTCAGGTGGAAGGCAACAGATACTACATCATATTTTACCCACACATGTCTCTAGCGACACTGCTAGATCATTATATGGTTATGGCGCAAAATGCCAGGCAAAAATGTTTTGGAGCTATAGTAAGCACTGAATTTTACACCACTAGCAGGTCAACAGGTCGGTATCAACAAGCAACCGATAACAACTTAGTGCTCCACATTATATAGTCATATCATATTCATTCTATGGTGCAAATGACAGAAACAAATGTTGTAGAACCATAACAAATATGATTAGGAATTTTCACATAAATATCCCTGCAAAAGGTCCTTATAAACACCCGGCCAAAACCAACTATTGGTTCCACACAGCCAATTATGCATCATTGAATACCACACGGTATACGCAGTGAATTGTTCTAACCATATGTATCTTCACTTATTCACATTATCGACAGCTTCACTATATCTTCACTTCATCTTCACTTCACTGTATCGACATTTTCACTTTGTATGAACTGTGTATACTAATTCACCACGCGCACATGGGACTGAAAGCGACTGAGGTCGAAATTTTCACTTTGAATGAATTGTGTTTACCAATTCACCATGTGCACGAGAGACTAAGGGCAACCGAGGTAGTTGCATAACGTGGCACCAGGGCTTCATTTTTATTAGTTGATACAATAGTACTTGTATCTCTGGCATTAATGCACAATCCGCAGTTGTATTCTATTGTTTTACTTTTCCCTCCGCAACACTTGGTCGCATGGTCAGATCAGTTCAGATGATGTTCCTGCAGAGATTTCCCCGTTTCAGAAGATGTCATTTTCTTACTGCGCGGCCCATGTAGGACCCACAGCCGCCCGGAGCCTGCCCAGAGCTGGTCCGCGGGTAGAGAGACGTCCTCGGTCAAGGGGTTGGAAATGTCCCCAGCCATCAGTTAGTGGCAGCTCCATCGTTAGGTGCCACTGGGCGGGATCGGCAGTGTGAACGTTGTATGCCTAGCCCGTGTACCAGAGCTGGGGATGGAGACGCCCTCGGTTGAGTGGTAGTATGGGTCAGCGTCCTACTGGACAGCAACAGGCACACTCTTATTGGCTGCTTCTACAGGAGCCCTGCATCTGGATGACAAAAAAGCAGGGAATTATGTAACCTCATGGTTGAAGTCAGTGAAACCAAGCCAATGCTGGTGTGTGGTGATTTCAACTGGTCTCAAGCTGAGTGGACAAGAGGAATCTACCATGCAACAGAGAATCGCCAGAACCACGACTTACATACATACGTGTATGTCATCTTGTATCAAAACAAACAAGCCATGGAACATCCTCGATTGGCGCAAAAGCACAATAGTGCTCAAATCGAAGGCGCCTTTCGAGTTTGAGGACAGTTTTCGAATCATGAAGCGCCGCCAGGACCGTCAGCTCCGACTTTAGGTGTGCGATGCCACCAACCCGTGGGACGCCGGCGCATCAGAGTGAAATCAGTAAATTTAGTGCCTGTAGTTTTAACGGCTGGAGTCAAGATCGGAATCGCTGTCAAGCAGTAATACACCTAAATGTTTCTTGAGTTACTGCATAGCCCTGCGTTTTGGATAACCCTTCCCCTTTCAAAAGTATGTCTAATCTTTTTTGCATTGTTTAACAATGAAAAATTAGAGTTGATTATTGCTGATATTCTGTTAACTAGGTTTGTTCTTGCATTTAAAAACAATGGACAGTGTAGAATGTAATGTTTAATGTCTTCGCAAAAATAACCACATTCGCATGACGGCGTCGTACTTTTTTGAAGCGAGTATTGGTGGCTGTTTAGACGCGACATTCCTATTCTTAATTGGGTTAGCAATGTATTTTGAAGTTTTGGTCCATAGTTATAGTATTCTGATGGTTTTTTTAATACCAAAAAGACTTGTAGCACCTTTCTTAAATTCTTTTCGCAAGTTGGACGCCCTGATCTGCTCTGGCAGTAGGTTATATAACTTGGTTGTGCTCGGCAAAAACGAATGTTTAAAGTTAGTAGTTCGAAAGCGCAGTTGGATTCTTAGGTTTGCGTTACGAATGGGCCGATTTATGATGCTACTTCTAATGTTGGGCACTATGTTGTTAATTTAGGTTGGTGTGATAGTATGGCACAAGGTATGGAAAAAATTCAAGTTTATGTACTTCTTGGAGGCAACAAGAAATGTTTTCTTGCATCAGGGTGTGTCTTCCCCAGCAAGATACAGAGATTATCAGCTCCTCTCTACACTGGATCAGATACTGCTTAATGATGAGACACTGATTGGAAATCTAGTATCCCTGCCAAGGCACCATTTCATTAAAGGTGTACGTTACACTAATAGTAAAGAAGTAGCATAATGCAGCTATAAAGTGAATAATCCACCACAAAATTTCATAAAAATGCAGCGTAAAATACAACTACTTGTAAAGTTACCCTGGTGTCAACTACACTGCACTGGAATGCAGTGTAGAATTAAATTGAGGGAGGATATGAAGTTTATTATATACTAAATCTGGAAAAGTAAAAACATTGTATTGCTGAATGTTCCAACAATAGTTCGTTGGTTAAACCTGAACAGGTGAGTAAAGAGCAGGTCAGCTGAGGAACAGTAAGGAGTGGTGGTATTATGACTAGGTTCAGGGTATGGGGGATGGATAAGGGGATGAGAGAGAAAGTGTTGCATCGTGTAAATATAGATGAGTGTGTTTTTCTCCCCGGTATATTGCGAATTGGTGCCAATTTGAAGTGGCTGGTGGTATGAATGTATGCAAGAACTATAGATGACTGGTGTGACTCGTCTGGCCTGCTGCCGTACTTTTAAATAATAAAAAAATGTCATACGGATTAAATATGAATGGCGGCCATAGGCGGATCCAGGGGAGGGGGCAAAGTGGGCACGTGCCCAATAATCGGACCCAGGGGGCAAAGGGAGTACGTGCCCGCCCCCTATCGACCCTCAGCGCCCCTGAAATGGTCACGGCGCCCCCTGAAATGTCGCTTCCCCCATGATGCGAAAATCAGCTCCCACCACTAGGATTTTGCGCCCATCTGATAGGTTTTGCTCGTCAAGAATGGCGCCCCCGGAAGGTGCCCTTCCGATCGGCAATCCTGATTGATTGATTGATTATTGGGTTTTAGGGCGCGCCAACCTGCGAGGTCATATAGCGCCCATAACACTTCTCTGCAGTCAAAGCTTATAAATTTGTCTGTCTTTAGGGGAAAGTAAATTCTCGTCTACAGTGAACTAATATTTACATTAAAGAGTGATTCTTTCACATCGTAGTTATGATTCTCACTGCACGGATGCATGGTCACAGATTCAAACAGGTTTACCGCGCCGGCAGGCGCTCGGCGCGGGGCGCCGGGGCATCACTTCCGGCGCCCACCCCGCGCCAACGGACCCAGGGGCCCGGGGGCGCGGGGGCAGCCTAGACGCCGGACCCAAGCCCGACGTCTAACGGAGGCCCTCCCCGTCGCTCCGAGACTTGAAAGGCCCCGGAGCGAAAGGGAGGACCCGCCAAATCGGCGCCAGGCGCCTATCAGCGCGGTTGACTACCACAACACACGCGTTTAACCAGGATCAAATATTATCGTAAAGTCAATGTCTCTAAGATAGGACAGCACCCGTTCAACCATACTGGAGTCACGGCCGATCAATTCTAAAAGTGTGGACTCCTGCCGGTGCACGCCAAAATGTAAAGACCTGCGTCTAGCATATTCCGGGCATGAGACCAGCACGTGTCGGACCGACAGGGGCGCCGCACATCGCTGACATTGTGGTCGAGGTTCGCCGCATAACAGATATCGGTGAGTGGCCAGCGTGTGGCCAGTCCGCAATCGACACAACGCCACCTCCTCACGGCGGTTAGGCCGCAGCGAGGATGGCCACTCACCGATCTCAGGTTTGATAACTTTCAACTTGCTATTTATTATATTATTCCATTGTTCTTGCCATACACTGCGAAGGTGGGTACATATATATGGGTACAAATCTCTAGCGGGGATTCGTTGCGCACGCCTGCAGGGCCTACGGGAAGCACGTCGGGCCGCTGCGTCTGCCACTTCATTCAATTGTATTCCAACATGACTTGGGATCCAGCAGAGTGTTACATACTTTCCCAGTCTGGCAAGGCGGGTTAAGCGCAGGACAATGTTTAAAACAAGTCCATCACTTGGGTTGAAACCACTCACAGCTTGAATGCTGCTAAGGCTATCGGTGAAAATAACGTATTTCGTTGCATCACTAACTTCGATAAAGCATAGAGCCTTATCCAAGGCGGTGAGTTCAGAGGTGAAAACCGATGCAAAAGATGAAAGTGAGAAATTTCTTGTTACTGTATCCGTAACAAAAGCGCATCCCACTCCAACATCAGTTTTTGATCCGTCAGTGTAGAACGACACATGATCTGCATACTGTGCAATGTGTTCGAGCGCCAATTGTTTAAATTCAGTAGGGATAGTATCGGATTTGGTTTTCCCTGCGAGAGTCATGTCGATTTTTGGGCAGATAAGTTCCCAAGGAGGGATGTCTGAAAGCTCGCTATGAGTCACAACACTCGGCTGGATACCACTTTCGGCCGAGAAACGTTGGACGCGTACGCCCAGTGGGATTCCTCTTTGCACGTTCACAAACAGCCGTAGCATGTTCCGCGAAAAAACTGCGTTATATGTTGGGTGTGACGGAGACTGAGCCAGCTTACAGGCGTAACGCTGCCCGAGCAGGCGCCGTCGCAATGCGAGAGGTGGTTCATTTGCTTCCACCAACAAGCTGGAGCACGGTGTTGTCCTAAACGCACCTGTGGCCACTCGGAGTGCACTATGGTGAATCGTATCTAAACAGCGTTTAGCTGATTCCGACGCAGAATCGTATACAAAACAGGCGTAATCCATCTTGGAACGAACAAGAGACCGATAGAGAATGAGAAGTGTCTTCCTGTCCGCTCCGTACGATAGACGAGATGCACATTTCAAGGCATTCAATGATTTAAAACACTTGTCACGTATATTCCTAATGTGTGCGTTGTATGTCAGCCGTTTATCAAACGTTACTCCGAGAAACTTTGCTGTCGGTTGGAAAGTGACAGTTTTACCGCGCAACGATACCATAGGTTCCGGACAGGTCCTGCGCCTGCGACAGAAATGAACACCAGCGGTTTTTTCGGTCGAAAAATATAATCCATTTTTACTACTCCAGCGTTCCAGATGGTTCACGGCCAGCTGGAGCTGACGGGAAAGTGCCGGCGTTGTTGAAGCCTTTGCCCATACTGCGATGTCGTCCACGAAAATGGATGCCTGAATGGAAGGTGGGAGTGAATGTGTGACGTCATTTATGGCCAGAGCGAAGAGGCAGATACTAGAGATGCTCCCCTGCGGAATGCCTTCTTCTTGATAAAAGGTGTTTGAGTATGTACCACCTACTCTGACACGGAACGTCCTATCAGTCAAAAAATTTTTCATAAAGAACCCCATCTGACCTCTGATACCACACTTATGCAACTTTAAAAGGATACCATGTCGCCACGCTGTATCATAAGCGGCAATGGCGTCAAAGAAGACGGCTCCCAGCTGACGCCTCTCTTTAAATGCAATTCGCACTGAGGTGTCAAGTGATACCAAGTGGTCCACCGTACTGCGGCCTCTACGAAACCCACACTGGTTGTTATTGATGATGCCCCGGCTTTCCAAATACCAAACGAGTCTTACATTCACCATTTTTTCGAACAACTTGCACATGCACGAGGTAAGCGAGATCGGCCTAAAGTGCAAAGGGTCCAATCCAGATTTACCAGGTTTAAGGATTGGTATCACTATAGCCTCCCGCCACGCCGGTATAAATTCGCCGGACTCCCACATCATATTGAATGAGGCCAGCAGTACCCTGAGTGCGCTCTGCGATAGTGCTTTAAACATATCATTGTGAATTAAATCCGGGCCCTCGGCCACAGGGTGGAGCCCACGAATGGCTGCCGCTAGCTCATGCAAGGTAAAGGGCTTATTGTATGACAGTGTGCTGGTGGTTCCAAAATGTATACTTTTCTGTTCAGCTAGGGTTTTATATCGCATAAATGAGACATCCTCCCTAACTGAACTACAGCGCTGTGCAATCGCATTTCCTATACAGTCGGCTACTTCTGTTGGATTGAATATATTCCTACCACCAATCTGCAGAGTTGGTAGTGGTGTGGAGACCGACCTACCTTCGATACGGCGGATTTGACCAAACACTTGAGACAATGGCGTAAATCGATTCAGTTTACCTACGTATTCTCTCCAACATTTTCTCTTAGCTTGTTTTATTGTGCGCCTGCAGGCGGCTCGAGATTTCCGATACATATTTAAGTTTTGCTGAGTGGAATTTCGTTTAAACTGTCTGTAAGCGCGCCGCCGCTCTCGGACAGCGTCACGGCATTCCATGCTCCACCACGGTACCGGTGGTCGCCGAGGGTTTTTTGATGTTCGCGGTATAGAAGCATAAGCAGCGTCTCGGAGGATAGCTGTAAATTGGTCGACTGTGAACGGTGTTTGGGTTGAAAAGGTTTCCAAATAGTCATCCACGAGGGAGCTAAATAAGGACATATCAGCATTTTTCATCTTCCAACGTTGCGGTCTCGTGCCTAAAACAGATGTGTTGTCACAAGTCACTAAAACAGGGAAATGGTCACTTCCCATGGGGTCACTGCACACAGCCCAGCTAAACAGAGCAGATAGCTCTGGGCTGCAAAGGCTAAGATCCAATGCCGATTCCCGACCGGATGGAATGGTAAGATGTGTTGGTGCTCCGGTGTTTAAAATACAAAGGCTCACACCCTGGATAAAATGATCGAGGTGCCGACCCCGAGAGTTAATATCTTCACACCCCCAAGCGGTGTGGTGAGCATTAAAGTCTCCCAAGAGAAGGATGGGCGGTGGTAGCTCAGATATAAGCAAATTTAGTTCACGAGTGGGCATGTCTACCCCAGGGGGTAGGTATATAGAGCAGAGCGAAATCTGCCTTCGAGCGATATATATACGTGCTGCCACGGCTTGCAGCCGTGTTTGGAGTGATATTTGCTTTGCTGGTATATAATTATTGATTGCGAGAAGAACACCACCGTGGGCGACTGGGTTACGTTGTAAAATCCTTTCGAAATATTGAAAAACCTGTAAGGGAGAATGGGATCTCAGCTGAGAGTTTAGTTTCTTGCAGGCATATAGCTGCCAGTCCCCTGGATCTCATAAAAGCCTGGAGATCCCCGGCGCTGGTGCGAATTCCACGACAGTTCCACTGCAAAAACGTGTTAATGATGGGGGTGGAAGTTAGGGTGAGCGCCTACCAGAGGAGCTACTTGCTATTTCCAGTATGGGCCTCCTGGCCCATAGGTTTTCTTTGGGGGCCCAGAGGGCGCCCCACTTTGCCTGGGTCGAGACGATGCCCCAGGCCTAGATGTCCCTATTGATGCTGCTCGGGCTTTAGAAGGTTGTGGCTGGCCTGGAGGAGTCCCGGATGCCACACGTTTGGTGGGAGATCTTCCCTAGTGCTATCCTCCCTCCGTGACCCCTCAAACTGCCTCCTGACAGCCGCAACCGACGTCGGCGGCGGTGGGGGAGGCGGAGGGGCTGATTATCGGACAGAGGAGAAAAGGCAGGAGTAGAGGTAGAGGGCTCACCGTCAACAGAGATTTCAACGGGGGGCTGGACTGGGGACGGCAGTTGTCGTCGCTTCCCACCCTTGCCCACCGTCGTCCAACCCTCGGTCGCTTGAGGGGGTCAGGCTCCGGTGCCACCAAGGGCACCCTTTGCCTCGGAGTGGCGGGAGTCTCAGACGGGGTGTTGGGGGCAGGAGTGGTCCCCTGCTCCCGCCCCCACCCCAGCCGGGGCCACAGGCGGCGGGGGAGGGGTGGGAGGGATGGGTGGAGGAGGTGCCGCCTCCGGCTGCGATGTCGGGGCGGCGGGCTGGCCAGAGATGACCAGCCCCATCCTCCCTGCCAGGCGGATAAAGTCCGCCAGGGTCAGGGAACGGATGACCTCCTCCGGGGTCATCCGCGGTGTCGCTGGCGTCCTTGAGGGCGCCGCTACGGCGGTCGCTATTCCGCCCACTGTCTCTGCATATGATCTCTGAGGGTAGGAGGTCTCATAGGCTTCCCTCGCAGCCCTAAATGGAATACGTTTGGCGACCATGATAGAAAGAATCTCCTTTTCTGTCTTCATACGTGGGCAGTTTTTATCATTTGCAGAGTGTGATCCTTTACAGTTTATGCAGTGAAGTGCTCGTGCGTCACAGTCCCTTCCGTCATGCTTGTTTGATCCACATCGCTCACACACTTTCTCTCCCTTACAAAATCTGGCTGTATGACCATAGCGTTGGCAGGAAAAGCACCGCATCGGGTTGGGAACATAGGGCCTGACCCGAATCTTCACATATCCGACATTCACGTCCGCCGGCAAATCTACACTATCAAAGGTCAGTATCACAGTGTCAGTCTCCTCGAGAATCCCTCCTACTTTTCGCCGCACTCTCCTCGCCTCCACTACACCGCTCTCCATGAGTCCATCAACTATCTCCTCATCCGGAACCCCTTTCAGATCAAAACATGTAATGACACCCTTCGAAAAATTTTTTGTCTTGTGTGGTACAATCGTGACTTTCACCTTTACTACTTTCCTCTGCTCCGCTTCTCGCTTCGTGTATCGCAGTTCTGTCGTTTCGAGTGCACGCTGTGCATCTGCTGGGCTACTGAGCTCCACCTCCAGGACGCCGTCCCGAAGGCAGCTGCACCTCATCACCTTGCCAAGTCGGTCACATGCCTCCTTGCGTTGAAACGGCGAAAGTGATGATAGGGGGCTGTCTACACCCCGAATCATTACAACACGCGGGCGGGAGGGCTTTAAAGTGGCCCTTTGAGAGCCGGCAGTTTCGTTCCCACCACCCTGAAGGGGGAGGGGAGGGGAGGGGTTTGCGGTGTTGAGTGTATCCATGAAAAGTTCTTAAATTCAACCAGCCACGTGCGCCCCCTTCCGACGAGGGTGCTACGAGGCGAGACGACGCACGGGCTGGCTATACGGGGGAGACGCCGCCGTTACAGAGGGAGGAGAGAGACTCACCAAACCCCCCCTGCCCCGACGACGGTCCCCCTTGCACCTAGCCCAGACGACCCCGGGCGGGGCCTGACACCCCACCCTCCCCGGGTGAAGTTGGGACCTCACCCAAGGAGGGAGGGGCAGCCGAGCCCCACCAAAGGCCGACAGACTTTTACAATGCTGCTACTCTTGTCGATGCCCTCAAGAGTTCCCCGCCCTTGCGGAAATCCAGACCAAAGTAGAGTGTTGCTAGAGGACGACGAACGAACACAGCGCCTCCCTCAGCTCAGCTACCAGGACTCCTTCATCCCGGGGTACGGGTCGGTGCGCAGCTCACCTTAAAAAGACAGGCGCCCTCGCACGGCCTCATCGGAGCAAGCGACTACCACCTGCTCGTCACAACTGATTCCCGGCTGGTCCGAGAGAAGCGAGCCCCCGGCCCGCAGGGCCGGCGAATGGAGGGATCCAATCGCCAGTCACACGAGCCGGAGGCCCACATACACCCAGACCATCCAGGAATCATAGGCACGTGCAAGGACGCCCATGATACTGGGATAATGTGGGTAACTGGGAAGTTATGAGTTGGAAAAGGAGGAGGGTCGGTCTGCGCTGTCCAGCCCAGACGCGCGCCGCACGCGACCGAGGTGTCCACACTCAAGACGAGCCAGAGTGCACACACCCCCGCCACCCGCGGAGACACGCCGGGCCAGACAACGCAGACAGTGGGCAGGAGAGGTGTTTAGGAGTGGACAGAAAGGATACGGGTGGAAAGACATGGAGAGATAAGGAAATAAGGAAAGAAGAGGAAAAGGAACAAGGAGTTGGTGGGATTTGAATTTAGGAAGGCCAAGAAAGGATGAGGATGGCAGTTTCGATTTGGCCTCTCGCCCGAAGACGAGGGGCGAAACCCATCCTGCCAACTGGGGTCGCGGGTGTCGTCACATCCCGTGCCCAATTATCCATGTGCCGGACCAGTCAGCAGGTGCCAACAAGTCCAGCAGATGAAAATCGGTCCCCTGCGGGGATCGGCAATCCTGGATCCGCCTGCCCAAAGGATGATAGCAGCCCAAGGATAAAGGCCTACCCCTGCAAGAAGAAGGCTAAAAGGAGTGGAAGGAGGCATAGGCGGATCGAGGTTTTTCCAGGGGGGACGTCAAAAGGGTGGCGTCATCCGAGCAGGGGGTGCCAAATTCTATCGCAGAGTGGCCAATTCTCACATCCAGGACTTCTTGGGGAGGGGGGGGGCTAGGGGCTCAAGCATCTCTCACCATTGCCTTCGATCAGTATCCGCGTATGTTTTTACTACATGCACTCTGATATCTTGAGGGGGGAACTTGAGACCCCAGGCAACACCTATTATGTGGACGCAAAATCCTATCGGATTTTCGCATCCTGGGGGAGCAGTGAGGAGCGACATATCAGGGAGGCGCCATCGACCTTTCAGGGGGCGCCGTGGTCATTTTAGGAGGCGCCAAGGGTCAATGGGGGGTTTGGGCCCAGGGTCGATCGGGGGGGGACGGTTTTCCTCTATTTCCTCATTCATCAGGCACATGGTGGGCAACAACTGTGTGATGCCAAGAAATATTTTTGCAGTCTACAATTTTGGAATTTTGCTTTTATTCTACTATTTTTCATCGAATTTCCCTGAAAATTATCTAAAAAATAATACCTGTCTGGCTGCACAGTTTCAGAGCAATCTTTTCATCGTTCTTTACCGTTTGGCCAGTCTGCAGAATGTGGCAGATTTCGACAAGATCTCGTTGGGGCAGCTCCGGGGCAGATCTACTGATTTGGGGCAGCTTTTGGTCGAGCTTGGTTGGGGCAGAGGGGAACTCTTGGGGCAGGAATTAGTACTTGAGGCAGCAGTCAGTCCGGGTAATCACCGAGAGATGAAGAAAAATAATTAAAAGAAATGAGAATCAGAAGTGAAACTTGCGCTGGAAAAGCTGATTTGTTGCAAAAGCGCCATATTTGTCATCAAGCGAAATATGGTTAAAAAAATAACAGATTAAGGAAATGTCTTATTGACGTAAAGTTCCTGGAAGTGAATCAGAAATTCAGGCAGTGGGCTCCTTTCAATAGCTAAATTTACAATTATTTTCTAAATTTGTAATATAAACCTAATTTTAAGTTACATAAAATAATCTTAGAATTCTAAACAAAATTTCCCTGCACAATTTTTTTTGCATTTCCTCTGCTATGTTTTGATCCCTAAAGGACAACAAATCACAGGCAAATCATGCCAGCCCCCTCCTTCCATGAACGAATGCCGGTCAACGGTGTGACGTCACATGAGCCTAAGGGGATCTTTCTTTGCTTGGGTCTTGTGTAAATATTCCAAATTTTGTGATGCTTTCATGCAGCTATGGGAAAAAGGGTGAAAAAGCTTTGGCTGTGGAAAATTGTTTTGTTTTCAAATATAGTTGTCAATTGAAATATTTTTAAAGTATCATTTAATACTACTTAAAATGAAGGGTAAATGATGTCACTAGCGGGAAGACTTATAGCTCGTATATATACCTTTGAATCGAGGTATGCTTGAAATCATGCATCATGAATGCAAGATAGCTGCTGTACGTGAGTTTCTATTGCTTTGGTATGTGGAGGTTTGTGAGCAAGTTTGTGAGTATGCCGTTGTCATTGGGTCGGATGTGCGGTTTCATTTTATTTCTGGGTGTCTTGTTTAAAATTGAATATATAAAACTTTCATTGGTAAAAAATTACCATCCATCCAATTGGAGAAGTTTGCCCAAGCAACCAAATTTCTGCCCCCATTGGGGCAGGCTTTGGGCTGCCCCAAGCACCTAGTCAAGTCACGCGCCATGTTCTGCAGACTGGCCGTTTGAGCTGGATCACACAATGTAAACAAATATTTGAGGGAGTGTTCAAAGAAAGATTTCCTAATTCAAAGTAAAAGTCCCTAAAATTTTAGGAGGAGTTGAAAATGACCAGGTAGGAAGATTCCCCTTATCTTTTCTAGACTCCTGTTGTGTTTTCTGAAAACATCGTTCTGGGTGTTCCCATCCTTGGGAATGTGTTTCCATTTATGGAACAAGCGTTCCCACCCTTGAAAAAAACTATCAGGATTTCCTGATGGTCTGGTGGTCTGATGGTTTTTTGTGGGAAATTGAAACAGATCGGCTGATGGTTTCTGATGGTCTGGTGGTCCCTGATGGTTTCTGGTGGTTTCTGATGGTATCTGGTGGTTTCTGATGGTTTCTGGTGGTCATTTCCTGGTGGTTTCTGGTGGATGGTTTCTGGTGGTCGAGTTCTGATGGTTTCTGGTGGTCGTTTTCTGATGGTTTCTGGTGGTCGTTTTCTGATGGTTTATGGTGGTTGTAGTGTTTTGAAGGTATTATAATTTAATGTTGTTGTATCCAATTCAGTGTTGGCGCCAATTACGAATGTGGCGCAGTTGTTACATTTATGGTTTGCGCCTTTTTACAATTGTGGCGCCACCTCTAACAGGAGCTGATGTCAGATGTTGATCTTGCTTAACCAGTGAGTCTTGACCTAACCTCCAACCTGTCAATATATCTGAGCATGTTGCTCTGGAGTCTGCTGTGCCTGAGGTGAAGAGTGATCAGAGCCTGAAGATACTACACATTTTTGGCGTTCAGGATTCGAGCTACATCTTACCGGCCTACACCTTCAGCTTCAGGTATGGAAGGGATTGGACCTCCCCCACCATTTTTGTCTGCACCTGGCAAGCCGGTTCTACCGTGGCCAGCATGGCTTTCAGAATTTGAGGTTTACGCTATGGCTATTGGGTCTAGCGAATGGAGTGAACAGAGGCAGCAGGCCTTGTTGCTTCATTGTGTGGGCCAAGAGGCTCGCCGGCTATACAGAGCCGAGTTCCCAGATGGGGCTTCAGGAGTTCCCAAGCCAGAACCTCAAGAGGGGGTGGAGGTGCAGCAGATTTCCTTACTTCAGCAGACCCGGGCTGTCTTGGAGAAGCTGTTTGTGCCTAAGACAGACTTCATCACAGAGCGCATTCTGTTTAGACGTTGTGTTCAGGACAGTCAGACATCAGTGCAGACTTACCTAGCTAATCTGAGGGAGCGAAGCCAGAGATGTGGTTTTGGTGTCCTTGAAAATGAAATGATTAGAGATCAGTTTCTGGAGGGATGTGCTTCAGCTAGACTCAGAGAGAGGTTGTGTGCAGAACATCACCTGACCTTGCCTCGTTTGGAGGAAATCGCTTATGCAGCAGACATGGCGATAGAGCGGCAGCAGACGGTGCGCAGCCAACAGCCCTCTGAACTTCAAGGTGCCTGCAGGGAGGTTGCTGCTTCCTTCAAGAGGACCACACCTTCAAAGAAGAACCCAGGTAGTAGCAAGAATGAGGTGAGCACTTGCTTTTCTTGTGGATTCCAAGGTCATCGTTCAGGTGATGCCAGATGCCCCGCCAAGGGGAAAGCTTGCAATGTTTGCCGCAAGATAGGTCACTTTGCTAAAGTATGCAAGAGCAAGGACAAAGCTAAGCACCAGCACAGTAGTGCCAGGATTTCTTCAGTTGAAGTGTCAACTGTCCACAGTGACCCACCTGTATCTTGTCCTATGGTGGATGTTGAGGTCAACAATCACCAGCTTAGCATGATGGTGGACACGGGTTCACCTGTGAGTCTCCTGCCTCTGCATGTGTACAGGGCTAGTTTTTCTCATCTGCCTCTTAAAAGTTGTGCTATCAAGTTGCATGGCTATGGCGGTCACTTGCTTGATGTTCAAGGCTTGGTGCATGTTACGGTGACCACACAGGATGGCAGATCAGCTGACACCGACCTCTACATCATGAGAGGTGGGACAGTGCCTTTGCTAGGCAGAGACTTGCAGCTCAGCTTGATGCTTACTGTCAAGAATGGGTCCGCTGTGTGTGCTGTGACTGATGCTTCCACAGCAATCCTGCCTGCCATTCAAGGCTTTGTTCACAAGGTGAACACCAGGAAGGATGTGCAGCCTGTACAGCAGAAGCTGCGCCCGCTTCCCCTGGCCGTACGTGCGGAGGTCAACGAGCACCTTCAGGACCTAGAGAAGAAGGGAGTCATTGAGAGGGTCGACTCCTCTCCATGGGTATCACCGATGGTGGTTACACGTCGGCGCACAGGTGGTATCAGGGTTTGTTTGGACTTGAAGGAGGTCAACAAGTGTGTGATTCCCAGTAAACACCCCATCCCTGACATGCAGGAGACACTTGACAAGCTCAGGGGGGCATCAGTGTTTACTTCACTGGATATGAAGTCAGCGTTCAACCAGTTAAGCCTGCATGAGGAGTCCCGTAACCTTACTGCGTTCATGACACATGACGGACTGAGGCGTTACACCAGATGCTGCTTTGGATTGTCATCCATACCAGCTGCTTTTCAGAAGGTCATGGAGAAGATCTTGATGGATCTTCCTGGGGTACAAGTGTACTTGGACGACCTCATTGTGTACGGCAGGACCATGGAGCAGCATGATAACAACCTTCGGCAGGTGATGGACCGGCTGAAGGCGCACCAAGTCACCCTGAATCAGAACAAGTGTAAGTTCCGTGCCACATCGCTGGACTTCCTAGGCTTCACGGTAAGCCAGGACGGCATCTCAGTAAGTCAGGAGAGAGTAAGTGGGATGCGCAACATGAAGTCTCCAGCCACCCAGAAGGAACTTCACTCTGCACTTGGATTGTTTGGCTTCTACGCCAGGTTTGTGCACGGTTACTCAACCTTGGTAGACCCCCTCCGGGCTGCCATGAAGCTGGAGCGTTTCCAGTGGACGGATCAGCTGGAAGACATCTTCAGGCAAGTGATCAAGAGAATTGTGGAGAGTTCTGCGCTTGCCATGTATGACCCCGAGCTTCCCACAGTAGTCACCAGCGACGCGTCCGACGTCGGGCTGGGTGCAGTCCTCAGCCAGGAGCACCCGCAGGGCGAGCGGGTGGTGGCGTTCGCCTCTGCCACACTGTCAGCCGCGCAGCGGAAGTACAGCGTCACGGAGCGGGAGGCGCTGGCGGCACGCTGGGCGGTGGAGCATTGGCACCGCTACCTCTTCGGAACCCATTTCAAGCTCAAGACTGATCACCAGGCGCTGCAGTCGCTACTAACGTCGAAGGGAATCGGACGCGCAGGTATGAGGTTGTCGCGCTGGGCCGTGAGACTGATGTCGTACTCATTCACTGTCGAGCATGTGGGTGGAACCAGGAATGTCGCAGATGGGCTGTCTCGGCTTCCGGCACCGGCTCTGACACCGGCCGAAGACGACCAGCTAATGGTTGCAGCGGTCACGGACCGGGTGGAGCGTAAGTCTGCTGTAACCAGAGACGACGTTCGCGCAGCCCTAGCCAGTGATTCGTCCCTGTGTCTGCTGATCGACCAGGTAGCTAAGGGTTGGCCGACTCGTCATTCTGCCTGCAGGGCAGAAGTGCAGCCGTTCTTCCGGAGCCGACACGAGCTGACGGTGGCTGAGGGCCTCATCTTCAGGGGTGAGCGCATTATCGTGCCTGCATCTCTGAGGGCTAGTCTGCTGGCCCAGGCACACTCCGGACACCAAGGTATGGTGAGGTCGAAGCAGCGTTTAAGAGAGCTGTTCTGGTGGCCCGGAATGGATGCTGCTGTCGAGAAAATGGTGCGTGATTGTGAAGTATGTGATGCCTGTGACAAGTCATCCAAGACTCGTAATGCGCCCCTCAACCCAGTGCCTTACCCCGACGCCCCGTGGGATAAAGTTGGCATAGATTTTATAGGACCTCTGGAGGGAAGTGGACCCCACCGAAGATTTGCCATCGTGCTTATTGACTACCATTCCAAGTGGCCTGAGGTCGCGTTTTGTGCTCATCCATCAACACAGGCTGTGATCGACTTCATGGAATCTGTGGCGTGTCGTGAGGGCTACCCTGCGGAGCTGGTCTCTGACAATGGTACAGCATTCACATCCCATGAATTTGCTGCATACCTTCGTAATGCAGGGATTAAGCATATTCGCGTGACTCCCTACCACCCGAGGGGAGCTGGGGCTGTTGAGCGCTTCAACAGGGTCCTGAAGGGAGTGCTGCAGTCAGCGAGTAAGCAGGGGCATGATTGGTTGTTGTGTGTCCGCCAGTTTTTGATGTCATACCGGACCACACCACACATGACCACAGGCCGCAGCCCAGCTGAGCTTCTGAGGGGGAGAAAGCTGCGAACTACACTCACAGCATCTGCTGGTCAGAGTTGGTTGGTGAAACAAGGACCCAAGGTGAGAGAGCATGTAGAGGAAAAGCAAGCAAAGCAGAAAAAGTACTGGGATAAAAAGTATGGGGCAAAACAAGTTGTCTTCAAGCCTGGAGAGTGGGTTAGATATAGACTGATGCCAGTTCCTCGCAAGGGTCAAGCAAAGTTTTCCAAGCCGTTGCAGATCATGAGCCGTCGTGGACCTGTCTCATATCAGCTGTCTGATGGGACCTTGGTTCATGTGGAACGCATCACACGTGCTCGGGCTAATGAAGCCGATTCCTCAGGAGCTGATCTGGAGCGTCTGGAGCCGGCCGGCAGGGGTTTGCATCAGAGCGGCTCTGGAGATCTGCTCATTGCGACTCGGCATGATGCAGCGAGCTGCAGGGACGTGTCGCCATGGACTAGTCAGACGCCTCTGGTCCCCGGCAGTCAGACTTCGCTGCAAGGTCTGGTGGAGTCTGAGGACAGTGGTGGCGCTGTACCAGTTGTAATGCCTACTAGTGAGGTGCTGGATCCGCTGTGCAGTGGTGCTGAGTCAGTACTGAGTGACCGAGCTGATTCTTCATGTGAGCCGCCTGCGCATGAGGATGAGTCTTCATCTGGCCTGCGTAGATCTAAGAGAAGTGCCAGAAAACCGCAGAGGCTCATTGAGGAGTGACTGTGTCAAAGCAGTAGCTATGACGTGTTGATGATTAGTGTTACTAATTGTGTTGTTACAGTTACTAAGTGTGTTGAATGTCATAGCATTGTCTTTTGTTCCAGCTTGCATTGCTGGTCATCAAGCATCTGTTTATTGGCTAACCCCATGCCTTATTTGAAGGGAGGGAGTATGTAGTGTTTTGAAGGTATTATAATTTAATGTTGTTGTATCCAATTCAGTGTTGGCGCCAATTACGAATGTGGCGCAGTTGTTACATTTATGGTTTGCGCCTTTTTACAATTGTGGCGCCACCTCTAACAGGAGCTGATGTCAGATGTTGATCTTGCTTAACCAGTGAGTCTTGACCTAACCTCCAACCTGTCAATATATCTGAGCATGTTGCTCTGGAGTCTGCTGTGCCTGAGGTGAAGAGTGATCAGAGCCTGAAGATACTACACATGTAGTGTTTTGAAGGTATTATAATTTAATGTTGTTGTATCCAATTCAATTTCTGATGGTTTCTGGTGGTCGTTTTCCGGTGGTATGGTGGCTTCCAGCATTCTGTGATTCCAGCGGTCAGCGGTTTCCAGCGAACCACTAGATGTGGTCTTCCAAAGATTCCCCCTCCCCCTTCGTAACATGTACCTTTGGGTATTTTAACGACAGTGTTAACGAAGTCGCGGTGAGCATTTAGGTATCTGTCGAAGATGAAAACCGCATGATATGAACAATATCACCAGGATGTTTATAAATCCTTTACAAACAGAGGCGTAACCAGGCTTTTCACATCCGCTGTAAGCAAAAATACAATTTTCTTAATAAAATCAACTAGTCAAATCAAAGAAGTCTGGGTGGGTTATCCGAATGTGGCCCGAATGGGTACTCACTCACGCCAGAGATGCGTTGCATTGCAGCAGAATAACTCCAATGTTTGATAGGGTGGCAGCTCCTCGTGTCGTATCTGCATTGTATGGTTTTATGTCCATACAAGAATATTGCAGAATAAAACACGATCAGGTTAAAACAGTATATAGAAATTGCAAGAAAGTTCCCGCGGTAGGAAGAGAGTGGAAGAAAAACATATGCAGCAAAACGGTAAAAAAACACTCGCACACCGTAACGAAACACTCGCACATGGTAAAAGCAGTCGGAGACAATGTGTATCGCTTATATATGGGATGATCCTCGCATTCCGATGGCGACCGTCACCCCCCACCCCCGCCCCGACCAGAGGGCGCAACTCACCAATAATAAGCCACATTTTTCACACCTTCCCTACTCTGTCTTAAATCCTACCTTATATTGTTAACCAATGTAAAGCAATTCGGTCAGGGCCTACTATTAGCGATGCACCCAGCAGTAAATATCCTCATAACTTACAGACTCCTCGCCACAGTATGACCACTTCACCTCGACCAGTTTCCTTCTGCGACTGACTGCCCCACCAACCCTAATGGAATGCAGCCATACAAAAGACAGCCGTCCCCGCGCAACCGCCCCGAGGCGCGGTCGGGCGCGGAGGGGAGACACGGCGCCGGCAGCGCGCCCCGAGCCGCGGCGCGAGAGGGGTGGAAGCGTTCCGCGGCAGAGCACAACAGCGAACTGTCTTACCTGCTCCCATAGCCATTCGCTTCTTGGTTTCTTCTTTTGAAAATAAAGCATTTGGAATCATAAGTATTTGATTTAAGAATATATATCAAGTTTTTTTTAATAAACAAGATTGCAGATGGGGCTACCAGACCACCAGGATGACCACCAGAAACCATCAGACCTTCAGATACTGACCACCAGGCCACCAGGGTGACCATCAGACCATCAAACATTGACCACCAGAAACCACCAAACCATCAGACACTGACCACCAGACCATCAGGAATTGCCACCAGAAGCCACCAGGCAGACCACCAGACCATCAGGATGACCACCAGAAACCACCAGGTAGACCACCAGACCATCAGGATGACAACCAGAAACCACCAGGTAGACCACCAGACCATCAGAATGACCACCAGAAACCACCAGAAACGACAGCAGACCACCAGACCATCAGAGTGACCACCAGAAACCATCAGAAACCACCAGACAACCAGGAAAATCCTTAAGGTTTTTTTCAAGGGCAAATATGGATCAAAATTCCCATTATTGGGAAGATAGTCATTCTTGGGAATGCTGATCCACTGGCCTAGATGCAAACTGGGCCCACTCAGGTACATTACTCCTGAGAATGAGTGAATTAAGCACAATCAAACTTGAGTTCATGGAGAACAGAGCCTGCAGGCCTTCCTGTGCCTCAAAATTCTGAAAAAGTGTACAGTAAGGTAAGGTAGCTAACACAGATATTGGCTTCTGATGCAGACCATCAGCATCAGAGGTTGAACATGGTTAGACTTTTGCTGTGACATGTTGCAACATTGTGTGATCTGTTGCGGCAGTGCATTTTGTGCCCTAACCAAAAATCCTGTTCATTGAAGAAGATTTATGGTGTGTGCTGTTTATTCTTGGTTAAGACACTGAGTAACAGACACAACTCCATTTGAATATAAAAACAGTGGGCATCACAAAGTGGTAGCAGTCAAACCCCCTCCAATGCTGATATCTGAAGTCACCTCCATGCACCTACCTTAACAAAATGTGCAGTGTGCTTATCACATTCTCCAGCGGCAAGGCCTTTCAAGTTCAGAAGCAGCGTCACCTTCAACAGAGTCGTGTCTGTTGCAATGATCAGCACCTCGATTGAGCGAGGATTGCACAGTCACAGTGTCTAAGAGCTTATTCATTTGAAGCTGGCTTGTAGTAGTTCTTAAACTGCCCTAGTAGTAAGTAACATGCCCTTGATTCGTAACATTAATGTTTGCAGATTGCTGTCTTCGATCATGGTCCACTCCCTCCTTTCAAAGCTACCCTGCTCTCAAAGCGCTTTTGGATTAGTGCAGTCGCGTTGGATTTCCACGTTTGTTTTAGGCCCTAGGTTTTATTAGGCCCTTGCTTCTTGCAGCAACAACGTATTGCAGTATTGCACCACCCTGCGTCACATTACGCGTAGCCCCCCCATCGTATCAGCCCCCATTGTCGACCCCACATGAATGAAAACAGAGCCACCCACCGACAAGGGCCAGCCTCACTAACAAATCAGTTACGGGTCAAAACGAAATAAACTTTATGGCACAGCGATCCAGTAAAGCGGCACCTCACCGACAAGCCTCGATTCGAGGATCAATCCAAAGCCCATCAATGCACCCAAACGGTTTGCCAACGGTCGGGCCAGCGTCAACCAACAGAGCACCGGGGCGGCAAACATCATCTCGACTTAAGCCCTTAATTACTGTATAATATAGTGGAAAACCAATTATCAAACAGGAGGACGACATAGGAAAAACCAAACGTATTCACAATTTGTACACACACACACACACCACACACACACACACACATATATATATATATATATATATATATATATATATATATATATATATATATATATATATATATATATATATATATATATAATATATATATATATATATAAAGACGGACCAGATCAGAGTTTGGGCCAACCCATGTTTACCTCTCCTCCTAGTCCTGGGGGGGGGGGGTGGCAATTAGGTGTTCGACAACCAATATAAGCTACCTCCCAATACAGTCGCCTCTGGGGGGGGGGGGGGGACCGAATATTTTCCGACAGACCAGTGCAGACACCTTTCAAAAATTATCCGGTCTTGGGCCCCAGAGATAAGTCCCCCTGAGCCTTAGGGGCCAGCGGAATCCCCTGTGTCCGCCAATGTATAAAAATATCTTTCTTTAAAAAATGGGTGGTATTATGGCAAGCCAAAACAATCCCCGTGTTTCAATGAGCAGACGAGTCAGCGTCCCGAACAGGGAGGTCGGCGTCCCGAAAGGCAGGTCAGCGTCCCTAACAGGGAAACACGTCCTGGGCGGAGCCGCGTCCTGGACAGGTGAGAACCACATCCAAGCAGGTGAGTGTCCCGAGCAGGCAGGTCAGCGTCGAGCAAGAGCAGCATCCCGAGCAGGATCATGCCGAAGAGCCAGCGTCCCGAGCAGGCAATGCGACGTCCTGGGCAGGAGGGCGCCGACGGGAGGCCACCAACCCGGCATGCGAGGCCAGCGTCCCGAGCGGAGAGACGTCGCCCCAGCAGGGAAAGGCAGCATCCGAGCACCGGGCCAGCATCCGAAACCACCGGCGACAAGGAGCGAGCGTCTCAGTCAGGTGAGAGCCAACGTCCCGAGCAGGGAGGCCCGTCTGCGGGCAGATGGGAGCCAGCGTCCTGAGCAAGTAGACAACCAGAACTATAGCAATTGTCTCCCCACTAATCATCTGATAATCACTAACAAGCAGGGTGTGGAGTTCCACAACTAATTCCTTAAGAATAACAGACAAGTCCTGGTCAGGATATATATATATATATAAAAGTGCACCGACAGTTTTCCGCCACACAACATGCCCAAGCTCGATGAGTGGCAAGACGGCACCGGCGTCCTTAGGTATAAAGTCCCGATCATCTAAGGTATCTAAGGTAGGTATCTTTCAGGGTCCTCCGGGAATCGATGGAAAGACCGATCTGGGCACTTGCTCTAGACTTGACAATACCTAATTGCTCCGCCCAAATACCCACCGTCACGCTCCCCTCAGTCATGTTTTCAGCTGAATTTGGGCGCCACCCAAATTTAATCAACTGTCCTGCGCTGGCCCTGAGCGCCGCCGTCCTATCGAGACCGACGAGCATTGTGGCCACCTTGTGCGTCGGGTACGCCCAAAAGTGAGTTTCCAATCCAGTCGTTTGATCCATGACATTACGCTTTCCTCCTAAGGAGAGCTGCCAGATTAAAGCAAATTAATGTCACCAACATCAGGGGTCCAAACGGTCCAAACTACAAGTAAGACCTCTGTTTTGTGTCAAAGCCGTCAATTTCATAGATCATTTTCATTTTTCTATAGATAATTGGATGGGCTATCCAACATAGGGGCGGATCCAATGGGGCGCGAAGGGCAATGGGGTGATTGCCCCCTCCTTGGGCCGACCTTAAGGTTATGATGATTGTATAATCATGTATTGATGCGCATAGGTCTATGGGCGTTGAAAGAAGAGGGAGGAAAGGGAAGTCGTGGAGTGATCGAATTTCAGGAAAAGCCCTCTCCAAAGAAAATTGGGCCGCCAACGGTCCAATTTATAATAACAGATAAATCTTTGTTTGGATTTTACTTTTACTTGCAGGCTGTCATGTCTTCCTTCCATACCGGAGAAATTTCACAATAGTTGCATAAGATTTTGAAGAAAACATTTAATCTTTCATTATTTTCCCTGGTCATAGGCGGATCCAGGGAGAACGTAGATCTCTGTCCCTGGATCCGCCTATGACCAGGGAAAAGTCATGAAATATGTATTTTTTCAAAATATTCTGCAACTCAGTGAAATTTCACCAATATGGAAGCAAGACATGACAGGATTGGCGTATACTCGACCTCGTTTACGACCTCGAGTATACTCGACCTCGTTTCGTATTTGTGAGTTTCTGTGCGGAGATTGGACCACAATCGGAAATTTCAAATTCCTTACAGCGGCGTTTTTGAGATACAAGTATATTTTTACGATGAATATGTGAATAGGTTTTCTACAGTCTACTTTTGCTACGTTGAAGGCTTCAGCAGCGCCCGCTCCTCCTTGCATCACATTTTAGAGAGATTTTAGAGGTTTTAAGTTTTGGAGAGCTGGCTCGGCCTAGCTGGTAGCATCCTTCAATGTGATAGAATTGGGAGAGCTGCGGCTCACTCCAGTTCGGATGGCGAGGGTGTGAGGTCGCATTCTGGTGTTGTCGTTTACCAATTGAGGCTGTGGTAGATTATCGGAAGTTTTGGAGTGATCATTGCTATTTTTGCGTCTCCTCGTGCCGTTGCTTTGGTTAAGGAATACTGCACTGAAATCATTGCCCTTTTAGATTGTCGGAAAGCCAAGCTTGCATTTGAAGGCAGTACGTCTGCTAAAGGATCTGAACCCACGAATAATGGCCGAAGGAATTAAGCCAAATATTTCACAGCAAACACTGGTGAAAAACAGTGAGGTTCCGGATGTAAAATTTGCGTCCACCCCATCCGGAGAAGTCACACCCACCAGGGCCTCATCACAAACCTCTAATAGGAGGGTTACTGTGAGGCAATGTGTCTCCGTTGGGATTCTCTGTTTTGTCAACCTTATTAATTACATGGATAGATTCACGATCGCTGGTAAGTAATCGCGATGATTTGATTTGCAAACATTGTACCTGATACTCTTGATTTTATGTTCAGTATGATTAGCACCGGAGAAACTGACAAAGTATATATTGGTGCTGCTTTCTATTTTTTTTGTAATTTTTGCAGAAGTTGCAGAATGTCTCAAGTATAAAACAAAGGAATAGTGAGCACTGTCCTGTTTGGAGAGCAAAATCTGAATACTTACCCAGCACCTACTGTCATCCTCTGACATGAAGTTTTTTTCAGGAATTCTGACGTACATCCAGAAATACTTCGACGTGAATGACTCAATGGCTGGCCTGCTGCAAACAGTCTTCATTATCTCCTACATGCTGTTTGCCCCCCTGTTTGGTTACTTGGGTGACCGCTACAGCAGGAAATGGATTATGGCCTTTGGAGTATTCCTCTGGTCATTAACGACTTTGCTTGGATCATTTATGGAGGTAAGATCGTCTTACTACAAGTGTCGTTTATTTGTTACCATCTGGCTTTACACACGATGTACTTATTTTAATATGCAATGGTTTATTCAATTCTACTAAGCGTGCTGATTTGTTAAGATGAGTTTTAGCTTTCTTTGAAGGGATTAGTGTGATTGCGTCCGTTGCGTTAAAAAAATAGTAGTGGGGCAGCAAAGGAAGGCCGCCGCCCTTCGTCCGTTGCGGCTGGAATTTGCCGGCGCCTGAAGTCTTTTGCTCGCACGGCCACGTGAGGATGGCCTCACCCGCCAACCAATCAGCAGCGCCGCTCACAGTCACGCCAGGCTGACGTCACTAAAGGGCGGGGCTTACTCGCCCAGGTCCAGCGCTGCGCGTAAAGTGGATCGATGGTTTCGCACGGCGTGGGATGGAGACGGGGGCGGCGGCGGGGATGAGACGGAACGTGGTGTGCGCATGGCACACGCCTGCCGGCTGTGGCCCTTTCCGGTGTGGAGAATAAATGACAGGACAGGTGCTGTCAAACCAGTTCGACCTAGGTGGGTTGGATTACCGAAATGTTAAAAGCCTTAAGCGTCGGAAAAGGTGGCCAGGGGCCTGCCCCCACCCACTTTTTGGAAAAAATTGTCTGATTTCAGTGAAAATGGGATAAATCAAACATTTTTACATCCAGACGGTACGGAAGGCACTGAGAAGCCAAAATTTTAAGTTTTTTTCTCCTATCTTGAACAGTTTCTTGACAGCATCAGGTTGAAGTTTGGCTGACCCCCACACTTTTTGCCGGTGACTACGCTTATGTCAAAAGCATAAGCGCCGTCGCTGACATTAAAAGTGAAGATGCCAGCAAATCTCCAACTCCCTACTGATAAAGAATATGTCCACTGGAAAAACATACTCGTATCCAGGGGGCAAAGGGGGCAGGTGCCGCCCTCCCCTCCCCCCCGATCGGCCCTCGGCGCCCACTGAAATGGCCACGCCCCCCCCTGGAGGACTAATGGCGCCCCTGAAAAGTCGCTTCCCCCAACCCTCCCCCAGGGTGCGAGAATCGGCGCCCACCGGTAGGATTTGCCGGTTAGAAGTGGCGCCTCCCCTGGTCCAGATGGCGTACCCGGGAACATAGGCGGATCCAGGGGCAAGGGGGCACGTGCCCCCCCCGCCGATCGACCCTCGGCGCCCCCTGAAAGGTCGATGGCGCCCCCCCTGAAATGTCGCTTCCCACCCCCCCCAAGGATACGAAAGTCGTCGCCCACCGACAGGATTTGGCGCCCACCTGGATCCGCCTATGCCCGTGAACATACCCCCCATGAGCAATCCTGGACTCGCCTATGTGGAGAAATATTAACTTATGGCCAGTGGCGGACGCAGAACCGAGTTTTGGGGGGCTAAACCCATGTCTGCCTCTCCTGGGGGGGTGGGACGTGCGATTTGGGTGCTCGACAGACCTAGTATAAGCTACCTCTCCAAGTACATCATCGCTCTCCTGGAGGGGGAAGCGAAGATTTTTTGCTCCACAGACCTAGTGTAAACACCTTTTTTCAAAAGTTCTCCGGCGTTTGGGGGGGCAAAAGATAGTTTGGTCCCTTCCAGCGCTTTGGGGGGCATGGCCGGAATGCCCCCCCTGCGTCCGCCAATGCTTATGGCATGTAGGCCTCTTGTTACTTCCATCACCTGCTGGGTTTTAAAATTCTATTTTTCCATTTTGGCTGGAATTTGCATATAAAGGTGTCGACATCCTTTTAAATTTTTGCTCCCACCTCCCCCTAGAAGAGTGTACTTGGAGAGGTAGCTTATACTAGGTTTGTCGAGCACCCAAATCGCATGTCCCAGATGAGAAGTGGGAGACCGGGCCGGAACTGAAAGGGAACGTCCCACAAGGTGCCGCTCGTTCGGAGAGTTTTTCTTTTCTCTCACTCAGACTTGCGAATGTCGGAAATTCGATACAGGAACACAACTTAAGAATTGTCATGTCTCGGTCCACCTCCCACTTTCCACCTCCCACGTGGTCGTGATGGGTCCTCGGTTCGTCTCATGGATACTAGTGATGGAGATGCCCCCTGGACACGAAACAACTGACCGAGGGGAGAGTAATCGATGTGGGAAAATGATTGAAACTCTGGTTAAAATCATGATCTTCGTTAATCTGAACAGTGTTATCAGGGGTATCGCCACCATTAGGGGCATGACCAATAGTTTATGGTGGCATAGCCCCTTTAAAGGGAATGTGACTCCTTCATAACGTGATTTTAACTGAGATAGTGAAGTTGTAAAGCAAGTCGGAAAACCCGGTACTCAATATAGCATTTGTCTTGGAACCCGAGATTTCCGTAGAAAAAGCTAAAACTGACCTACAATGTACCCCTCATATACCCTTAGGAGCAGGTCACAGTTGTCATGGCTGCTGGCGTGACGACATATGCTGACGCCACGATGAGCATCAGCCAATCGAAGCCCTTGAAGCGTTTCGCGTATGGTAGTGGTTGCTAGATCATGACATCATCCACAGGCAGATATTTATTTCTTTTCCTAGAGGAGTATTTTAAAAGTCAAGATATTGAGCTTATTCTACACTATTTTAGAGAAATCATGAGTGGTTTCATTATTTTCGGCTAAAAGTACGCCTAATTACACCAAATTCCAGGATTCGACTAAGGTGTCACATTCCCTTTAAAGTTTATGAAGGCCCTGCTCGTCTCACCAGGCCTCCTTCGATAATGGAAGTCTGTGTTGGCCTCTGAAGGCTGATAAACTATAAATTCATTGCCAACAGGCATAAGGCTTCATATTGGATGTTTGAACTCCCTTGGCCGCAATGAGGAGGCCTTTGGACCGTCCAAAGAGGCCCAGTTTAGGTAGGTCCCATCCGACGAGGTAAATGGAACGACAGGACCCCATAAACGGCAGGCAGGCTTTTGCTGACTCGCAAAAAATGTTGATCGTTGATTTGCTAATCACCCTCCCCTAACCCTCTATTGTTGATACGCACTCGGTTTATATTAAAGGGAATGTGGCACCTTCACAACGTGATTTTAACTGAGATAGCCAAGTTGTAAAGCAAGTCGGAAAACCCGGTACTCCATATTTCATTTGTCTTGGAACTCGATATTTCCGTAGAAAAAAGCTAAAACCTACCCGGCACCAGTCCCCCATCGGCCCGTCGCCGGGTGGCCATTGTTGTGAGCTGCCGGTGTGACGACATGTGCTGACGTCACCATGAGCATGGGCCAATCGAAGCCCTTGAAGCGTTTCAAGTATGGTAATGGTTGCCAGATCGTGACATCATCCACAGGCTGATATTTATTTCTTTTTCTAGAGGAGTATTTTTAAAAACAAAATATTGAGCTTATTGTACATTTTTCAGAGAAATCATGAGTGGTTTCATTATTTTTGGCTAAAAGTACGCCTAATTTCACTAAATTCCAGGATTCGACCAAGGTGCCATATTCCCTTTAAAAGGGAATGTGGCACCTTGGTTGAATCTTGGAATTTAGTATAATTGGGCGTACTTTTAGCCGAAAATAATGAAACCATTCATGATTTGTCGGAAAATTTACAATAAGCTCAATATTTTGATTTTTAAAATGCTCCTCTAGGAAAAGAAATAAATATCTGCCTGCAGATGATGTCATGATCTGGCTACCACTACCATACTCGAAACGCTTTAAGGGCTTCGATTGGATGATGCTCATCGTGACGTCAGCATATGTCGTCACATCAGCAGCTCATAACAATGGCCTCCTGGCGAGAGGCACATCAGAGGTACATTTCGGGTAGGTTTTAGCTTTTTTTACGGAAATATCGAGTTCCGAGACAAATGATATATTGAGTACCGGGATTTCCGACTTGCTTTGCAACTTGGCTATCTCAGTTAAAGGGAATGTGGCACCTTGGTCGAATCCTGGAATTTAGTGTAATTAGGCGTACTTTTAGTCAAAAATAATGAAACCACTCATGATTTCTCTGAAAAATGTACAATAAGCTCAATATTTGGTTTTTAAAAATAATCCTCTAGAAAAAGAAATAAATATCAGACTATGGATGATGTCACGATCTGGCAACCACTACCATACTTGAAACGCTTCAAGGGCTTCGATTGGCTGATGCTCATCGTGACGTCAGCATATGTCCTCACACCAGTAGCTCACAACAACGGCCGCCGGCGACGGGGGGCTGAGGGGAGCTGGTGTCAGGTAGGTTTTAGCTTTTTTCTACGGAAATATCGAGTTCCATGTCAAATGAAGTATGGAGCACCGGGTTTTCCGACCTGCTTTACAACTTGGCTATCTCAGTTAAAATCACGTTGTGAAGGTGCCACATTCCATTTAAAATCACATTATGCAGGTGCCACATTCCCTTTTAGGGCCCTGACGTGCACGGACGACCCCTTGCATACCTGGACGGCCCTATGCATGCGTGGGCGGCCCTATACATGCGTGGACGGCTCTATACATGCGTGGACGGCCCTATACATGCGTGGACGGCCCTATACATGTGGGACGCCAAATGGGCAGCATGGTGGACGCCCTATACATGCGTGGACTGCCCTATACATGCGTGGACGGCTCTGTACATGCGTGGACGGTGTCTTACTTGCGTTCGCGGCCCCGTAACATGCGGTCACGGCCCCTTACTTGCGTGGACGTCACTGCCGTGTTTACATCACTGACGTCACACCAACAGCTGACAACTGTGGCCGCCTGGCTGGGGTAAATTTTGGGTACATTTCAGGTAGGTTTTTAGCTTTTCTCTACTAAAATTTTGAGTTTCAATACAAATATATTGAGTACCGGGTTTTCCGGCATGCTTTACAACTTGGCTCTCTCAGTTAAAGGGAGATACGCGAAAAAAACTATTCTTGTGGTTTCTTGCTATTTGAAAAATCCTGATTACGAAACTATCAATTATTTTTGTATCTTCGGAAAGATTTTGGGAGGTCATTCACTTATTATCGAAATCGGTTAACAGTTCCGATAAAATGTTGAAACCTTCACCCATCACTTACTTTTCGAAAACTATTTAAAGTTGAAATCAATGTTTTTTGTAATACAAATGTCTGTCCTCCTGTATTTGTATTTGAATTAATTTTAAAAAGCTTTTAAAAACTACAAAATGAATTAGTTTGCCTTAGAAACGGAAAAAACATAGTTACTCAAGCCTTCAGCCGTTTCGTACTTCGGGTCTTGAATCATTTTCTGCTTCAGCCCCAGGATGACAAAACTTTTGCGTCAGATAGGTCACGTGACCCCTGTATGCGAATTCCTAGGCTTCTGATTGGTTAATTGTGATTTCTTTTAAGCCCTATATTTCTGTTTCAAAGGAGTTTTGGAATATTGTTTTTCTAAAGTAATTTTTTCTGTAGTAGTCCAAAGTTCTACATCACTGTTTAGGATAGTTATGACCTAATTCTTAGAGAAATTGATAGCCTTAGCCGTGTGTACGTCATATACACCGATATGAGGTGTACCGGTAAAGTCGTGTGGAAATGTTGACTTTGAGAGCAGTTTTAAGGCATTTGCTGGCCGAATTCGCAAAAATGAGAATAGGACTTCTGAAACAACTTTTTGTGACCTTTTGATCTAACCAATACACTTTTTTCGCGTATATCCCTTTGCATTCGCGATATAAAGGTGCGACATTCCCTTTAAAGCTGATGCATAGCCAGCTCAGGTGTGATCCCGCGCGTGCGGCGTTGTGCCGTGAACGTGCGGTGCGGTGATGTAACCTTGCCGCCCACCTCACGCATTTGGGTAAGGTTCGGAATAAGTAACCGTCGGAACGCTTGCTTCCCAGTGAAGACCGGTGCAGGGGACAAGGTTACTTAATCGGTGTGACTATCAAAATGATTATTGTCATGATGTTTATTGATTGATTATTATGATTGTGGATATTATTATGATTATTTAATTTTTCGTGCATTTTTCTCGTTTAGAAGATGCTGGGGTCAGTGGATTGAAACTGAGCCGCCCCGGTAGCTCAGTTGGTAGAGCGTTGGGCTCCGGCCCGCTGCTCAGAAGTATGCAGTGGCAGTGCATGTCCAGGCTTGGGATCGGTTCCCCTGAGACGCTCCGGCGCTCAATAGTTTGCCCGACGTAGGTAGGCTGGCAACCGACTGGAGAGAGGGTGACCTGAGCGGGGCGGCCGTCCCTGTGCTTTGTGGGATGTTAAACTTTGGCTTCTAACTTATCCCTTCATTGTGGGAGTTGCTCGTTCCGGTGGTTGGGTCGGGGTCTCCGTGACAAGTCCCTTGAGGACTTTAGTGAGACTCCGACTCCAGCAGCCGTACTGGAAACAAGTTGGACCAAATTTATTTTAAAAAAACCTCTCCTGTGCCATAGGTCCCGATTTCAAATGATGCTGGTCCACTGAAAAATTTTGTATCCCAGATCCCTCCCAACAGCGTGAAGTCTGTCACACCACCTTCTTCAGCAGTTGGTGCGTCGTCAAACCCCGATAAGCATGACTTTTCTCCACTGGAGACGGGGCATTGGTGTGTATCGAAACCATAAGAAGTCAATCTCTGCCAGTCGCGCTAAGATACAATTACCCCAGATACATGAGCAGCTTCAGTACACCCTTATTTACGTACCGGCTGCGGTAACGGACTTACCGACACATGTGACCGGGAGTGCCGAACACAGGCTCCCGGCTCCATGAGTCGATAAGTCCGTTCCCGTGCTTGGCACACAACCAGAGCATACTGAAGCTGCTAATGTTTCGGCACAGCTGTTCCCATTTTTACATTTTAAATTTTACTGTATCGACCACACTCTGGATTCAGACCCCGCGTCTGCGCCACGTGACCACAGTGGGGGTGGGGGGGCATGAGACGCTCCTCGCCACGCCGACGTACTTTCCCTCGCTCCGACGCCGCTGCGACCGCTCGCGGCTGGGTCGAGGCAGGTTTACGCTTTCCTTCGCAGCGGAATTTGTCGCGGCGGTGAAATCACTTATAGCTCTCGACTATCGTGTCCTCCAAGGTGCCCTTGGGAGATAGACGCACTCTGCTCCGCTTGTCAAACGCCTGATGTTTCCGTGCTTGTTTTCCTTTTTGCTGTGCTGAAATCGACCGTAATTTCGACATTTTTGACATCTGCAATAAACGCTGTGCTTGATGCAAAGGTGAACGCGCGCTGTAATTGAAGCAATAAAACCAAAAGTTTTATGGTAGATATCTAACACGAAACATATAGGAATGATTTGTCGGTCACTGTTTCCGTGGTGCACTATGTAAAAATTGAAGCGGTAATTATGTCTGGTTTTAATGGGCTTACTAGTTCAGGTTTCGTGTATGACATGATATATTTGATGATTATTAACCACTCATAAACTGTCAGCATTGTGGAGGTATGTGCCCTTTCTAGTTCCGGAATCAGCCGTGTGGAAATCAACCCATGCAGTGCGCTAGCCATGATGTATTCCACCGCCATGCCGAGAGTGCTCTGCTAAACTGTAGCTCCATGGTTACGCCCCGGGTAATTACGCCCGCGCGAGAATAGCTGTATATTCATCAGGCCCGCTGTGGCGGGTACCGTGAGACCGAGCGTCGAATCATTTCCGCTTCCACGTTTTTAGGCGAGAGCTGCGCACAGTTGACATTGGGTGGCGCACCGGAGGCAGGTCCGCCCCATCCTTTCCATCCATTACGAGTGGCGCCGCAGGGCTGGCGGCACGGCATCGGTTTGGGACACCCGCCAGAGATTGGAACCGAGATTGAAATAAATGCAGAATGACATCCTTTGGGTTGGTACCTGTCGAGCCAAGATCTGTACTCCATCCGCTGGAATATATAGGTGTGTTTTTGGGAGGCAACTGAAACGATCATGTCAAAATTCGAAATGGCAATACCACACACATCAGCCTGCAAAGGTATCAATTCCCTCCCAGCCCCAGCGACAGCAGTGATTTCTCAAGTTCGGACCCGGTGGCACGTGACTTATTTCTCTGCTCTTCAACGGCAATGCTAGATAAACCGACGTGAACTGATCCTATCGTCGCCCGTGAACCCTTTATCTTCTGATAGGAACTCGGTCTACATAAAATGGGTCAAGTACCGTCGAACCTTCATTGTGACTGGTTCCATAGGAAAGGGGAAGTGTAACAGCCTTGAAATCTGCTGGGACGTCATGGATGTAATGGTTTGGAGGGTGAAGGTGTGACCATGACGCGTGGTAACGAATCCGTTCCGCTAGTCTAGCTCAGAGCTGTATGTCGCAAGAATGGAATAGTCTCTCCTTCATGATAGAAAGGGTACCTTTGAACAATTACTATTTCACCATTGTCATTATCATTACGATTGCAGCGATCATTTTGCGCCCAACTTCCTATTTCGGAACTCTTGTTGGTAGGTGCATACATTTGTTGGTAGGTGCATACATACATACATCAGGCACAGTCTCTGGTCATTTGAAGACGTGTTGAGCTGGCAGAAGAAGTCGATATTGGATCTTTAAGCGTGACCCGGAAAATCGACAGTGAAACGTTGCCAGTTTGTGGGATCTGAGGAGTGGGACCGGGCCAGTTTGTGGGATCTGAGGAGTGGGACCGGGCCAGTTTGTGGGATCTGAGGAGTGGGACCGGGCCAGTTTGTGGGATCTGAGGAGTGGGACCAGGTCAGTTTGTGGGATCTGAGGAGTGGGACCGGGTCAGTATGTGGGATCTGAGGAGTGGGACCAGGCCAGTTTGTGGGATCTGAGGAGTGGGACCGGGCCAGTTTGCGGGATCTGAGGAGTGGGACCGGGCCAGTTTGTGGGATCTGAGGAGTGGGACCGGGCCAGTTTGCGGGTGTCTCCGATGACCGCCACCTGTCGGTCAGTCTGCGCTGTGTCCCGTCTCCGGCGCTGTGGTGCCCCGGTACCGGTGCCGGCGCGGTGCGTGGCAGACGGTGCGCGTGTGGCCCTGACCGGCAATGTTGCGCCGTGGTCGGCGCGGCGTCTCACGCGGCCGATCGATAGCCGACTTAATCCCTCCCACGCCGGCCCGACGTTCCTTGGTCTTCCCGCCCCCTCACTACCGCCCGACGTGTCGCCCTCTTCCCTCCCCCACTACTGCCCGATGTCCCGTCCTCTTCCCTCCCCCTACTACTGCCCGATGTCCCGTCCTCTCCTCCCACTACTGCCCGACGTGATCGTCCTCTTCCCGCCCCCTCTACTGCCCGACGTGTCATCCTCTTCCCTCCCCCACTACTGCCCGATGTCTTGTCCTCTTCCCTCCCCCTACTACTGCCCGATGTCCCGTCCTCTCCCCCCCACTACTGCCCGACGTGCCGTCCTCTTCCCTCCCCCTCACTACTGTCCGACGTGCCGTCCACTTCCCTCCCGCTCACTAATGCCCGACGTGCCGTCCTCTTCCCTCCCGCTCACTAATTCCCGACGTGCTGTCCTCTTCCCTCCCCCCACGCCGGCCCGACGTGTCGTCCTCTTTCCTCCCCTAACTACTGCCCGACGTGCCGTCCTCTCCCCCCACTACTGCCCGACGTGCCGTCCTCTCCCCCCACTACTGCCCGGCGTCCCGTCCTCTTCACTCCCCCACTACTGCCCGACGTGCCGTCCTCTTCCCTCCCCCCGCTCACTAATGCCCGACGTGCCGTCCTCTTCCCTCCCCCACTACTGCCCGACGTCCCGTCCTCTTCACTCCCCCACTACTGCCCGGCGTCCCGTCCTCTTCACTCCCTCCACTACTGCCCGGCGTCCCGTCCTCTTGCCTACCCCCACTACTGCCCGGCGTCCCGTCCTCTTCCCGCCCGCGGTACTGCTCTAATTGCTGTTTGTCTGAATTAGGATTGCCACATTACCAGATATGTAACAGGGGACGACCTCCCTATGATCCGCGTCGTGAGAGGGAACTGTTCAAAACTCTAGCAGAATTGGTCCAAGTGTGGCTAGCCGGTATGTTTCATCTAAATAACCCACTTCTTCAGACCGCGGTGGGAGTGTGGCATAAAACTGGGTAAATGTATAAACGTGAAGTTCCGGTAGAAGAGGCATATCGTCCGCTGCGTCTTTGGTGCTCTGATTTCACGGAACATTTCCCGGTTAACCAACGTGAAAAATGAAACCGAAGAAAAGGGCCTAACGTAGATCATTTGTACGTCTGCCGACCGCCTCCGCCTGTTTTACTAGAATAGATAAGCCTTGCAGCATAAGCGTCGCCATAGACAAAAAGTGACGGGGCCAGTCAATCTTCAACCTGCTGCTGTCAAGAAGCATTCTCCCTGAAACCAAGAACTAGGACTCAAAGAAGGCGCTTTGAGTCCTTCACTGCATAAGGGTTACAAAAGGTCTCGACTTTTTTCGATTTGGCTGAAATCGGTAAAATCTCCGATGAATAGTGTGGGCCCCTTGCCCCCCCCCCGCTCCATTCCCTGACGCTTATATCCTGCAGTGTCTCTTGTGACGCTCCCTTTTCCGTGAACATAAACCCCACGTCTACCTGCAAGGATCATTCTTCAGCTGACTAGCGTTACGTCAATTCCCAGTCGGTGGCCGTTCTGGGCCTCCCAGCTCCGCTGTAGCTACACCACGTGATGGGCTATCTGGCAGGACTACTCCTCAGGCGGCCACTATGAACTGACGTCATGGAACGGTTACGGTGCCGGTTTGACTGCCGCCACCGGAGATGTCAGAAATCATCCCCTCCAATCCGGCGGGGTCAGTCAGAGCTCAGCTGTGACTTTAAACAGCTTGGAGTCGCCCCTGAGTCACGGGGATATTATTATTTTCATCTTTAGTTGAAACGCGGCAGCTGTTCTGGACGCGGATGCGGGTGCAGGCGATGTTCGCGGCGTAGTGCCCCCCGTCGCCACATCGCTGTCGTCGGGTGGTGCCTCCACATCACGTGCCGACGTGGCCGCCGCGGCACAGATGGCGCGGCGGCGGCACCGGCCGGCGCAGCCGCGGCGACTGCGGACTGCACGTTAGCCAACTGCGCCGCCCCCCTCCGACAGTGGGTGGGATCACGTGATGCCAGACACGCTGCGTTGGCTGCAACTCATAATGCGGACTGATCTGTTTTCATGCGGTACTTTCATTAGTAGGCTTTCAGTGACGGGGACGACGAGGTGGATACGGGTAACCGCCAAACCTGGTTAGAAACAATTTGGTTCTGCTACTACCGAAAGGGTTGGATTTATATCAAACGTTTTGGGGACATCCCAGGCAAAAGCCTGCAAAACTGTTCTGTCAAAGAAAAGCAGTCAAATGTAGATAAAATTCGTCTAGGGGTGGGGGAATGGCCGGATTTCACCCTCCCCGCTAGATCCACCCCCGACTACCAACATCAGTCTGTGGGATTGCCTGGCGTTTTTATTTGTTGAACGACAGCATGTCCTTCGTTATGCTGTGCAACATGCACACATTTCCCAACTCCCGGCCCCAGGGTCGTCCAGAGGGTGAGCTGGAGCCTGGGCGGGCCGGTGTGGGTGGCTGCCCGTTACTCTGAGGCGGCGGCTGGAACGGCCGCCTTTCGCAGGCGCTGCCTGCGTTGACACCACTAGCCCGGTGTGGGGAGTGTGGACGTTGCGTGGTCAGCACTGCTTCTGTTGCAGCGGCGGGGCCAGTTGCAGCGGCAGACAAGGTCACGCCTCTCAGGCCGCCTCCCCGGTGAAACCCAACGTACAGGGTTGAATCCCCACTATCACCTTTTGGATTAGGTCACTACGTATTTCTTTTTACTGCACTTCTCGTTCATTAGGTTTGAAAATTTAAAGTATTAAGCTTCATTTAAGGCATCAAATTCGTCAGGTACGAAATCTGAAGTAAAGGTTTGACGTTCTGGTTCATCAGTTAAATACAATCGTTTGTTCATGATCTGATACGTAGCGACTGTTATGGCGAAATGGGGTCGTCAACCCTTGCCGTATTAAAAGGAAGTTCATGGACGGGATTCTGTGGTAGTTGAGCCCCAACCCATTGGCCCAAGACCGAACACGACAGCCCTGAGCCACACGATTCGCCCGATCCCGAAGGAATGCTGCTGTCAGAATTGATCAGCGATTACATCGCTGCTGCCCGAATGGGCAACACCTGTATTACTGTGCCGCAAAGGCAACCTGTCATTGACTTTGCTGTGCTCTTTGTTGTCTTTGAAACCAGCTGTCAGCTGGCTTGTTCCAAGTGAGATCCTCAGAGAGTGGCTTCGAATGGACAGGTCCGCGATTGGTGCAGCGCAATTGATAGATCCTTTGAGGGCGCAGCAGTGGAAACTAGCCAACGGGTTAGCGGGCGTTCCCATTCAAAGCAGGCAGCGGGTCTCGACCCAGGCCTGTTGGCGTTGTTGGCGTTGTTGTTGGCCCACTTGTCGCCGGTGACGGCTTCTGACCCGCTGAATATAGCCGCGGGGGGAGTGAGCCCAGAGGGGAGACGCTGGCGTCAATAGCTGATATTGCAACGCTTCGCCGGCGGACAGCACGGTTTAATCACCTCCGAGCGCCAGAGCCTGACGTAATGGGGAGAGAAAGCCCGCTGGATCCTGCGCCAGTCTTCTCTGGGAGTATACGTATTGTTCATGGTTTTAGTGAAAGACAAAGTTTACTTTTTTATTTTTTATTGTATTAGGGCCACTCCTAACAGGCACACTTGCCCAGTTACAGGGAGTATTGGCGTGAGTGTTTAAGGGTCCTCTCCACCGGGTCAGACCGGGCACGGAAGGCGGTTTCCCGCCGTGGGGATTGAACCCACGTTAATCCATGCTATCTGATCCGAAGACTGGCAACGAAGCCACTGGGCCACCCCGGCCCAAACTGCTGATAGAGGAGTGCTCTTAAAAGTCATTTGAAATCAAGTGTTCTACGTCATACTAAAATATGTTCAGTGGTCACTTTGGCAGTAGTCCCTACATTTTGAGTGCCCAGTTTGGGCTCTGCTGTAAATTATTCAATGTTTAGAAGGTCAGGCCACAGTGTTGCAGCTTTTGTTGCAAGTTATTGTATTTCCTTTCCCACGCGGCCGACCCGGGCTCAAAATCAGGCAGATTCCCTGAGCAAATAGCAATATGACTCCCGAAGAGCCTGTTTCTATAAGGGAAAGAGTTGGCGACGCCACATAACCCTGGCAGTTGGTGCGTCGATAAGCCCCAAAGATTAATTTATTCTAGTTCTATCAAAATTTAGACCATTTGACTGACATTTGTAAGCAATATGCCCAAATTTTCATGTAAATGAATCAATGTAATTTTGTGGTGTCATTTGACTTTATATTGTATTAACAAAGTAGATGGCAATATTTAGATTTGCACTGGCTTTTGTCTCACCATTAAATGCGGATTCCATCCTGAAATCTCTGTAATATTCAGACTGACAGCTTTGTAACATTCCAGAATTGCATATCATAGAAGACAATGCTCGTTGGCAACTCAAACTTGCGTTTCGGTTTGGAAAACGACAAAAGCGCGAGGCAGTAAAGTATTTGATTGGGTTTGCCTGTTATGGATAAGGGCTTGCGTGATGGTACTCATTTTGCTGTGTGTAGAGTGTCACTCTGAATACGCAGTTGGCCCGGTCAGGAGGCCCCGTTTTGACACTTCTAGTCAGCTGTGAAACTGTCGTGACTGCCAGGCTCGTCTAAACTGAGCCGACAGACGCCCGCGAAGGTCGCGCCAAAACCTCGCCCCTTCCCCCCTTCAGGGTCCCGCCAAAATATCGGACAGTTGCGAAGGGATTCACCCTCAAGCTCTTTTGACTGGAAACAACTATGAATGATGTTTACTTGCACTTCCCATTTCTCACTATATCGTGGCAATTGTCTGGTATATCAGGAAAAGTGTGCTCGTGATTGGGGTCCGGAATCAGCGCGGGGTCTAGCCTGTTTTTGGGGAAGGGGTTATAAAAGAAAAAAATTGTGAGAACCATTTTTTTTAATCGGCAAAAGTCAGAGGGTGTGGGGCCCTCCCCTTCCATCCGGCCATGTTCGGAAGGAGAAAGAAACACGATGACCGCGCTATTACATACGGACTCATGCAGTGCCCTCCTTTAGCTTTAGTGGAAGCGAGAATGCCAGGTTTTTTGGCTGGAAGGAACATGGTCAGCTCCGAAAAAGGCGAGAAATAGTCCAACTGTTTGGTGTTGGAACGAATGGCGAAATCGTGGGCGTATACCTGGTTGTGTGTATCGGGTCGGATTTCGCACCCTCTGCAAGGTGATGAAGAGTTAGGACTGCCAGGTTCTTTTGGCCGAAAAGAGCTCGGAGGTCTCAAATTGATGCCGAAAAGTCAGAATTTCTGTCTTGCGTCCAGTTAAACGAAATAAATAATTCTGATCCTTTTTGGCGTTGATTTTTCTATCTTCGAGTAAAAACCTTGCATCCCGCTGTTTTATCTTACATCCATTCCATCAAATGAAGGGCGCGGCAACAGTTCCAAAGTATGGCCCTTTTGGAGTCGACGTGGGTGATTATAGAAGACAAACTGACTGCCTCGCTTCCTCTAGATTTAGTGGAGGGGGTCGGAACAGCCTCGTATTCAGACGGCGGTAGATTGGTACGATTGAGTTAGAAGCGGGCCTTTTTTGCTTGTTTGATCAAAGGTCACGCAGGGTGGTGTTCGTGCTCACTGTTGATGGTTAATGTTACGATCGCTGGATATTCTGAACATGTAACCCATCACGGCATCGTGTCCGACGCTTGTCGACCCGACATGCCTTGTATGGATCGTAACTAGTCAATAGTGGATACGGACCGAACAGACTGAACATCGTGTGTAAGCACAATCAGCTCCGGTCTATGTAAATGGAACCCGAATATGTAATGCAAGTTATCGCTCGAGCCATCGTACCAGTAGTGATCGGGTACATTTTGGGCACGGCAGTACAGCTCTCGCTTCACGGGCAATATTCGACGGCTGGACCTGAAATGTGTCGCTTTTGAGAAGTCGCGCTGGCCGTTTCCGCCTCGTGGGCGACTCGTGCAACCGTTTCACTGTGGCCGGGCACTGACGCTGGCGCCGGGCCGGATCGTGTTATATTCGCGTTGCGGGCCGATCCAATATCAGACAGTGTCATTAGCCGTGGAGAACCGCCCCGGGTCGGCACGGCCTGACGAGTGCTGTTCCCCTGGTGATGCGCGCTGTACCGGCCCACCGCCTTTCCCGGCTCGGCCGAGCGAAGTCCGATCGGGCCGCAGTCACGGGTGCCTGAGGGAAGCGGCCGAGGCCGGGCAGGCCCATTGGAATATGGGCTGCTCTGTTAAAATCGGTTAGCGGGCTGATTTCTCGTCAACTTGAATAGCAGTCAGTGTTATGCCGCTGGGGGGTTGCGGATTGCTAACCGTAGGCGTGTGGTCAGGCCCGTGCGCTAGCCAGTACGGGTTGCGCGGGTGCACTAAGCACTGCGTCTGCACACGGCCTCGCCACAGGCCGCAGCTCGCGAACTGCGTAGGAACAAACTTTGCACTCGGCGTTGTCCTGTGCTTCTTTTGGGAACGACCTGTTTGGTACCTTTTCCCATCTTCCCGCTTGATTTATATACAGGAGTTATTTGTAACGAGATTTGGGTGGCATAGATCGGCGAAAGGAGATGTAGTAGACTTTCTTATGTGTGGGAGGATATTCTCACTAGAAACTGAAACCGACATTTGACATTTCAGGAGCTCAAACCGAGACTATAAATTGCACGGAAATTATGATTATTCACATTGTGAGCCTGTCTTTACGTCAGTCAGGGTTGATATTTCCCATACCAGGATCCAGTGTTTCTATTGGAGGGGGAGGCACTATATGGGCAGAGGGGCACCACGTTCCAGGTCACGTGCTCCCCTCTGGGGGTGCCCGGCCGTATCTTGGTGCGGTTGCTGCTACTCGCGACATGGGGAGGGAGTGGAAGGTGACGGCTCGGGGGGGGGCTCCGAGGCGCAATGTAAGGACGCTGATATATGATGGACTGTACACTTTTCACCCTAGATGTACCTGTATACCTTCTCTATTTGATGTACCTTGTGCCCTATGTTTGAAATGCTTCAGCAATTTTCCTGCAGTCCAACTGTTTAACTGCACCAAGGAGTAGCTGGAAAAGCGTGAAAAATGTATCAACATGCAATCGGAATGTTCCTGAAATGAATAAACATGTACCCGATGTCTATCACTATCATGCGTGTCTGAGAAGGAAGCCAAGTCGTTTCCTGTCGGCGCGTGTAATGCTATCGTGCGGGTTGTCACCCTATCCAGCTAGCTCTACATCACCCTCTGTTGCAGACGTTCCTGGGCTTCATTCTGATGCGGGCTGCCGTGGGTATTGGCGAGGCGAGCTACTCCACCATCGCGCCCACCCTCATCTCGGACATGTTCGCCAAAGACATGCGCTCCATCATGCTGGCCGTCTTCTACTTCGCCATTCCCATCGGAAGGTGAGCCGGCTGGTGGTATGTTTACGGAGTTTTGTTCTACCAGTGGATCTAGAATAAATGATTTATGCCTGGGCTTTATTTAATGGAAATATTCGGTTTTGAGAAGTAGTCTTGAATCAAAATGTTACTAATTAACACGTGCCCCGCTGAGGGTCGTTTTTCGCCCCCCCTCCCCGTATCCGTATCTCATTCCCCACAAAAGCTAAAGGAAAATTACGGGCGGTGTTCGAAAGCTCTTGACAAGACAAATATTTTATACGAAGAATTTTTATGTCAGGTCAATATTGAGGTCAGCATAAGTCAAAGAAGGTTCCATAGGCTTACAACAGAGCAGTGTACGTTTCTCTCTCTAGATCTGCTCTCAGGGGAGCTAGAGCAAATATTTATGCATCATTGGATTCCTCTCATCGCGGTGAATCGAGTGATGTACAATATGACACTTCTAGGTCAAATGGTGAAAATGACCTGACCTCGAGCTAGGTCAAAATTTCTAATAAAACATAAGGCAAAAACACTCTATGAACGACAACCAGGTAGTAACGTGCGTGGTAAGAATAGACGGTTTGAGGATTTTCAGCTTTATCTATCCAGTATTTACTGAAAACGAGCCCATTCTATTTTCACCGTAGACTTATAATGGGGTGACCAAAAACTTGACCCCACCTTAGGTCAACAATATCAAAATTCCGAGATAGCAGATTTGTAGACCCTAATGACCTTATCATATTGTGGAAGTTTCAAACTGATCGGTTGGCTGATGTTCCCTGGGTGCCGCTACAAACTCGTGATTTTAGGTTTTGAGGTCGGGTGTCACTTGACCTTGAATAGCTCCTTGACCTGACATGACCTTAGCTAAAAAAACTTGGTCAGATTTGTAAAATTGATCAGGGATAAGGTAATGTAAGTTTCGTTGTTTTGCGTTTCTTCGTTTTTAAACTATCTGGGGAAAACCAGGAGGGGGAGCGAATTTCGCCCCCCCCCAGCGGGGCGTGTGTTAAATGCTGTGGCCCTATGAAGCTCAGGCTCTATCGTGCCGGTTTGTTTTCTCTTGTATTGGGCAACTGAACCTGTCATCAGTGGATAACATTGGCCGACTCTGAAGTGTGCTCGGTCGCTCCAAGTTTGCCTGTCACTGCATCCCGACTTATCGCACCAAGAAAGCAGTGTTGTGCAGTACCCTGGACTTCAACCTTCTCTTGCTACGTTATTTACGCCGTAGTGAGTAGATAGGTCGAGTGCAGTGGATATCAGTGGATGGTGCACTTTTAGTTGCTATCTACCGCACTGATGGACAAACAGAACTTGACACTTGGTAGATTGTGCTGGTGCTGAGCTTTTTGTCTTCTTGGACTGCAAGCAAGAGCGGCCAGATTGGGGATAATTGGTCTGAGAACCACCGCTAGATGGGATAAGATGAGGTCTCATTGGCGAGTTTCGTGTCTCGACCACTTTCTCTCACTTGAGGCAGTTGCTAGCAACTCAACACGAGCTCGTCTCGACTGAGCCAATGTCGAATGCCAGTTTCCACTCCCATCACGCGCTCCCACTCGAAAGTCTGCTAGTGTGTTGCTAACCGACGTTCAAGCTGGCGGAATCTCGCTCATTAGAAATGCATTGGACGTGATTTCCAGCACCATACCTGTTGCAACGTGATTTATATTGAATGCCAGTGCATTTGTTCTATTTAGGATAAATGCTAGCTCCGGCGTTGAATTGGCCGTGGAACTCATTCTGTCGGCGTGGAATCCATTCTAGACGAGCAAACATCTAGCTAACTTTTTCGTCTCTCACTGCGAAAATTAAATCGTATTAGTGTGTTCCAGAACAAGTTATTTATCCGTGACTGAATTGTCAAGACATCTGTATTTTACTGCAAGAGGTCAGGATTACGTTGATGTTGATGTAAAAGAGAGACACGCAGTAGTAGCATCTCTGTTTCTTTTATGAGATATAATTACCCAAAATCCGTGGGGTTGGATTGCTGTGGGTTGTTGGATTGCAGGAGCAGCTTAACTGCGTAAGAACATTAGTAATATCTGGGATAATAGCGCTGCAAATGAGGAAGCTTCTTGGGAGTTTGCCCTGAACTCGCTCCAGGCAAGCAATTTTATTTGGATTGTATATTTTCTTAGCATTAGAATCACGGAGAAAGCTAGGCATTGTTAATTAGTTTTGTTAACGAGTACACTGTTGATTGGTTTTATAAATAAAGTTAATTGGCATTATTCATTAGTTGTTTATTAAAGAAAAACCATGCCTGTTTTATCCGTGATAATTAATATTTAATACAAATTTAGATTTTATCTCCTGTTCGGCTGCTTGTGGTCCAACCAGTTTGGTCGAATCCTCGTGGTGGCGATCTCCTGAATAAGGCGGGTTACAGAAATACTGTTTGCCAAAAAATGTAGAGGTGAATATCGAACTGTTCTAGTATCGTGCGAGGCAAAATTATTTTCGACTTCTCCAGAGCTGCCAAATCTGTAGCCGTTTCAAAATAATGCCACGGAACTTTCGTCAAAGCGTAAACGAGCAGCATTTCGGTTCACTCTATCTGGGGAAAAGATTTGGTATGTGAGGGCTTCGCAAGCCGGATGGACGAGTAAAACTGGTTTTGCTGCCAAGCTCGTAGTGACAATCCGGCGATCCACTGCGGGAACTGGTTATGGGACCGGCAATGGAGCATTCATTGGCTGGGCGGAACCGGATGGCCATCAACGTCTCAGACTGGACCTTGCGATGCAATTTGCGTGGTGGAATTGGTACATGTTTGGTTACCGTTCGCTGTTTTTCGGCCTGTCCCACAGATACTCCATGTGTTGCTTTGCGAAGACGGTTATATAACACCGTGATCATCCAGAATATTTTGCTACGTAAATGGTCAGGATTCACCCGATTCCAAACTGTTCTTCTGAGCGTTTCGTCAGTGTCGACCTATTGGAAACTCTCCGTTCTCCTGCAGCGGCGGCGTCCACGGCTCGTGCCTGTGTGTCTCGCGGCTCCCCCGTCGACTACCACGCCTCGTGCCCGTGTTTCTTTCGTCTCCCCCACTGGCGTCTATGCCTCGTGCCCCTGTGTCTGACGGTTCCCCGTCGGCGTCCGCGCCTCGTGTCCCTGTGTCTGATGGCTCCTCCGCCGACGTCCACGCCTCGCGCCTGTGTGTCTGACGGCTCCCACGTCAGCGCCCACGCCTCGTGCTGGTGTGTCTGAACGTCCACACCTCGTGTCTGTGTGTCTAATGGCTCCCACGCCTCGTGCTTGTGTGCTGAACGTTCACACCCGTGTCTGTGTGTCTGACGGCTCCCACGTCAGCGCCCACGCCTCGTGCTGGTGTGTCTGAACGTCCACGCCTCGTGCCCCTGTGTCCGACGGCTCCCACGCCAGCGTCCACGCCTCATGTCTGTGTGTATGACGGCTCCCCGCCGGCGCCCAGGCCTCGTGTCTGTGTGTCTCTACGTCCACATCTCGTGCCTGTGTGTCTGACGGCTCCCACGCCAGCGCCCACGCCTCGTGCTCGTGTGTCTGAACGTCCACGCCTCATGTCTGTGTGTATGACGGCTCCCCGGCCCAGGCCTCGTGTCTGTGTGTCTCTACGTCCACACCTCGTGCCTGAGTGGCTGACGGCTCCCCCGTTCTCAGCGGTCTGGGCTACATCGTGGGCTCGAAGGCGGCCGAGGCGGCCGGCCAGTGGCAGTGGGGCCTGCGTGTGACTCCCATCCTGGGCGGAGTGGCCGTGCTGCTGCTGATGCTGGTGCTGACCGACCCGCCCCGGGGCGAGAGCGAGGGCACCTCCCAGCTGCGCCCCACCACCTGGTCCCAGGACCTGCGCGCCCTCGCCAAAAAGTGAGTAGCCCCACGACTACGCCCTGCTCGGGTAGTTTGTGTTCGGGGGTTAAGGTGGTTTGACTACCCGGTTATTTCGTGACCTTCCCGGGGGAGTGAAGCACGGGGAGAGATTCTGTTAAGCACATATAAGACTAGGTTGTTGGCCCCTGGAAGGGATTTGCAGATTGTTTGAAAGTAACTGGTTTTGATCCGTAGTCGGTTAATCGGTTTTCTCTGTAAGGTTGAGTATTGCATGTTTTGCTCTGAATTAAAGATCGGCGACCATACAAATACGTACTGGGATCTTGGTAATACTTGTAATTTAATGTAGAAATGAGACGACATCGGGTTTGTCATATTATCCATATTTTGGCAGCCACAGTATGTTTAGGAATATTTTTGGGGGTATGACGATTCCCACACTTGAAGGTCGTGTATGAAGAGTGATAGACTACCGCGTCGCGGCAGAGACCAGGTTGGTTATCGCTACATAAGGATCGCTGACAACGGCTTTTCACCACCCCTCGTCACTTGTTAGGTCTCTGATGGTATGCGAGGGGGGGACTGCGGCCGTTAAGCATATATTCGGCTGTGCCCTAGTGGATACAGTGGAACCCCTGGCACGACAGAGACCAGCATCACAGCAGTCGTCATCTGTAGTTTACATTTGTCATGTGCGGCTTGCTTTTAGGTCTCCAGGAACCCTTTAGAAACAACCTTGATTTACTGCCAAATCGCAAATAGCCCCGTGTACTGTGTAGTTACAGGTGACTGCGCTGGTGGGGTTGGCCTCTGTTTATGTTGGAGTCGTGTGACGCTAGCCCTTTGAGAGGGCCAGGTGTGGGGGTGGTAGGGCGGTCAGCACACTGCCAACGGTGCTGTCACGGCGCCGCGACCTTGAGGCGGCGGCACGCGTGACCTTGCCAGCGCGCGTCATAGGCGCGGTGTCACTCCAAAACGGCGCTGATCAGGGGCGGCTCCAGGCTCTTGTGAGGGATGGGGTAATGCGTCTGAAAGATTTAGGCTGGTATATTTTTCAGGTTTGACTCGAGCGTTTTTTTTCTTGAACCAAGTCCGTGAACTGAACTGCTGTGTTCCCGTAGAAATACGGTAGTCTGCTTAGTCCCACTCCCGGCACCGAGCTATGCTGGGGCTTGTATTGCCCAGTGTTCCATAAAAAGAACCCCACATTGTTATCGCTTAAGGGCGCTGATTAGTTCTCCACTGATTCCACCCTTATCTGATTTAGAACGTATTGCTCATTACCTCTTTAAATGGAGATATAGAGGTGTGGGCGAGTACAGTATAATCCGGGAGCTATATAGCCTATAGCAGCTGATGTGCCCTTAAACCCCATCACAGAAACCCGCTCGCGCGAGTCCGGTCAATCTGGCCGTGGTTTTCCGAGCTCTAGTTTTCTGTAGTCCGGTGGCTACGTTTTTCACGGTGCCACGATTTGCCGCCCACAGTTTGCACGGGGTGGCTGGCCTGGCCCAGGGCTCCCGTTCAAACGCCGTCTATTTACGCACAGCATAACTCTTCAGCATGATGAGGGCGACCTGGTTTCGGTGCCCTAAATGCATATCGGATATATCGCTGTTGGTAACAGAGTTGCTGATTGCAGTCTTCTACGTGTCGAAGCCGCATACGCCGTGCAAGTTCAATACCATAAAGGACCGAAGAACATTATTTTTAGATGCCTTTCTACCATGTATTGCCATAGAGGCAAGCAAGCAAAGGAAAAATGTTTGAAATGCGAGGCGGACATGGTTTCCTCAACTTGTTGTCCCTACTCCTGTGTCGTTGAGTTGGGAACGCTGTAAACATATAACAACGTTATCGGCGGGCCAAATGCTATGCTGATAATGCGGTATTAGCACCTTTAAAAAGTGAAGCGGAGTTTTATTGTTGCGAGGTCATATAGCGCCCATAACACTTATCTGCAGTCAAAGCCTATAATACTGTCTGTCTGTAGGGAAAAGTAAAGAGAAGTCCCGTCTGAGTAAGATAATATTTACATTAAAAAGTAATCTTCACATCGTGGTTATAATTCTCACTGCGCGGATACGTGATCGCAGATTTAAATAGGTTTGCAGCGTCGGTAGTTTATCGTTAGAGACCCCTATCTTATCACTGCAGACGTATGGTACCGTGGAGACGATAACAAGGTGTATTTGAACTGCTTCTGCGGGAGTTAACTCGTCACCAGACTGGTTATTAGTAGGAGCTGGTTTGTTGTAATAGTAATAGTAACAGTGTAAGTGTAGTAATAACATGGTTGGAGTGTAACAAAACTACCACCAGCGGTTTCCTGGAACTGTTTGAAGCGGACTGATCCCTCTCTTATTTCATTTCATGAGCGGTGTAAAACTGGTGTTGGAACAGAGGCGGTGCATGCAAATAAAGAAATACTCACTGCACGAGGATACCTAAAACCCAAGCTTGTGTTGAGCATTATCAGGGCATCATCTAAACAGCATTCCTTTAGTAGAATTAAAGTCAGAGGCGGCACGGGGGTGGGGTTGGGGAGTAAATGATCTCCTTTTCAATTATAGGTTGTACTGGACACTGGATTACAGCTGGTGCGGTAATAAGGCTCCTGTTCTGGACAGCGGAGTGGGCCCCTCGTGATCGTTTGTATCAGCCGACGCCGCGACGGCTGCTGAGCCGGTGCCGAGAGTGGGGGTGGCCGGAGGGGGTGGGCGCGGCCGGCTTGGCGCCTCGTCGAGGCCGACGTTTTTACCGCCCCGCGTCGGCTGCGACGGTAGCGGCGCGCCGGAGACGAATCTGGCGCGAATCTGACCTACGATGGCCGTGGATGTCACGCAGAAGCTGGGACGAGTGGCGTGACGTGGCCTAGTCGGTGCGCCAAACGTATGGTAGTCCTGTCAGGCTGCCGTCGAATATCTCCCCCGAGTGTTTTATCTGCCCACCGAGCAGGGGCGTTAGATAAAGTGGTCTGTCCCTGCCCTCCCGTTTATAATTTCAGTTGATCTGATAAAACTATTTTTGAAATGTACCGAAATGGACGTTTTATGGGAAAGCTTCAAGCAGCAATGAGTGCAAATCCGAAGTTGATATGGTTTTCGAAAGGATCTTTTCCCTGCTTGTAAAGAGCGGAAGACGCATCAACACACTACCCTGTCGCACTTTTTGGCGTGCCCTCACTTTAATACCACCGCCTCGGACGGGGTATTACCGGCTAGCCGTGAAACAGTTCGGTTTCGCCAGCCCCTCGGGTCGTGTCTGGCGCCTGGGATAGGGGTCCCGTCAGCCGGTTGAATCATGGGACTTTCGGGCTCGCCCAACTGCCTGTGGTCACGCGGCGCTGACGGGGGGAGGGGGGCTTGACAGAGTGGTGGGCCTACGTCCACCACGTGATCGACTCCAACCGCCGGCTGTCCTTGGCGTTCGGTAATAAATATCGGCTCTAAATTGTGCTGACGCGGATGTCCTTCCAGCGCACTCAGCTGTCCATATTTTACCGCAGATGTGTCTGGCGTCTGACGGAACGCGAGAAAATAATGGACTTGAGCTCTGTTGCTGTGTGTGAGCATTTGTTTCCATAATTTTGATAATAACATATTGTAGCTAATGGTGGTGATATTATTCTGATGTTTTCTAAATATTTTTGACCCGAAACATGTGCAGATTTTTATTAATGCCAGTATCTCGTGAATTTCTTGAAGACAATATGTTTTGAAAAATTCTCCATAAGTTTTACATGTAATTTCGTGTTAGGTACATGGCTCGAGCAGCGGTAACAGCGGTCCCTTTGGGACATTTTTATCGTCAGATATGCATTAATTATGTTTCTTTGTTTAGTATACAGCATACTCCAGGGGTTATCCGCCTTTCGTTTTAAGACATGCTCTCCAGGTGCGGCACTAACACATGTGCTTCTGTTCGGCAGTACGAGTTTCGTGCTGGGAACCGTCGGCTTCACGTGCGGCACTAACACGTGTGCTTCTGTTCGGCAGTACGAGTTTCGTGCTGGGGACTGTCGGCTTCACGTGCGTGGCGTTCGTGGCGGGCGCCCTGGCCTGGTGGGGACCGAAGTACGTCACAGACGGCCTGAAGCTTCAAGTCGGGGACGCGAACGCCAACATCAACGAGTGAGTGGACGTGCTGTCGACGGGAGGCGCTGCTGGGTGGGAGAGAACGGGTTGGCGATGGGGCGACCAGAAAATTGTGCTTTGGAATCATTGTATTTCACATTCAAGGGCAATTCCATCAAACGATGGCTATTCTTCACCCCGGGTCGAGTTAAATGAAAACAAAACGATGGAAACAAACCAGACACAACTAGACGCTCACCCTTGCATGCACACACTTGTCCAGACTGTTGGTTAAGCATCATTCAGCTGCTGCTCCCGTCAGTGTCCTGAAATTCTCAATTTTAAGTGGAAAACGTATCTTTTTCAAATTTATTTAGGCCTCACCAGGGACTTGTTTTGGCCTCACTTGGCAGAGGAATCCCGGGCATGAAAACCGGTAAAATACGCATCTAAATTATGACAGTGAATACCCAAACCATATAAGTATAATCCCCAACCCCCATTGATATAATATCTTGCCTGATTACGTCCTCTCCAATCTCAAACGCCGATACTACTCCCACATACACAGCCAAAAACGATGGCAACGTATAACGCAGCACGAAACAAAACAATGCCGGCCTGCCATAAACTAAAATATAAAACCCGCAGAAAATAGACCAACGGTGACATGGGAAAAGTAAGGAAAAGTGAGGAAACAAAGGTTTTTGGAGGTATAACAAACTTTTTCATGTCCCAGAAGTTTCTGGCCCGTTCAAATACAAAAGATGGCGCATACTTTTGCCTAAGCTTGCTTGGGATTGGCTGCTACCAGATTTTCAGGCGAAGGAAAGACTTCACGCGGGTATTTGCTCAGTGAGGCCGATTGGATCGAGGCGCATTCGTTTTCGTCCACTTTTAATTTTCGGCAATTATTTTCATTAGAATGGGATACAAATCGCATTTGAAAGGATCAAAATGAAAGGTAGATTCCAATCAAGACCACCAATAATGTGAAAGTAATCTTATAATTTCCTGAGAGGCTGCCAAAGTCAACCCTGACTTTTGGGCTATTTTTTAATGTTGGTAACATTGATGAAGAAATTAGGATATATATTATTTCACTAAGGAAGAGTTGAAACAAAATATATCTTTTCCTTAAGAAAAATATATAGGCAGATTCAAGGTATTTTTATTTTGCGATTTTAGAGCTTTTTTGAAATTTTCAGACGCTCGGAACTACGTCGTGATTTTGGTCAAAATCTCCACTTTAAGTGAGGCCGATTCCACCTTTCAATATATTTCGTAAAATACGGATTTATTTTTCTTTTTGTTAGTTTTTTGAAGTTGAAACATGCTTTGGCAACATTTCTAACGTTCGATTGCTCTCAACCGTGCGTTCATTAATGAGAAATAGGATTCCAAAGACATCCAAGTACCGAATTGGCCTCGGTGAAAAGGCCTCAGCTGGTTTTCATCTATTCAGAACAATGACGTCACTTCGTCGTATTTGGGGAACCGAAATGATCTCGGGTGATGAATGGGTGCGGAAGTGCAGGCGGTGAGATTTTTTAGTTACTTCGGTAACCTTGGCGAGCCCATGTACTATTACTTTACTCTATTGCCTTGGCCAAGGTAATAGAGAGGCCTTAACGAGCCCTGTGTTTTGAGGCGGGAATATCAACAATCCGGAAAAGACAGAATATTGAGGTAGTATGGTTATTGGAAAGAAGACTGGAAATTGAGTGAGTGCGTGGAAGAAATTTGAGTTTGCTGTTGGAAGGGATATTGTGGATGATGGTTCAATTTTTATCCGTGATACTGCAGCTTACCTTTCAGGAAATTCATGATTAATCGAACCATTTCTCCCATCTTAAATATCTACAGGAGATATGTGGGTACCTACCTACTCAGTACAGTACTGGGTGAGGTCATAATACCTTGCAAAAGTTTTCCACAGCTCGGAGGAAGGCTCAGACTACCTTTTGCAGCTCATGATTTTTAAGGCTGGGTATGCTTGCTATTTTCTTAATCTGAACTGATTGTGCATGCAAATATAGGCGGGTGGTTTTCACATATTGAAGCGAAATGATCCTGGCAGCGGTTGAGTGTTTAAACCCCACGTCCTGCATTAAATAATGATAGCCTGTGTGGTGCTTGGATGGGTGAAAGCTGGAGAATATCAAAATAAGGGGAAGAGGTATTTTATCTGGTTGGTTACCTATTTACCATGGCACCAGGGCCAAATAATGTATTGTATATATAAATATTAGAAATTATGGAGCTTCCTAGTTCTATAATGGGTTAGAGATTCAGGGTTATGAGATCCTATCTATGTATGAGGCACTTACAATTGCGGAGCATCAACATGTTTTCACTCTACTAGGAGGTAGCAGAATGATGATTCTTCACTTCCATTCTACAGCAGATATTTTCATCTACTTTCAGTAAAAAAAAAACTGGTGGTGCTGCTGCGTATATTTCATACCACACACATATATTGACATTAAAGATCATACATAAAGCATACACTCCTGAATAATAAAACATGAGCTCATTCCTCCAAACAAAACCATGGCACAGCTCCTGCTGAAGTATCCCAGGCGTGGGGCCCCTAAATTGAATCGGAAGGCATATAGATACAGTCCTAAATCAAATTATTATCCTGAAAAAGTATTGGTTAGGTAAGAAACAATGAACATGTCTAGGAAAAAGGCTGTGGTGGGACTTGTAAGCCTGGAAATGCTAAATGACAAGAAAATTAGGCATGTAAAGAAAGCGGGGAATTTTGGCCTCTTTTTGGGATTTTGGCCTCACTATCCACCTTGCGTGAAAGCAATTTCAGGACCCTGGCTCCCGTAGATACACTTTTAATCGTGTTTTAAACACAGTGATGTTTGTGGCATCGCGGACATTGTTAGGAAGGTCATTGTAAGATCTTACAGCGTTGCACAGGAATCTCCGCCTGCCCGACTCCGTCCGAATGACCGGCGTCTGCAGCCGCTGGTTCTGCCATGTATTTCTGCCGTGAACTGAATGTCTAGACGCAGGACTGTTGGCCATTATCGCGGGATGTCCAGTTAACAATTTTTTTTTCAAAGTGGTCAGGCAGTGGTATTCAAAGAGGTATTCTGCACGAAGCCAGCCGAGTCTGCGTATTACATCGCTGATATGGTCAAATTTACGCCGTCCTGAGATCACTCGTGCGCCAAAATTTATCAGTTTCTGTAACCGCCGGATCTGAGTAATCGTACAAGCACCATATATGTACACTTAAGCAATAACGTACCACAGACAGTACTAGGCCCTCCACCAATGTTATGATGGTCCTTTCAGGAATGCAGTGACGTATATGTCCGAGTCCGCGTAGTGTTCCGGTGCAGCGCCTAATAACATCATCCACATTACTAGTAAAGGACATGCATCGATCGAAAACAACACCGAGGTTCTTGGCAGTCTTAGACACCTCTATGACTGAGTCCATAAAGTTGGTTGTTGGGTGACGAATGTTACGAATATTTTGCTGAGAGCCTAAAATTATGAACTGTGTTTTAGAGCTATTAATTTTCATGTCGTTCTGGCTAAACCAGTTCGATAATAGTGACAGATCGTTTTCTAGAGAGCAGACGATATTTCCTAGATTATTACGATATATAGATTATTTTCCTATATATTTAGATTATTTTCCTAGATTATTAGAATATATACGATATTTCCTAGATTATTACGATATTTCCTAGATCCTAGATCCATCCGGGCACCAGCTAGTGTACACCGGACTGCAGTCGACAGCCGAGGGGCGCAGATGTACTTCGTCGACATCAACTCGCTGCCAGTTCCGAGTTGTTACCCGGCGCACCGCCGGTCGGAAGCCAGGGAAGCGGAAGCTCGCGCGCGTCCATTGGTCCCATTGGTCCCAAGAGAAATGTGGCCGGAAGAAGTCAAATGTTTATCTCAGGTAGTGACTCAAAACGGAGTTGCTTGGTTTCATACATTTCATTTTGCGGCTTATTTTATACATGGTCATCGTCTAATCTTTGTTTTTCCAGAATCCTCTATCTCTATTTGGCATGTGAAACTATCTCGATTCCGAGCAGTTGAAAGAAAAAAAAACAAATCAGAAACCCATTTAAATAGTTACATCCTTTCCCCGAGCGTTTAATCTGACGCGATGTGGCTTGCAGCGATAATACCCTTTTGAGACACAGACTGCAGTCGTCAAAGCAAACACCCGATCACGTGTGGTTTGGTGGTGGACCCTGGCCGAGGGGTGCTGAGAAGTGCACCGTAGCTATTTTCCAGACCTTACCAAGCCCGTTTCGCCGAATCGACCGGACGAAATGTTTGTGGTCAGCAGTCATTAACACTTCACAGATGTTTGCTGCCGATGTTTTGCATGTCATTACTGGAGGGGCCTGTGTTGCCATGGAAACCGCAGTGATCTGGAAAGTTTGCTATTCTGTGGGTTTTATATGTTTCATGGAAAGGGATTAGAGTTCAGAAGGTCGTATGTACATTTTGTTGGCGTAGAAAATGGGATGGGATGACTTTTACATGATGTTTGCATTTAGAGTCGCAATTCGTGTGAAACGGATGCAAGCTCAGGTTTGTTTTTCCCCGCTATTACAACATTGATATCGCCTGTGGCGTTGTTCAAAGATGATTTGGACGGCTCACATATTCATTTATGTTCGTTATTTTGGCTTTGAATAGTGTTATTCGCATTGTTGGGTGGTTTGAAAAATGAACCGAGCTAAGGCTGGCTCACGCCTATGTACACGCGCAGTGGAGAGGGTTCTGGCGCCAACGCGCAGTGGAGGGCATCCTAAAGTGCCCCCCTGAGATCTCGGAAACCAAGAGCGTTCGGATAGTGCCTGTTGGAGGGTGCATGGGGGGCGATAGTGATCTACATTATGACCAAGTTTCATTGACCTAGGTCAATAACTATAAGGTCCAATGAGGTCGTAGAGGTCAAATCTGGGCCGCTCTGGGAACGTATTGGGAAGTGCCGTAATTATGCGGAAAAAGCCGGGAATACACAAAAAGCGGACTAAGGTCATAGAGGATATATACCACACAATGTTCTCGTTACTTTTTGAGGTGAAGGTCAATGATATATGACGTAACAATATTACATATTCACAATAACGTAAAAGTTAGATGGCCTATAGCAGCCAATCGGCTTGCTCATGAATTCACTCAAATGTGACCATGTAGTGTTTTCCGGCAGCGAATGGTTTTCCGGCCACCTCGGAAAAATAGGTTGGGGGGCCTTGAGGACCCCCTCCACTTCGCTTGTTAACACGGGCGCTGACAACTTGACATATAAACAACAAAATTAAATGACTTGTTTCACGCTAGCCATCAGCGGTACCGACCTCATGCAAAGCCGTTGTACCTACAAATCTCGCATTCACATACACTTTTAACCTCATTTCGAGTACTCACGGCAACGTGGCGATGCGGACTTTGTTTCTTGTGTCAGCCAACCGGTGCAGTGTATGTTTTTGTAAGAGCGTGGTAACCGTCTCACTTCGCTGGAAGCGTGCTGTCCCATGACCCCAGTCCATCCGCTGCTAGTTTGTGTAGCTGCCGCAGGAGTAAGGTCCAGTGCCTGCTCTGGCGAACTTTCACACAGCGGGTTTTACGCTGTTTGATTTCAACGAACGTTTTCTGAGTCACACGGGCTGGGAGATTGGATTGCTTTGTTCAACAGGTGGAGGAGGTGAGGATGCTGATTGGGTGGGGTAGTTATCTTGTTTGAACTTCGTATCGGTGGTGACTCCTTTCCTTGGCTGTTTTGATGCTCAAGTACGCGCTAAATGGTGTATCGTGCTGCATCGTGTGCCGTACACTCTGTATCGTCGATGATAGGTTCCTTAGAAGTCTGGCTCTTATTGTAGATACTCGGCTAGTGTAGGGCTGTGGGTGAGATACACTGCTATGGTGTGGGAATTTCCCATTTATCCCATTTGTCTCGTGGGGATTTCTTGTTCCTCTGTTAATCACATTAAAGATGTTTTTGGCGATACTTGAAATGTCAGTATGAAAATTTATCATTATTTAAGTTGTTGTATATCAGAGAAGTTCCTCGCAGGTGTTGTTTTAGTTTTCCTTTCTCTACCACGCTTTATATTTAGCCGTGACCTTCTCCTCAACCCAACATACTTGTTTTGCAATAACACTGCACTATTTCTGCATTTTCAAACTGGCACTATTTCTGCGTTTTCAAACTGTTCATTGCACTAAGCAAATCACTTCGCCCAGTATGTATGTTTCTGGGCTTATCAAAATCGATGTTACCGCTCAAACCACCCATTCTTTGGCTGTGGCTTAGCCCGCCCTGGCTGTGTGCGCCTCCTTGGTTGGTTTGGCGCGGCGAGGTTAGCACTTCCTGCCTCTATCGCCGGTCCCCTGCGGCGATTGAGCCTGTCGATCACTTGCGTAAGCACCGGTCACGTGCGTGCTGCGGGCCACGCACTTGTGGCCGGGTCGTTACAGGGCTCCTTTTGCGTGACGGTAGTGAGAAAAACAGTGTTCAGTTGCAGAGGCCAGCTGTTTATTTTCAGCTTGAAATGGCTCAGTCGCCGCGTGATGGTGCAGCACATGCATTGCCTACGCTAAAAATGAAATCGATTGCCTCGGATACATGGGATTTTCAGTGCGTGTTTAATTGACATACCAACCGTGAGAACGGACTTATCGACTTACGCAACCGGGATTCTCGAGCGCCGGCTCCGGGCTACATGCGTCGATAAGTCCGTTCCAGGGTCCGGATGTGAATAGAGCGTACTGAAACGGCTCATGTATTTGGGGCATGTAACGATGTAAGTTATTGGGAAGCGATTGTGAGAAGGCATTTATGAACTGTGGGTAGTTCTATCCGAAACTAACAAACTAAATGTTGTTTTATTGAGTGGGTCCTACCCGATAGATCGCACTATAAACAGGCTGTAGGAGAAAAGGGAAATGCTGTAGAGGGACATCACGTAGCTAGTTAATGCGATGTACTTAGCCGCAAGGCAAATGCACAAAAAACGACTCAAGTATCCGCTGATGTGTCAACCTTAAAGGGAATGTGGCACCTTCACAACGTGATTTTCACTGAGATATCCAAGTTGCAAAGCAGGTCGGAAAAGCCGGTACTCCATATTTCATTTGTCTTGGAACTCGATATTTCCGTAGAAAAAAGCTAAAACCTGCCTGACACCAGCCCCCTCGGCCCCCGTCGCCGGCGGCCATTGTTGTGAGCTACTGGTGTGACGACATATGCTGACGTCACGATGATCATCAGCCAATCGAAGCCCTTGAAGCGTTTCAAGTATGGTAGTGGTTACCAGATCGTGACATCATCCACAGTCTGATATTTCTTATTTTTCTAGAGGAGTATTTTTAAAAACCAAATATTGAGCTTATTGTACATTTTTCAGAGAAATCATGAGTGGTTTCATTATTTTTGATTAAAAGTACGCCTAATTACACCAAATTTCCAGGATTAGACCAAGGTGCCACATTCCCTTTAAGTCCTGCATCCGACCGCTTTTCATCTCAATAACTCGTTTTCTTGATACATGCAACCGCTGAGCATGAATACACAGTGTATGCCAACCGAGCCGTAGTGTAGTCGCCGGGTGCTGGCTGGCGTTGGTCTCACCTCCTCCCCCTCCCGCTGCAGCGTGTCCTTCGTGTTCGGCGTGGTGACCATGTTGGCGGGGCTGATCGGCGTCTCCCTCGGCTCGTTCGCCGCCACCCGTCTGCGGCCGCGGTACCCCTCGGCCGACCCGCTGGTCTGCGGCTTCGGCATGCTGATCAGCTGTCCCTTCATGTTCGGCGGCGCGCTGCTCTGCCAGTACAGCACCAACTGGGCCTACGTGCTGCTCTTCTTCGGCCAGGTGTTCCTCAACCTCAACTGGAGCATCGTGGCGGACATGCTGCTGGTGAGTGATAAAGGCGGCCGTATAACCGTTACGCTGCCATCGTCACTTTATATAGATGACGTTATTTACGGTTTGGTTGTAAATCTCTAGGAGTCCTTTAGAAACATGTGTGGGGATGAGGTGGTTTAGCCCGCGCCCCACCGGGGTCCGGCGCCACCTTCGCCCCACCGGGGGGGCCATCGATGGCCCCCCTCTAACTCCGAAAATATGGGCGTTAGCGCAAATCTGCAAAGTGCAATAGAAAGCTCGCGTGAATTCAGTAAGAAATTACTTCGCATGTTTTAGTGCTCAGGTCAATGGTTTGACCTCCAGAGGTCAAATTAGGTCAAGATCGGCTATTTTCACTCAAATATGCAATGATTAAGCAAACTGGGCATAACTCTTATGTCATTAGAGCTATTGAGGCCTGGTAAAGTACATTTGATAGCAAATTGCCAGTACTTTTTCCGCTATGTGGAACGTAAAGACCTCCCGCCAGTGGTTTGACCGCCAGAGGTCACCTCGTGACCTAATATGACCTGAGGTCACGAAAGGTCAAAAAGTGACCTTGCCGTATATCAAATGAAAGCCAGTGACAAGACAAACACGATGGTGTTTGTTTCACCGCTCTAGCTCAATTAGGTCAAAAGTTATTGTCAAAATACTGTTTGTGACCTCTGGTGACCTTGGATGACCTTGGAAAAGTCAAAGGGCAAATATGACCCCTGGGATCCGTGAAAGGGTGTCCAAAAACGCTGTTCTGAGCAGTCTGAGTATTTGCAATCATTTTTGTGGCTTTTATATCATGAAATAGCTTTTCCCCATGCTTTTCCAATGGGAGAGGTCGCCTCGTGACCTGACCTCAGGGCACGAAATCGAAAAATCCCGGATATACACCTTGTAGACCCTGGAGGGCATGAAGTGTAGGAAGTTTCAAATCGATCGACTTTGAAATGTAGCTCTTACAGAGCCTAAAGGTGAAGTGAGGTGACCTTGGTTGACCTCGTCTGGTGACCTGACCTTGGGTGACCCGGGGTAAAAAATTTCAGGGATGATGGGAAAATGATGCAGTGAGAGGTAGAGCCCTCAACCGCGGTGCTGCGCCTCGTCGTTTTTCTGCTATCCCGGAAAAACCTTAGGGGCCATCGATGGCCCCCCGTGGGGCGAGGGTTAGTGGATAGCGCCCTTGTCTTCTAAGCCACCGGTCCCGGGTTCAAGTCCCGGCGGAGCCTCTGAATAAGTCGATCTGATCCCCAAAATCCCTTCCAACAGGGTGAGAGTTGGCGACGCCGTATGACCCTGGCAGTTGGTGTGTCGTTAAACCCCAACAATTATTTAGAAACGTGTGATTTTTTTTACAAAATTGGGACCAAATCGCGAGTGACGCAGTATAATCACAGCGGTGGAGGAGAGGGCGTGAACGCAGTATAATCACAGCGGTGGGGGGGGCGTGAACTTGGCGCCTCCTCTGGTTGTGGTGTCGTTTTTCCGGAAGAGCGGGGGGTTCGAGAATCGGGACACTTGTGCTAAGTAAGGTTGGATGCTTGGTGGGCTCCACTTCCGATTTGGTGCTACGTGGTTGCTGGTACAAATGACAGTTCTTGGAAACTTGATTAGTCATCTTGGCTGCAGTTTTACCGTAGCTTGACCTCAGTTAAAACACATCGTCATCAGTGTTTTTAGGAAAGGACCGCCAGCGGGTACGATAACCCGGTTTTGAGATGGTCCCTGTCGTATAGAACGATGATTTGTATTGTTTTGGGTTTGGGGCTGGATGCCCCACGAACAGCTGTTTCATTTTTCATATTCGTGTCATATCGTGGATGAAGTAAGCAAAGCTGAAAAAATCATCTCCGAAATACCACAACTCCTGGAAAATGGAAAACTGGTGTGACATTCAGAGCTAGATCAGCGGCAGTCGTACCATATTGTCACGCGTCCTATCGCCTTGTGTTTCCGAATTTCCGAATACATTCCATCAGAGCGTAATAAAGAACGGAAATCACCCTATCACTGCCGAACGGATGTAAATTCAGCCATTTTCTGTCAGTATCCCTAAAGCACTACCACCAGGATTCAACGTTACCGGGGTTCAACATTGCATTGGATAAAAGTGCAAAGCTTTGCGCTTAGGCATGTGTTCATGTTCCAACTGTGACCTTGGGACGCGAGTTGTACCCTGGCCGCTTTTTTATCTGCTAACAAGAACGGCGCAGCCACCTCCGACATCAGATTTCTTCAGAGATGCTACCTGTCAGGCGGCTTTTTGTAACGAGGGAAAAACCACTAAATAAATTCGTCTATTTTTAGAGTGAACAGACGGCGCTTTTTATTAAACCTGCGGCCGCAGTCACAGTTTGTAGGGGAGAAACGGGTTGTGGTTCGTTTACTGTCCCTTTTTATCTTCTCCTTAACACGCAACTTTGAGTGAAATCCGGAGTGGGTTATACTTCCTTTTTCACTCGATTCTGTATCGCATTCAGCGCTTAGATGTTTGTTCGAGCGTGTTTTCTTGCCCGATTCTAATGCATTCTCGTTTTTTTATAATTAAGTTGGTTGAAATTTTAATTTTTCCCGAGTTTTCAGTTTGACTCTCAAAGCCGCCTCAGATTCTCGGGGACGTTTTTGCATAGTTTTTTTCCTGTTTATCAAGTGTCTCCTTGACCTTGCAAAGCGCCAGATATTTACTCACCATGTTTAGTCTGGTTTCCATCTTGCGCGGATGCTTCATTTTTTGCTTAGGTTTACGTGCCTCGCTGCATTCTTAGGGCGTATTAATACGCAGCGAATGTGCCAATGTTTCCGCGGATAAGCCATTGTTGCATATACTTTGCAGCATTTTCCGGCAGAAATATCGGTAGATTGTGCCACGTGTGAATGTGCTCTCAGGCGAGCTTGCATTGGAGTGGTCCTGCCATCGGCGGATCTGTGGATCAGAGGGGACATGCCCCTCCCCCCCGACTGGCCCACGCGGCTCCCCACACCCTGCGACCCCTGACACCGCTCATGTTAAGAATTGACACCCCTGGCCTTGGTTGCGCCCCCACGAGGCCGAAACACCGTTCCCTTCAGCCGCAAATGGGGCCAGCTGATTTGAGCGCCCCCTCTTATTGGAAATCCTGGATCCGCCTATGGTGCCTGTGCAGCGGGTAGTGTGCATTTCATCCGATGCCGTCGCTGGCTGACACATTTTAATGCATACCGAATCATACCGTGGGATCCTTAAAAGATCGACTTTGCTTTGCTGAAAGTTTCCGGTAAGCGTGGTGGCAGCCCCGCTTCTCGGATTTTAGTCATGTGTAACTTCTTCTCTCGCCTTTCGCACGAGTGTGTTTAATTTATGCGATAATTTAACTTCGATTGTAGAATGTGTTTCAAGTTGGACAGTTTTCCTGGTTCCTGACAAGGTACAGTTAGCTGCAGGGTCAGACGTCTGTTTTTGTGGCGTGCCCGGGAGCACGGTGCTTGGCTCACGGCATTTTATCCGTCCACTGTCGAAGAAATCATGCAATATTCTTATTTGTCCTTGTTTCCAAATTGGATTAAATTCTAGCACCGCCCTAACAGGAAATTTTTTGGCAGACTGCGTAGTACTTTTTGTCCCCAGCTCCTCCCTGTGGTCCCCTGTCTTTTGCATTCTCCTCTGCTGGGGACCAGTGACCTTCTAGCTTTGAATGCCTGAAAGCCTGATCTTCGTTTGCAAGTGTTTTGCTCACTTCGCTTAATGTCATAATGAACCGCCGGCTACATAGTTTTGTTTGTGTAAGACAGGAAGCGAAAGTGGATTGCCCTTTACACTGATGGAATGTACCCCCTTGATCGCTGACATTGTCCCTGTTCTTCATTGACTTATAGTAACAAAAAGAGAAAAATGCATTGCCCTAACACGTTACTACATCGAAACCTCTGGCATCCGGCGCTGTAGTTTCGGAATCACGAACCACCGGTGAGCCTGGATTATGCCCTCCCGGATGTGGGAATACACCCGATCCTGAGCTCGTGCCATACGTGTCGGTTACACGGCCGACAGGCGCTCCTGGGGCCATCCTGGTCGTCGAACACTGTCGTTCCCAGCTGTAACACGACCGTTGAGGTGTCGCCCAACCCCGACCGGCGGGCGCTCTAATGGGTTTGTTGACTGCACCGTGACAGCTTCGGTGACTGTGATTATTGGGAGGGGCGGGCTCCTTGCGGTCGCGCGCGGCGGTTGAACTAGCCAAGGTGACCCGGTCAGACCATAAGGTGACCCGGTCCCACTCGTTGATCGGGGGGAGGGGAAGGGCGCTGTCGGGCGGGCAGGACACCAACTGCCGCATAGGGTATTGGGTAATCTTAGCTATCACGTGCGGCTTTGCAGTTCACTGCTTCGTGTGAAAATGATACCGAAATTGTATGTAGTTTTACCCGGTGTTTGCTTACTCGTCTTCTTTGAAAGGAAATAATAACAGCATTTCGGATTGGTTTCCAAAGTCCGGCAGATTTTGTAAGAATCTGAAAGCGACCAAACTCTGGGACTTTGAAAACATTCCTTTGATAAAAGATGTAAAAAAAGAAAGAAATTAGCCTTAAGACCGTGGTCCGGTGGAGCACAGACCCCCCCCGTCGCCCCCATCGGTGGTGCGGGAGCACGAGGTGACCTTCATGTGCACGTGCAGTGTTCTAACATTGACGGGCCGACCGCTATTTCTCAGTCGGGTCGTTGCAGCCTCGCGTCATCTTCCCTCTGTATTTACTGTTGTTTCTCCCTTGCTGTGCCACCTCATCAGTACAATAAGACTACCTCGACCGGTGACAGGGGCAGTTGATGGATGCTCTTGCTATTCTCCCTGCCGTAACTGGGCGCCTCTTACTAGTACATAATGATTATACAGGCTGTGATTGATCTGTGCTTACAATGTTTCACGTTATGGGAACTTGTTGCTCTCCTGCCGGAGTGCCATCCTCCCCCTGCTTCCAGGCTGTTGGAGATGACCTGCCGCCTGACCCCGCCCCTCTTTCCAGTACGTCGTGGTGCCGACACGGCGTTCCACCGCGGAGGCGTTCCAGATCCTGGCGTCACATCTTTTCGGAGACGCCGGCAGCCCCTACCTGATTGGAATCGTGAGTAGCGTCCGTGCATTTCTACCGAGCATCCTAATCCGGGGGTATGCCTATTAGCAGGAACGTCGTCGCCCGTAAAAAGTGGGTGTATGTGAGACTTAATCTTCCCACTGATACAAAACTATCCCCACAAGATCCAAAAACTTGAGATTTAGGCTCCTCCTACCCTTTCGCTCATGCTCTCGCGACAAAGTGTCTGTCAGAACCCAGAACCCGGCTGAGACATGAAAACTTTTTGAACAAAAAAGGGATCGGTGCTGGACGCTGTGTCCGTGAGATTGACTGCGACGTTGTCGAGGTGTGTTCCACAAATCTGCATCAGATACGGCTGTTTTCGGCCAGAGCGGACTTGCTTAACATACTGTGCTGACACGGTCCGTTAGGAGTTGTGCATTGCACATATCTGGTTGTTCGCTGAGAAATGACCATCCGTTTGTGGAATGCAGGCTTGTGGTCTGCCTCAGGTATTTTATTTGCATACCGTTCATACTGCTTCAGTACATCGAGTGTGTATTTTGCGTCATTGTTAATGTTTTAATATACAAACGCCTTGCGACTCCCCAGCATGTATTATACGTGAAGAGCGTCAACAGTCAGTTGTGACAGTCCTTATGTAGAGCTGTTCTCGGTGTCTCTATTATTTTCATATTATCATTTTGGTATAAAACGGGCGGGGTGCCGGGAAACAATTTAGGGTGCCACTAAAAATAATGTGGCAATTTCATAACTAGGATAGAAAATAAGACGTTCTCGGAAGCGCACAGATCTGTGACGCGTTCACGTTCCCCGTATGAAGATACCGACAGATCACAGATCGCTCTTGCCGACGCCGCCGCCGCCCTGTCGGCAGGTCTCGGACGCCCTGCAGCGCTACCTGAGCGCCCCCTCTGCCGGCGTGCACACGGCCCAAGCAGCGGTCAACGCCACCCTTGGTCTGGCGGCCAACGCCACGACCATGGCGCCCCTGGCGGCCGACACGGGAGTCTCGCTGGCCGTGGGCGTGTTTTCCGATGACGATGGCGGCGACACCTATACGAGTTTCCGGAGCATGCAGTACGCGTTGTTCATCACCATGTTCGTGGAGGTGATCGGCGGCGTAGTGTTCATCATCAACTCGCTCTATATCGTGCGCGACCGGGAACGGGCGCGACGCCTAACGGCAGGTGAGGAACTAGAACCTGGAATAGGTGGTGCTGGTGTGCTTCGCTAGTGTTTGTCTGCGCAGCATGATTGTGTGAAAGTGCTTGATCCCCCGACTCAGAGTGCAAGTTTTATATTCGGATTTTGACGCAGTGTGAGGCATCAGACGACCTGACTACTGTAAACTGCTCGAGCCAAGCCTGTTGCTTGCCGGAAAATTCCGTCAGGATCCTTCTAATATTGTCCTTCCTTTCAGATCCAGAGCTCTCGAGGCAAATGCTTTTTGATATCTATAAATTGCTGACCATTTACACAAGAGGGAGCTTTTGGTGGTGTTTCCTGAGTAATATTGACGTCCCCAAATGTGCGTATCTAATTTACAATGTATTTATGATGCATGTAGGAATGTTAATGCTTTTGCTTCTGAAATATGGTTTTGTAGCATTGGTTTATGCTGCCGTCTTTATTTGCAGAGTGAATTAATTGACTGTCCATTTCTAGACTGTTTTTTTTCGGTATTATGCACCTACGCGAAAGGCACTCCGCGGAGTATGGTTGGAACCATGTCCGAAATTCATACTTGCCTTTGTCAAATATCCTCCTCAGTTCCTTCACCTGCTCTTGGCTTTTGGTTACAGTGTGGCGACGCTTCAACCTGCTTGGTCGTCAGCGATCATATTCCGCCTCCTATCCAGTCAAAGTCAACCGTATCGACCACCGTCGCCACCTCTCCACCTGAGAGGCCCCCTCTCTCCGTCCCGTGCCTCGAGGTAATCAATGTGAAGCTGAGACCAGTACCCATCAGTCAGACAGTCTGTTGTGACCCAGCTTCCTTTTCCTGCGCTACCATCCTGTGTTTGGTGCCAGCCTTCCCTGTTCAGTTTTATCTAGCGTCTCTCTCTCTGAGTCACTAGCACGATAAGACCTGCAGCTGCGTACTTCTGCGTGCGTTTTTGTTTGGCTGTGGTCGCCTTAGTAATCTAACTTCGTAAACGCGCCTTTTTTGCTGGTGTTTCGCGGCCTTTGTGGGTAACTTGCAGGTCAATCAGAAGGGCTCGGGGGGGGGCAGTGGCGGCCATCGTGAGTCTGTGATAATCGCCACTGCCTTCGAACCCTCCGTTTTTTTGGCTTTTGAAGGCTGCTTGGCTTGTAAGAAAAGCTTAGGGCGCTGATGATTGGCTAAAGTGATGTACATGAGGGTGAATCGTCATTTTGTGTTGTTATGCTTTTGTTTCTTGCCCCGCAGGACCGGATGACGTGAGTGTTTGTGTTGGCCTGTGACGTGGTTTTGTGTGATGTTGCACTGACGTGAGGTGTGATGTGGTCTGCCAGGGTGGTGGCATCGGGTTTGCATCTGGTTTCAGGGCAGGTTAAAGGTGGTGGTCTTTGGGTGGGTGTGATGCCAAAGGACGTTGGTTTTCCCGATCTGACGCTTTCTTGCTGGTTGGAAGGGTCTACTGTGTTAACGGTTGAGGTCTGGGTCCAGTGTAACACTCAGCCAGGCAATCGGCTGCTAACGTTCTCCATGGTTGGCCGTAATCATTTCACTAACAGCCTTTTTGTCAACAAGATAACCACAAATGTTTGGTCACCTTCATCCTTGATTATTCCCAGAAGTGGCTTCGCATGTTTGATACTATTTTATAACTGTGCAATTTTTGTACAACTTCCTTTTTCTGCCGCGTCAAAACTAACCGGCCTCGCCGCTACACGGTGGACCTCTAACCCGGCCCTGCCGTAAGGCTTGCCCCCCCCTGCTGTCGGTGACGAAGTGTGGCCGACTGTGCTGCAGTGTCGGGCGCGTGCGGCGCGCTGCCCGGCGAAGCCTGCACCGGCGGCAGTCCGCTCGTCTCGCTCGCGGCCACCCCGACCGACTGACGCGTGCCCCGAGGCTACGGTACCTACCGCCCACCCCTGCCTCTGTAGACTTCAGCGCCGCCCTACTGGCTGTAGTGCGCTGGTCGGGCTGGCTGGTTATAGCGGGGCCTGTTCCACCTGTATTATAGAGCGGAGCACTGCTGTTGAAACCCATGCGGTAGCCCTGTGGTGGAGCTGCATTCTATACCGCGACTTGAGACCCTGGCTTTTATTGTAATGAAGGGTAGGTTTTTGTAGCGAATGCCCCTTCATTGACCCTGGCTCTGTCGCCTGATGTAGAACTCGCGAGCTGCGTAAGAAATCGCATGAAATGTGGCGCTTGTATGTGGCCGGGAAATTGTTCCGGGAAGGGGGCTGCCGGAAAGTAATCAATTTTGGGTTTTACAAGTTGAAAGTGTTTCAAATGTCCGTCGGAATTCTGCATTTAACATTAATTTTTCCACCAAGCTCCATAGTCTCTCAGTCCGTCTCAAACACCACATAATCCTCCCCTGCAGACGGTTCAAATAACAGACAGAGGGCGAGGCTTAGTGCAACAGATTTTCCGGATTTTGACCACCATGAAGACCCTGCGGCGGCTCGCAGCCGCGGCAGGGTAGGCCGTCGCGTCAACACACGCTGTGTGTGGGGCCCACCGACACACTGCCTCTAGTCCTGCGCGAGGAGGTATTGGCCTGAGTCGCGGCAGACGTCCAGTACTGACCTGGGCCCCCTCTGCCGTGCTGGTCAGTCACGGCTCGGGACAGTTAACCATGGATGCACGAGCGCATTTCGTACGCTCTATTTGCGTACCAAGTACGAGAACGGACTTATCGACTCATGTAAACGGGAGTTTTCCTTCGGGATACATGGGTGGGTAAGTCCGTTCCGTCGGGTGGTACCTAAATAGAGCGCACTGAAGCTGCTCATGTATCCGGGGTACTGTGTCGGACCCCGTCCAGCGTGAGTCGCCGTGGCTCCAGTAACAATAAGCGGACAGGCAATGGCACGTCCCGCTGTTCTCAATTCACGCCCATCGTGCATAGCACTCATGGGCAGATACGGTGCTGAGAAACGAATGAAATGTGTGTGTGTGTGTGTGTGTGTGTGTGTGTGTGTGTGTGTGTGTGTGTGTGTGTGTGTGTGTGTGTGTGTGTGTGTGTGTGTGTGTGTGTGTGTGTGTGTGTGTGTGTGTGTGTGTGTGTGTGTGTGTGTGTGTGTGTGTGTGTGTGTGTGTGTGTGTGTGTGTGTGTGTGTGTGTGTGTGTGTGTGTGTGTGTGTGTGTGTGTGTGTGTGTGTGTGTGTGTGTGTGTGTGTGTGTGTGTGTGTGCGTGTGTGTGTGTGCGCGTGTGCGCGTGTGCGCGTGTGCGCGTGTGCGTGTGCGCGTGTGCGCGTGTGCGCGTGTGCGCGTGTGCGCGTGCGCGTGTGCGCGTGCGCGTGCGCGTGCGTGTGCGTGTGCGTGTGCGTGTGCGTGTGCGTGTGCGTGTGCGTTTGTGTGTGTCTGTATTCTGCGGACCCTGGCAGTATTCAGAAGTTATATACATACACCCTCCTTACGAGCCAGTCGTTTGTATGTGTGCATAAGTATGCGTGTGCTTGTGTGAATGTATCTGTGAGTACTGTGTGGACTCTGACAGTACTGACACTTCTCACACTCACAAACTGACACTGGCTGCATGAGCAGTTTCAGTTCGCTTTATATACGTACCGAACCAGGCAGCGGATCAATTGACTCATGTATCCAGATGTCTGGTACGTTTTGCCACTGGGTCTTGGCCCTTTGCTAGAAGGACTTGGGGTGGGGGCGGGGGCTTATTCCGTGCCAGTAATAAGGAAATGAAATACAACATTTTCATTGGATATCAATTATTTGGCTATGAAACAAAATTAAGAAAATAGATGATATGTTCTTATTCAAATGAGATAATTGATCGGTGATTTCCTTTTTACAATAGTCCGTTCTTCGGTGCCATATTTCGTCTGGCTCGTGTAAGCCGTAATATTGCGTACAAGATGCCTTTGTACCTAGGCTGCTCGTGCATCACGGGTAACTTGTGTGTGAGGGAGGGCTTGTCTGCGTGCGTATGTTGTGCGTGTGTGTGCGTGCGTGTGCGTGTGTTTATGGATGCGCGTGCCATGCTAAAAAAATGTAAGACCGTATATAATTGATAAGGTTTTTGCTAGCTAGCACCTCGTAGACGTTCTTTCTAGTTTCTCCATATATCAGGAAACAGTTAGTTGTGTCCCGCTATTTTGCATATGTATTTTCACTTCAACGAGACCTGATTAACTAGTTTTTCAAGACTAGAAAATGTAAAGCTATAGCTACGCCCCCATGTAAAGCTATAGCTACTCGTATCTCCATTAATCAAAACTTCAGAAAAGTAGCAACAGTGCAGTTAACGCAACGAGGCAAAAATGCATACAAATAATTTATTTGTTGTCATTTTTGTCGTAACTATTTTGACGTTTGATCATCTCTATCACTAAATCTAACTAAATCTCAGGAGCGACGTCGCAGGGCGGCGTCCTGTCCTGAGCGTAGATCTCAGAGCGACGTCCTGTTGAACCTGACGGCAATATGGGAAATCGGCCGGCAGCGGCGCTCCACTCTGTCATATCTCTTTAGCATGGTGATTGAATTTAAGCCACCCGAGTCGATGCGGTATTGTTGTGGCGTGGCCTGGCCTCTCGTCTGCTCAGCCTTTTACAATGGCAAACAATTTTCCAAAAATGCGCTAAAACCTCTAGGATGCGATTTTAGTTACTTATATGTAGACCACCCCAGGCAGCCATGCGATAATGAACATTTGGTAACACAATGGTTTAAGTGATAGTAATTATTTCCTAGGTTTTATTTTGCTCAAGGTCGACTTTCTGCTCTCGTTTAAAGGGAGATAGGCGAAAAAATTGTTATTGTGGTTTCTTGCTATTTGAAAAATCCTGATTACGAAACTGTCAATTATTTTTGTATCTTCGGCAAAATTTTGGGAGGCCACTCACTTATTATCGAAATAGGTTAACAGTTCCGATAAAATGCTGAAACCTTCAGCCATACATACTTTCGGAAAATTATTTAAAGTTGAAAAGTATTGCTTTTTTGTAATAAAAATGTCTGTTGTCCTGTATTTGTATTTGAATTAATTTCACAAAGCCTTTAAAAAATAAAACATGAATAAGTTTGCCCTAGAAACGGAAAAACATAATTGCTCAAGTCTCCAGCCGTTTCGTACCTCAGGTCTTGAGTCGTTTTCTGCTTTAGCCCCAGGATGACAAAACTTTTGCGTCAGAAAGGTCACGTGACCCCCCTATGAGGTGGCTGTACGTTCTGATTGGTCAATTGTGATTTCTTATAAGTCCTATATTTTTGTTTTAATATTATTTTTGGCTATAGCTTTTTTTAAATAACTTTTTATTTAATAGCGTCAAACTTTCAAGTCACTGCTTAGGAAAAATGAGACCGGTTTTTAGAGAATTTGATAGCCTTAGCCGGGGGTACATCATTTACATCGATAAGAGGTGTACCGGTAAAGTCGTCTAGAAATGTTGACTTTGAGAGCAATTTTAAGGAATTTGCAGGCCGAATTCGCAAAAATGAGAATAGGACTTCTAAAACAACTTTTTGTGACCTTTTGATCTAGCTAATAATTTTTGTCGCGTATCTCCCTTTAAATCCTCATCCCTGATCACCTCTTCTTTCTCCGTTTTCGAGGCGATGCTCCCCCTTTTTATTACTAAAAGGAATGTGCAGATATTCTTACCGCTGCGGTACGTTTTCGTATGTCGTGCAAGTATTTCATGCATGTTTTACCAAACGGCTAGAAGCTCATCGCTCAAAACTGGAACGGCTCTTTACCTGAAGCCCGTGGGGTCTGAGGGTCTGAGGGTCTTGTTTTAGCTTTGCAGCAGCCAACTAGGCCATTGGTTTCCAGCTCCCCAGGCATGGATAACCCTTTTGAACAGTTATTTACCAATGTATTGACAGCAGTCATTTCCACACTTTCATCGCATCTCTTATCCTTACCGAATAGCTATTAGGTGCTATCAGGTTTGGTTGGGCCCGGCAGGCATCCGTGGCGTCCCCAGCAAACGCTGCTGCCTCGCCCGCGATGTGGGGTGACTCCCTCACAGGAAGGCATAACGTCTCCTGTATCTGTTCAGCAGTGACCATTACGGTATTACCTACCGCGCGCTGTTACTGCCTCCCTCAGATCAGGCGTGAAACAGTCACGACGGGGCTGATGAGGCTGCTTCTGTTGCCGTCAAGCCGCGGGAACAGACTTTCGTTCAGGGGAAGGCAGGAGTGGATTCAGAACAATGTTTTTTCCTTTTAATTTACAAAACTGCGAGTAAAAAATTGTTTGAGGAAGGTAAATTTGTTAACATCAACCAAAATCGACCCACTTTTCACCGGTTTGGAGTGCATGGCCTGGTCTCGTTCGGCGCGCCCTAGGGAGGGCGTGGCCTCCCGCGCCACCCCTGTATCTGTACCTGACGACTGTGTAGTGTACATGTGTAGATAGCCGGTATTCCTGCCCCCTGGATAACTGACATTGCTTGGTACTGGAATGCGGGGGCTGGAATGCTCTCATTTGTGATGTTGGGGAATGGAATGTACACTCTGCTGTTCATCAGCAATGACCTGCATTGCTAATGATGGGAATGTTCGTGCATTTGCTTGACCCTGCAGTTCGTTGTCTGGTTGGGAAAGCATCTCAGTGGACATGACTATATTTCTTTAAATTGTTGCATAATGGTGAATGTCTCACGTACAACACACTATCAACATGGCTTTATAGGGGTTTATCACGTTCTTTGTTTTTCATTCATGGTTATATTCCGTCGTTGCGTCCTGCCTGTTGTTCAGGGGCACACATTTTTCCTCTGTCTTTTCCGTAAGTGAATTTTGTCCTTTTTTATCATGACTGTACATAATTTCAATTTAATGGGCGTCAGTCAGAACGTCCCGTGATCAGGGGCGGATTCGGGGGAGGGTATTCCGGAGATGTCGCCTTCCCCTCCCACAAACCTTTATGTCCTGTTGCCGATTTTCTAATCATTTTTAATCCCTTTTTCCTGATTCGCCTCCCCCGAAATGTTTGGTCGAGATCTGAGACCCGCCCCTGGTCACGATGAATACAGGCGTTTTGTCCGTACTCTATTCGGAGGTGCTCGTTCTACACATACGTCTCCCGCCATGTTGTCCTGCTGTGGTGGCTAATCCCGGGTCGTGTCGTCTCGTTGCAGGAGGGATCACAGACCTGGGTGCTATAGCTGACCTGCCCGTCAACCACGTTTTTGCCGACGACCCCATGTTCCGGGAGCAGAGCCGCGAGCTGCTGTCCTAGGCACTGACATTTAGCGGTCGTTTCTGCAACCTTTAGTTTTGCGTCCTGCCGCCGTCTAGTCCCCGGTCTGCGCGGGTTTTCTGTTGTTGGCGTTTGTGTCCGGATGTTTCGGGCGCTTTTGTAGCTGGAAATGGATGCCGAGGCGTGCGCAGTTGAACACAGGATCGCTCCGGGGTATGCGGTCTGTCTGCACGGGGTCCGTCAGGGTAGCTAGTCGTCTGTTCCGGGCTTCGCTGTCGCAGGAGAGAAGAGGGAGCTGCTAATGCTCAGAATGTATTCTGAGAGAGGATCTGATGAAATTGAGGTTTATACCGTTCAAAGGCGCTCTTCCATTTGCTCAATTTGCGAGTGATTGGGTAACCGGAGGGAACTCTAAACCTGTTCTCGCCAATCATGTTGCTAATAGCCAAACCACGTATTTTACCAATATTGATGCTCGATATGAGCAGGCTTCTCTATTTTGTAGCTTGGTGCTACTGTAAAATTGTGATATACTGTGTTGCATTGAAAGTTGTTCGTAATGGTAGTTCAGCAATCCTTGCAAGTGCTCCGTCACACGAATTCGTCGGTCTGATCGGCAGTAGCGATGTGATCTCTGTTGTTTTGTGTTCGGCCTTGAACCCCAGTCCATACATCAGTCTCCATGCCCTTCTGTAGATACTCTAGGTGTGCCTGTGACCAGCATCGACCAGTGGAACATTTTCCATCCGGAGTGGCTGGACCAGGAGGGGGCGCCCGTGCTGGGGAGCTCCGATGCTCCGGAGCCGCATCCGTCGGAGCCTGAATCGACGTGAGTGAACACTTACCTGGCTCCGGCACCGCTGCGTCGACGGCACGCGAAGGCCGCCATTTAGCGGCGTTCTATTGGATGGTGCAACACATCCACAGGAATTAGTCTGACGATCGGGTTTCGAAGATCGGTTGGTATTGTTCATGGATCGGGCTTTTCTAATGAGGGCTGTAACATCCCCTCGCCCAAGAGCCTCGCGTGCCCAAATTGGAATTCCGTTGGTGATGTATGTTGGAGTCCATCCCGTGCAGGAACTTCATGTAAGTTGGAGGGCGTGTGGTGCCTGTCCTGGGTGGAAACTATTACGATGCGCCAAGCGTTGCAGCTTGCTCCGACTGGGACCGGATGCGATCGAATGAAGGACGCCTCCTTGTCGATATAGGCTGTGTGGAGGTGAATACAGGCATTGTGGGCTTCGGGCCCGGCTGCTGTGAGCTCGGAGATGGAAGAGTTTCCTCTTCAGGTGCTTTCTCGAGGCGCCGCTCTGAAACGTTCGACGACCAACGAAAGCGGACGAGTTTGGTTTGCTGACCGGTAGTTCAGGCTGCTGCCGTCCTGTGGCGCTAGTGAGCGGCTGTGTGATAAAGCAGGTCCGGCCTAGGAGACCCGGTGTATAGAGGCAGCCGGGGCCTTGGTAATGTTTCGTTGCTGTGGCTGGCTTGAAGCGGCAGTTGGGCGCCAAAATGCTCGGGTGACTGCTTGACGAGAGAAGCGCGCCAATTTCTGTGGCGCTACTCCAGTGCATCGCGTGGGGGAGACCGGTGATCGAACTTCCGCCGACGCCCACGTCTAGGCTGCATGGGGGTAATATATTGTACAAGTTAATGCGGCTTGCGAGTGCGTGCGTTCGTGTGTGGCTGAATATGCTTTCAGTCGCTGTGTGGAATGTCTATTTATGCGCGAGATTGTACATATGAAAAATGTTCGTACCGAAATGCCCTTGCGAATGAACTGGTCCAAAATGCGGCCTCTGTACCTTGGTATAGAAAACACTGAATATAGCTGGTTGTGCATTTCTGCGTTTATCTGGATTGTGTCTATGCGTTAGTGGAAAGGGCAGGTGCAGTGTGAGTGCATAATTGGGGCCGATTCATCCCTTCACACTGACCAGTGCGTGCTCCACCGTTGACAACCTATGAAGCTGACGCTGCAGACTCCCCGATGCCATGCGGTTATTTGGTTAGAGAAATGGAGACGGAAGTAGTGTGAAACCGACTTCAAGGAAAGCACAGAAACAGGAAAATGTAACGATAAGCTCGCAGCTGAAAACACTGACAACCATTAAAACCCCCGACATGCGCTGCCAAAAACAATTAGCCACGTGCTCCCTTTAACGTGTCCAGTTCGTCTGCGGATGACCTGGAGACGTATGCTCTTATTGAAGAGCGGGGCGAGAACAGGTCCCTTAACAGTCTGCTAAGTTAATTACTGATGGAGATTTTCCAGTGCTCCGGGAATAGTGGAAGCTGGTGCTTGGGGAAAGCCGGAGGCAGGGATTGCGCGAAATTTCCAGCCCCTAAGACCAATGAAGGCCGATGCCAATATCGAGGTACACATTGAAGCATCACGCGTTCATGCTGCCAACCGGTTCACAAAATACTTAGTGTGTTCACCAAGGCTGACAATGGAAGCTAATTTAAGAGTCCGACATGACCCAGGCCCTCGGGGCTCGTCACAAACCGAGCAGTGCGGAGGGCATATTTTCAAGTTTGCCCGATTTCACAGATGTCGAACTCTAAATGGTGCATTCGGTGTTGCTGGTTTAGAGTACCGAAAGTGATCCGATGGTGAGAGTAGCAAGGCAACGAGTAAGATGACGCGCGCACTCCCGCTGGCGACCTGAGCGGCTGCGGTTCAGGCCGTCTCCCGGCAGGGGCGGACGCAGACTCAAGTTTTGGGGAGGGCCAAAACCATGTCTGTCTCTCCTGGGGTGGGTGGGATGTGCTTATGTGAGAAATAGGCATTCGGCTGAACGTCAATTGCCTGTTTCACGGCTGCGCCCGCTGTTGACCAGCTCCTGCCCCGGATCAGTGTGCCCCGGATCAGTGTGCCCCGGATCAGTGTGCCCCGGATCAGTGTCTTTACTAACCGTGCCCCAGACTTGGAATCTGCCAAGCGGTTTGTATTGTAGCATTAAAATCTAGAATATTTGCAGTGGAAAAATCCCTTCACGTCCACGTGACGTCACACCGGACCGGACCTCTTGGAGGGTGACTGAGGCACTCATTTCGAGTGGTTTGAGCCCTGTAGCCCTCTTACTTGTATTCATAGCATAGGCGGATCCTGGATTACCAATAGGGGAGTACCTTCCGGGGGAGGGGCATCCGGACCAGGGGGCGCTACTTTTGATCGACAAAACCTATTAGATGAGCGCAAAATTCTATCGGTGGGCGCCGATTTTTGCATCCTGGGGGGGGTTGGGGTGGGAAGTGACATTTCAGGGGGCGTCATCGACCTTTCATCTGACCTGGAAAGGGGTCAAGGATACTTCGATTTGTAGAATATGACGGCGTTATCAGCTTTATCTACACAAACACAGCCCAATTTCTGTTTTTCCTATGTATTTCCAATGGAGAGGTCGTGGTCCGTACTTGACCTTAGATCGTCGATATGAAAAATCCCGGAACATATTTTGTAGAATTCGGTGGGGCCATTATTTGCTTTAAGTTTCAATCCGATAGATTCACCCATTTCTTACTTATGCCACCTTAAACATTTTTAGGTGAGGTCACTTGACCTGCACTGGTGACCTGAACTGAGATGACCCAAACTTAAAATTTTGGAGAAAGCTGCGGAATCGATCAAGGATAAGGTGTGCCAAGTACGGTGGCGCTTCGGTTGGGCGCTTCGCGCCGCCGTTTTTTCGTGGCGCCGGAAAAACCCGAGGAGGTGTTCAAACTCCCCCACCGGGCGAGTGATAAACCTGCTGTTTTCGATGTCTGTGAAAACAGCAGGAGTTCGATGTTCGATATTCAGATTGATATTCAGGATTTTTATCATCGCTTCAAAACATACATCATATGAAAGCCCTTGCCGAGATCATTCCGAAACTGGTCTTTATTTTGCTCTATCGAGTCGTGTTCCTGAAATACAGAACAAAACAAGCCGTAAAAATCAGTTTTGGCCGTTATGCATTAAATGGGATTGATTTTAAAATGGGACCCAATGCAGCACCAAAATCGGGGACAATTGATTTCGCTTAAAATGAGTATGCAAGCACAAAATAAAAAATAACATGAGATAGAGCGCAAAATGTACCGTACAAATCAATTTTGGCCGTACCTAATGCATTAAATGTCCTTGATTTTAACATGGGAACCGCGAACACGACGCGATAGAGAAAAATAAACACCAGTTTTGGAATGTTCTCGGCAGGAGCTTTTAATTGATGTATGATTTAATGTGATTCGTTTCACGCGAGCTAATATCATTCTGATGACCCCGGGATACCAAGGATTTGACGTCTACTTCAATAGCCTCTGGGGCATGAACCAAGCTGTGCCCCCCAAAAAGCCGTGAACTGGTTTTATATTTCATGTTTCTTGGCTTGCGTACTGATTTTAAGTGAAATCAATAGTCCCTGATTTTCGTGATGGGCTGGGTCCCATGTTAACCTTCGCCCGGGTGGGGGTCTTTTTGACCCCCCTCGGGTTTTTCCAAAGCAACCAAAAAACGGCGGCGCGCAGCTCGCCAAACTTGGTCTAGCTGTTCCTTCATCATTTTTACATCTTTCCTGAAAATTTCAGCTCAAGGTCATATCAAGTCAGGTCACCAGGCCAGGTGAAGTGACCTCACCTAAAAATGTTTTGGACCGCATAACTAAAAGAAGCGTCAGTCGATCAAGTTCAAACTCATATCACAAATTGGGCTCACCAGGAGCTACAAAATTTGCTCCGGGATTTTTGATATTGGTGACCTAAGGTCATGTGCAAAGCATGACCTCCCCATTGTAAATACATGGGGAAAATCACGAAATGAGCTTTTCTCAGTAAGTATGGGTGGAATCAACTTCAAACATCGGTTACGACCTGCTCTTAGCCCATTTCTGAAATTGATGCCAAAAATTTTCACTTGTGACCTTTAAAAGGTCACCTCAGGTCAAATAAACATTTTTTGGTGTTTTACTCTATAAATTTTGAATTAGCTAAAATAGAACTTTTAGTTTGTCACCAAAGTGTTTGTATAGTCACTGCAAGTCAAATGATATACATCATGACTATACCAGGTCAAGTTGGGTCAGACCGTTGACCTGGGTGAGGTCAAATTCTTATATTTTACCTGGCATAGCAATATCATATATCATTCGATTCGTATTGACAAAAGGATTGCAATGGTGCATAAACTATGGCTGTATCTTGTTTGGTTTGGAAGCTATTAGCGAAAAAGTAAACGCCCTTATGCATGGGTGGCTATGGACATTCCCAAGAATATGCCCAATATTCAGTGACCTGTAGCTCCCTAGGCTTTGACCTTACACAAAAATGAATGCCACTGCAATGAAAGCGCATCTCAAGAGCTTCCGAATGGTGTTAGAAAACTGTTTCTAGCTATCATAGTTTTTGAGATATATGAGGTTTTCTTAGTACACCTCATATTAGCGATTTTGACCTATTTTGACCTCTGGTGACCTTGATATTGACCTGACAAGAAAAATTTAGAAGTATTTTCGATAGCATTTTCGACGAGCTTTCGATTGTCGTTTTGCGCTTTTTTCTTGCTCTCTTTGTTTTTGAGATCGTGGGGGAGTCTTTTTAGCCGCCCCCACCAGGGCGAAGGTGGCTCGTACTCGCCACCGGGGCAAGGATTAAAGTCAATGACATTTAATGCATTACGGCCAAAACGTATTTTTTACGGCACATTTTGTGCTCTATCTCAAGAACACTACGCGATAGAACAAAAAAACCTGTTTCGTAAATGGTATCGGTAAGGACTTCTAAGTGATATATGTTTTAACGTGATTCGGTTCACGGGAGCGAATATCATTCTGTTGACCTTTGTGATATCAAGGATTCGACGTTGACTTCAACAGCCTCTGGAGCTTGAACCAAGCTTTGCCCCGCAAAAATCTGCGAACTGATTTTGTATTTCATGTTTCGCGGCCTGCATACAGATTTTGAGCAAAAGCAAAATCAGCAACACCCCGAATTTGGTGATGTGTTGGGTCCCGCCATGGGTCTACAAGGTATATATCTGTGCTTTTTCGATTTCGTGACCTAAGGTCAGGTCACGAGGTGACCTCTCTCATCGAAAAAGCATGGGAAAAAGTTGTCTTATGATCTAAGCGCCACAAAAACGATTTCAAATGCTCCGCTTGCTCAGAAAAGCGTTTTTGGACACCCTTTACGGATCCCAGGGGTCATATTTTCCCTTTGACCTCTCCAAGGTCATCAAAGGTCACCAGGGTCAAAAACAGTATTTTGGCAATAACTTTTGACCTAATTAAGCTAGAGCGTTGAAACAAACACCATCGTGTATGTCTCATCACTAGCTTTCATTTGATATACGGCAAGGTAACTTTCTGGACTTTGATGACCTCAGGTCATATGAGGTTACGAGGTGACCTCTGGAGGTCAAACCACTGGTGGGAGATCATTGAGTTTCGCATAATGGAGAAAGGTCTGGCATTTTTCTATCCAATGTAGTTTACCAAACCTCAATAGCTCTAATGGCATAAGAGTTATGCCCAGTTTTCTCAAGCATTGCATATTTGAGTGAAAATAGCCTATCGTGACCTAACTTGACCTCTGGAGGTCAAACCATTGACCTGAGTGCTTAAACATGCGAAGTAATTTCTTCCTGAATTCACGCGAGCTTTCTAATGCACCTTGCAGATTTGCGTTAGCCCCCATATTTGCGGAGTTAGAGGGGGCCATCGATGGCCCCCGGTGGGGCGAAGGTGGCGCCGGACCCCCGGTGGGGCGCGGGTTAACGGAGGTTTGAGCCACCTTCGCTTTGATGGAGGGTCAGAGACCCGCCCCCCCTCCCGTAGGATCTCGAGAAGCATGCTAGATAGCGAAAAGAGTAAGCGGCGTTGGGTAGCGCACCCACTTCTCTATAAATAATTTTGTCAAGTCACATTTAAGATCACCAGAGGTCAAGACATACTGTCATAGGGATAACATGTGAATGAAGATTTTCAATAATTTCATATCAACAAGTCAAGATAGAGCAAAACAATTTCTACCATTGGAATCCTCGCAGCAATCCAAACCGAATGATATATGATATGACCTTGCCAGGTCAAACCAGGCCTTATATGGGATTTGATCCGACCTGAGGTCAGTTCAAGGTCAAATTAGGTCAAAATGCATATCATTAGAATTGCGAGACAAGGCAAATCTAATGAAGTTAAAATGAACACCATTACATTCCTTTATTAAGTTTTTCAGTTGAAACCATTTTCCCATGTATTTCCAATGGAGAGGCCATGGATCGTACCTGACCTTAGGCCATCGATATAAAAAATACTGGAACATATTTTCGAGAACTCGGTAGGCCCACCATATGATATGAGTTTCAATCGGATAAGTTCATCCAGTTGTGACTTATGCTATCTTAAACCTTTTGAGGTCAAATCACTTGACCTGTTCTGGTGAACTCACCTGAGACGACCTAGCCTTAAAATTGTGACAAAAGTTGAAAATATGATAAGAGAAAAGGTATGTCAAGTACGGTGGCGTTACACGCCGCCGCTTTTATGCTCTCTCCAAAAAAATAGACGGGGTTACCCGCCCCCCGTCAGTGCACTTATTAAATATCGAGTCAAATTATATTTATTCCGCATAAAACACATATCTACTTCGACATTTAAAAGTGGCTAGGCAGTGCCTAATATGCCTCTATGGAAGCGCCGCCAATGGGATGAGCTCTTTCCTATATCACGCAAATTATTTGCTTAGTGAACGTGTATTCATTGAAAGGGGGAAATAAGTCCGCGATTCAACATCTCGATCGGTGGCGGCGGAAGGTCTAGATTTGAGGGGAGGGGCACGATGCGATGGATACGAGGGGCTTACGGGCCCAACTCCCCTCCCTCCAAATCTAGTGTCTAAAGTAAATACATAGCCGGAGGCTGCTCTAAAGCAATGGCGGATGAGGCTCGAGCTCTCTAGCCCCCCCCCAGGGGCGCAGCCTGAGCTTTGATATGGGGGGCACACCAACTTTGAGGGGCACCCCGGGGAAAAAAGAGCACTTTTTAACGTAACCTAAAAACTTACTATTTCTTTGTTTATATCATTTTTGGGCATCTTTGGTTCAATAAAAATGCAAATAAATCATTGAAGGAGAAGGAAAACGCGATTAAAACCGAAAAGAAAGGAAAAAAATATTACCAAAATGTCATGGAAGTAGCCAAAACACGACTGCTTTGGATAGATTTAAGGACAAATTAGCCAACTCATGCAAGTACTTACATCAGAGAAATCAGCGGAGCATGTGATATCTGTTACAATGTGCAGGTTAAGGCATATTGGAGTCGAAAATTCATTTGTTATCCCCACTGGTTTTGTCGTGACGAGTGAGCCCTGGCAGAACGCGGATTAAGTTCCTTGCCTCCCACAATCTCCGTGGGACGAGGAGTGGCATAGTGTCTTTGGAAGAACACATTTTTGCTGCCGGAAAAAATTTGGGAGATACCTTTTGAACGCGTTAATTAAGTTCCATATTCTCAAGGATCGGTCCCAGTTAAGGGTAAAAAAGGTGAACAGGCCGGTGGTTTGGATGGGGTGTGACAGGGCTGAAAATTGTGAAAACTAGTTCTTCATTTAAATTAATTAGTAGAAATCTTGGTTTAGGGTACTGTGCTCTGAGCTCAGGGGCACATGCCTTTTTATCATGCCTTCCCAGAATCCACCAGCATAATAAGCAATTTATATAACCAGGGGTGCCTAGGTATCACAAACCGTTTTAGAGATTCCTCATTCCTTGTTAGCTCCGTTTTACAAGGGGAGTTTCCATTGTGTTTTTATTCCCCATCTTTTCAAGACCAGCTCTGGGGCTCCCAAGTGTGGATCAGAGGCCTCCAAAGCAGCTTCCCCCACCCCCCAGTTGTGCCTCCAGGGACTAGACTAGCTCAGTGACCCCGCTCCGAGATGATGGGAGTTGGCCTTGTGTTCTTATTATCTGTCTATTCAATACCACCTCAGGGGCCCCTGATGTAGATCAGGGCCACAGAGCAGCTCATGCTTCACCCAGGGACTAGACTAGCTCATTGGTCCGGGAGATGAGGTCATCAGACTAGCTCAATGGGCCACATATAGGCTCATAGGGCCTTAAACCAGTTCAAGAAGCCCCAGAACAGTTTAAGGCGCCAGATCACCTCAGGGGGCCTCAAGCCAACTTAAGGGGCTCTCACAATCTCAGCGCCCAGACCAGCTCAGGGTGCCCTCAGAACCTAGATCCGCTCTTGGGCCCCAGATCAGCTCTTGGGGCCCCAGATCAGTTCAGGAGCCTCAAGTCAGGTCAGGGGGCAAGATCAAGTCAGGGCCACTAAATCAGCTTAGGAATCCCTCACCAGCTTGGGGCCCAAGCAGTTCAAAAGTCCAAGAGCTGCTCAGGGAACACCAGATCAGCCCATAGGGCACCAGATCAGCCTCGGGGACAAACAATCAGATCAGTGATCTCCGACCAGCTCGGGGCCCAGATCAGCTCGGGAATACCAGATCAAGTCAGGAGGCACTTAATCAGCTCAGGAGCCCCATACCATCTCAGAGGCCCTCACCAGCCCCTGTGGTCCCAGCTCAGCTCAGGGCCTGGGAGCTGGTCAGGAAATCACGTAATCAACCAAGGAGGCCCGGGTCAGCTTAAAGGGCACCATATTAGCCATGGGGCACCAGACTAGCTCAGAGGGAATAAGATGGGCTCAGGAGACACACTGATGACTCAGCAGGCACCAGAGCGACTCAGGGGGCATTAGTTAAGTTCAGGAGGCAGTATATCTGCTCAGGGTGCACCAGACCGATCAGCGCAGGGGGCAAGTTCAAGTCAGGGGCACTAAATCAGCTCAGGGATCCCTCACCAGCTCGCGGCCCAATCAGTTTAAAAGCCCCAGAGCTGCTCAGGGAATACCAGATGCCCATGGGGCACCAGATCAGCTTCGGGGACAAACAATCAGATCAGTGGTCCCCGACCAGCTCGGGAATACCAGATCAAGTCAGGAGGCACTTAATTAGCTCAGGAGCCCCATACCATCTCAGGGGCCCTCATCAGCCTCTGTGGGCCCGGCTCAGCTCAAGGCCTTAGAGGTGCTCATGAAATCACGTAAGGAGGCCCAGATCAGCTTAAAGGGCACCAGATTAGCTCAGGGGGTACCAGACTAGCTCAGAGGGCATCATATGGGCTCAGGAGGCACCAGATCGACTCAGGGGCATTAGCGCAGCTCAGGTGGCACCAGATCGATCCGCTCGGGGGCCAGATCAGCTCCCAGCCCCCCATACTATGGCAAGAGCCTAAATCAGCTCAGGGAGCAACATAACAGCTCATGGGACACAAGGTGGGCTCAGGGCTCACCAATCCAGCTCAGAGGGGCACCAGGCCATCTAAGGAGAGATCAATAATCAACTGAGGGGCACCTAATCAGCTGAAGAGGCACCATATTGACTTAGGAGACAGAATCAACTTGGGGAGGCATGAGATCAGCTCGGGGCCCGAATCAGGTCAAGGGGCACTAAATCAGCTATTAGGGCACCAAGAAAGCTCGGAGGCATTAGACTAACTCAGAGGGCATTATATAGGTTCAGGAGGCACAATTATTTGCTCAGTGGGGCACTCGATTGACTCAGGGGCACCAGATCAGCTTAGGGGCAAGTAATCAGCTCAAGGGGCCAAGACCAGCTGAGAGGCCACGAGATGAGCTCAAGGAGCACCAGATTAGCTTCACCCGGACGATTATTGGCGACGATGAGGCATTAGGTGGACACATACTAGGTGCCCATACTCTTCCCGGGTGCTTGGAAAGGCGACAGAATGCCCTAGCTGACCAAAAAGGCACTTAATTGTCATACAGTAGTTGAAATCGCTAAATGCGGTCTAGTTCCATTTGGGTTTAACGGCATAGGGCACTAAATTTCGAGCGGCACGGCCCAAATTAGGTACACCACCTGGCAATCAAAAGGGCATCCCGGCAGTGATGGGGGCACGTGCCCCATGTGCCCTCCTGGCTGCACCCCTGGACAGTAAATCAACTCCGAGAGGCATTGAATAAAAAAGCTCAGGGGCCCGGATCAGCTCAAGGGGCACCGGGCAAGCTGGTAGGCATCAGGCAACTCGGAGAGCATTATATAGGCTCAGAAGGCAAAATTATTTTCTCAGGGGGGCACCAGATTGACTACGAGGGGATCAGATCAGCTCAGAGGGCACATGATCAGCTCCGGGGGCCAAGACCAGCGCTCAGGGGGCACCAGATGAGCTTAAGAGGCACCAGAATAGCTCCGCCCGTACGATTATTGGCGACGATGAGGCATTATCTGGAAACGGATTACGTGCCTATACTCTTCCCGGGTGCTTGGAAAGGCGACAGAATGCCCTAACTGACCAAAAAGGCACTTAATTGTCAAACTATAGTTTAAATCGCTAAATGCAGTCTAGTTCCATCTAGGCTCAACGGCGTAGGGCACTAAATTTCCAGCGGCACGTCCCAAAGAGGGTACACCACCTGACAATCAAAAGGGCACCCCGGCACCGATGGGGGGCACGTGCCCCTGTGCCCCCCCTGGCTGCGCCCCTGCCCCCAATGAAGTCATGGATCCACCACGGCCATACGCGGTTAGTGTAAAATTTCCATTTCAGGTGGCAGGTCACCCCATTTTTTTACATAGTCAGAGTCACCCCATGGTACCATATAAAATACGTAAAGTCAGGGGCGCATCCAAAACGGGGGGGCGGTGGTGCTGACCACCTTTTGGACTGAAACGGCACTGTAAAGAAACGGCTCCTGGAGGGGCCCCGCACGCGATCTCAGTAATGTCCGGAAAACGTTATAAAAGTCGACTTGAGGAACATTATCGCCACCCAAATGAGGGGCTCAGTGGGCCCCCAAAAATTATCTGGAGGTTTCTTGAGTTGATCCCAGGGTCCCCCAGAGTTTTACCCGTTTTCCCCAAGATTTTGTCTCGGAGGCACCAAGGTACCAAAGTTGGCCTCAGTGGCCCCAGGGTTGGTCTCGGGGCTCCAATCGTTGTCATCAGGGTCCCAATCATTGGTCTCGGGGGCCTCATATGTTGACGTCGGGTGCCCCTCTCGGGGACTCCGTAGTGTTGGTTTCAGTCGGCCCAGGTTGGCCTCGGGGGGGGCAATCTTTGGCTTGATGGGACCCAAGAGTTCGCCTCGCGGGACCCGCGAGTTATTCTCGGGGACCCCAATCGCTTACATCGGACGTTAAAATAGGACGATAACAATAGGCGCTTAATAAATTGTTCGGTTTGCAAAATTCACACGGCAGTGCCCCTCCCTAAAAAGGGGCTCTCCAGAGGAGAGCCCCCGAAACCAGCATCCACCCTCCTCCCCCTGAGGAAATCCTGGACCCGTCCCTGGGCAGAGTAGTCTTGCCCTGCTCTCCCCTTTCCACCAATGGTGCCACCAACGGTCACTATATATTTGAATTGAAAAATATTTTGTTGATTTTGTGGAGCCACCTGGGAAGTTCCATCTTCCTCCGCCTTGGTATTTGCTATTTTTACGATCATATGACGTAAGAAATCTGCGACGGAAACAAATATTCTCCTCAAGCACTGACTGAGAGCCTTGTCAAACGCGGCAATCAGACCCGTGGGAGTGTCGGTGGTGTTCCTCCTGAAGATTCGGAAGCGATGTTGATCAAGGAATAGTAAGCATATTGAATGTTTTCTTCTGTATTTAGAATTATTTTTCACGTGTTTATTTTCGCTCGCTGTCCATATAACATCTTAATATGGCCAAACGATTGTGCGCCAGGAACGTCTACATGGTGACCTTGGAGAGACCTTATCAGTTCTTCGTAATATTAATGTGAAGTGGATTGTTTTTGAAGACTTTTTGACTTACTGACCTCTTTCTAAGGCACTAAACATGAGTTGAGGAATCCAAGCTTATCAGGAGTTAATGCATGTATAATAATCCTATGCGCTCTGAGTCATAGGTTTGGGGGAGGGGTGCTGCTGCGAACAAGTATTTGTGCAGGCTGAATTTTTTTCTATCTAATATTTTTTATGCTTAAGCAAATGTTATATACCAGTTTTAGTCTGCAGTGAAATCATCTTTAGTGTATGGTAATTTAGCTGATTTTGGAACTTGGAGAAATACCTAACGTTATATTCAAAGCTTAATCACTCTAATTTGATGATATTGCACACTGTGTGTGGACTTATCAATTGAAACTTGTTTCTTGTTCTCTGATCATCTATCAGCTTTTAAGAAAAATTGGAGCCAAGTATCCATATAGTTGGAAAAACATTCTATGGCAGGAGTGATAAGGGTCATAGCTCATGTTGTTGGAAGCATACTCATTCTGTATGTTCTGGGTGTGATGCCCAGTGGGAAAAATGGAAAAAGTCTAGATATACTGTGGTGAAGTCTAGTCTGTCATCAAGTGTTTCATACAAGTCATGGGCCAAGTACAGGAGCTAACACTGAGTGCTGTGATTGTGACAGTATCAGCTTTGTTTTTCTGTCAAGTTCTGTAATATGTGAATATAGGTGGCTGGAGACCACTAAAAGAATCTTGAAAATGGTGATCTAAAATTTTCCTCACTGGCTTAGTTTCCAAATGGCAAGTTTGATTAGGATGGGACTATCTATTCAGTCTATTGGCCACCATTCACCATTTCCTCTGCACTAGGCATAGCATGGATCAGGGTATAGTGCAGAGGCCAATAGCACTTGATAGACTTGATGACCCTACAGACCCATGACCCATGACTTGTACAAAACACTTGATTTTGCAGAGCATCCTGATTGACAGTCTGATGATAATAACGTTTTGACCATGGAAAGTATGTGATTGGTATGTTGACAGTCAAGACAACAGTTCATTTTTCATGAGTAAGAGGCTATGAGGATAGGACTTAGAACCAGGATGCATAAATTTACCAGTTTGCAAAGTATGGCAGCAGGCCAGATGAGTCGCACCAGCCATCTAAAATTCTTGCACCACTAGCCACAAAAAATTTGCACCAATCTGCCATATATCAGGGACAAAAGGCACAAATTCCTACCCACATGATGCAATGCTACCTCTGTTATTAGTTAGTCAGTTGATAACTTTTTATAAGGCCCCTCCTGTGTCTTTATAACCATTTAGCCATTATTTGTTTGGTTTTCAGTGTCACTTTTCTTGCACCAGTCTCACAAATTTGCACCAGCTTGATAAAATTCGCACCACTCACTCCTATCTCCAAGGGCACTCACACTGACAAGATCTTGTCCAAAATGCTATAATTTGCTCACTGGTAAATTTAAGTTTCCATGACACTCTGCCTTGTATGGGGATAGAACAAAATAGATCAAAAAGTTTTCACTATCAATTTTTTGTATTTTTCTGGTGCATTGGTGATGTTTCCCTTCACTTTCCCTTGACCCAAATTTGCAAAGTAGGCTTTACCTCTGCAGCTTACTCTCCTTTGCCCTCTGAACTATAAGGACACCATTTACCATGATACTGCTAAATGCTGCCAGTTCTTTTTGGATGCTGATAAACAAGAATTGGATTGAAAACTGGTTTCTGTTTCCAGGATCTCTATCAAAATCATAATCGTATCTGGATAAACCATCTGATCTTAGCCATCTTGCATGGGACCTTGGTCATTAAGACAGTTCTAATCTGTTGCATGAAAAGGTTAAGATGAGGATGCCAATTTTTCTCAAAATAAGCCAAGCAGCTTACTAAAACAAGCCTAGTTACTTCTTTGTTGCATTCAATTACAATCATCAATTGACTCTCCTTTGTTTTTCTTCTGCCAATTTGACTATTTTACGGTTTTCTGAGCCAAGTTATACCTGGCATCCTTGCCTCCACCACTTACAGTGGCAGGTGCTTTAACAGTCCCCATGAACTTCTATCTTGAGAAATTATGTCATTCTTCACCAACCTTACGAACATTTAAGACAGTCACATGCAAAATGTATCTGCTAGTTCACTTGTTTGTCAGCATTCTCTCTTTTACTGCTGGTCCTAATGCAGAAAAGGCTGTGTGTCACTCTTTGGAGAGGGGCGATGTGAGCTCTGTACTAAAAGTCTTCAGAGAAGCAGCTAGATGTTGCATTGGAAACTGAATCGTCTTTGAGTTAGCCTTAAAGGCTTGATTTTCAAGCTGATAATGGTTTGAATTTGATTGTGCATGCCTGAATATCTATATAAATCAGGCCAGGATGGTTTATCAAATTTGTCTTGTGATTTGTGAATGTGAACAAGGTCACCATACCATACCTTTATGATGAACAATAGCGAAATAGAGAAGACTCCCAAGGCGCTCTTCTACTTTTTATTATGGGTCTCAGGCTGTCCTTGGCTATTGTCTTTGGAAATATGTATGCCGTTTGACATGGTTAAGAGTATAAAGCTGAAGTATTTGTTGAGTTTTGGAGTATTAATGACCTGCTATTTGATTTGCTGTCTACAGCAGTGTTTTTTATTGGACTGATTAATATTCCCCTTTTCAGCCGAGTTGTGCTGCCCTTGACAGTGGAGGAGGTAAGTTATCCTTTTATACACATACCTAGCCTGCACAGTGCCCCAGAATTCAGTGTTTTGGGAGAGGATCCACACCCAGGCAGATGCGATTCCCTACTCACTTAATCACAAATGGTAGTCGAATTCGCCACTCTCATGTGCCCTCCTGGAACTCTCCCAAAATATAGAGGGGCATCATAGAAGGATGTGAAATTGTGCAGACTGAATGAGATTACTTTCAGGGGATATCCTTAAGTTTCTAGTTTTGGTTGGAAAAACTTTTGTGTGAAGCCAGCTCTGAAAAGTTTCTGATACACCCTCTCTCGCATTCTTTTCTAGGTGCTGTGATGGGTATCACTTGGGCAAATCAGCATAAGTTGTGTATTTCTGCAACACAGATAAATGTTAATATATGTTGCCATAAGCTCTCATATCGCATAGTGTGCTGTCATGTTTTCTGTAAGTTAAAAGCGAACTTAGTCAAAACTCTGAGGCACTTATAACTTTGTTTTCAAAGAAGGAAGTTTCCTTCGTTTGCTCGCTAACTAACGCTATACGCTTGTTAACGGTAACCAAATGCTCGTTGTCTCCCCTCAGTACCAAGTCGGGCAACTATATTCAGTAGCGCAGGCTAGCAAAAATGAAACCGGCGGCGGCGAGGGCATTGAAGTGGTTAGTAATGAGCCCTACGACGACCATCCCCTGCTAGGCGGGAAGTTCACCAAGGGACAGTACACGTACAAAATATACCATCTAGCGAGGTGAGGCAATGTGCCAACAGCACAATGGTGTGATGTTTGGATAGAGATGTATTGTGTACGTGCCAGTTGTGGGGCCGTTTCTGTAATCTTGTGTTCAGTCTACCAGACGGCGAGTGAATTATGTTGGTACAGCTGCGGCCTTTACGGTGTTTGCGTTTGTCGCCAGTGTAAGGGATTGAAAGGCATACTTTTCAATGTTCCATATTTCGTAGTGTTTCTTGTGTTTCGAACATTATGTGGCACCAAGTTGGCACCAAAAATGTACCCTGTCACCATCGATTCTATCTAGCGAAGCTGTGGATCATTGTCCAGAAATACAAAAAGTTATTATTGACTGTCAAGTGTTGGTGCATATTTCTTCTGTGAGCACCAACTTTCAAGTCTCCTGTTTTGTAAAGGATATTTTTTCATACTAGCCGTGGGCCATTTTTAGTTCCCAGCCCTCTAGATTTCTGCCCACTGCGGACCATTGCCCTTTAAAAGCATACAAATTGATCACTGCCGACCTATTCCTTGGGGTCAACAGCTACTGTTTCCTTTTGGGACGGCCGTTATAGTCCCTAACTGGGTTTATTTTATGGACAAAAAAACAACAGTGCCTTCTAAATGTTGAAAGAGGCCCCTTTGAACGTTAAAGACTGTGTTGTTCCTTCTTCGGTCCACAGTATAAAATTTGATGATAAGATGCACAGGATGCTTGGCATATATTTGGACATCGGTAATCAGCGGGCCGTCCAAGCCCTGGACTGCCTCCATGGTTACACCGGTGCCCTGTTCTGCAGCAAAGTGCCCCGGTTCATCCGAATGATGGCGCCGAAAGGGTCGCTGGTGGTGCACGAGGAGGCGTGGAACGCCTACCCCTACTGCAAAACAGTGCTCACGGTGAGCAGGGTCGTCTGGGGTGCGGGCCCTAAACCGGCCCTCGGTGATGTCGGTGCTGTATATGCTGAGAGGCTTCCAAGATTCTTATTCCACTGGACAGACATGTATATTTTTCGTGTCAGGTGACAACAACTCAATAAACGCTGTTGGGGTTATCCGTATTGAATTAGTGGTCGTGTGGAACTCTTAGTTTCTTTTGATTTAATCTTTTGGAGGTATCGTATTATCAGAACCACATGACGAATAAATAGTGATGCGTGCAGTCTACAAAAACCGGGTATTTCTTATCCTATGTATTTTTGTGGATTTTTTTATTTTTTAATAGGATGGTAAACTATCATGTGTGTATTGCCGCTCCGTAAACATACTTCACAGAAGATTCATGACATCAGGTTAGTTGCCTACTTTGTAGCGGCTTGCCATGATTACTGTACGGGCTTGCGATGGGATTTAACCCGTGAAGTTGAATGCAGCTAAGCCCGAAACTGTTTAGTTCAAACATTTAAAGAGAATGTGGCACCTTGGTGCAATTTGAGACTAGATGGGATGGAGTCAAGGACGGCAGACAAGATGATATCAATTTTTTGGTCACCTTTTGTACGCACATTTGGTTACCATTACTCAATGGTGAAAGCAGAAAGAGCTCTTGCTCAGTAAATATTGGATATTTGAACTTGAAAGTCCTCATACCATGTATTCTTACCGTGATCTTGGCCATAGATTTGAGTTTGTGAGCATCTAACCTCTCAATGGTTATGTGAGGTCACGTGAGCATACAGTGATTATTTTGCGCGTAACTTTGCACTATATTGAGATAGAGCTGCCATTTGTTTTCATTGTGCTTATCTTGTCACGGAGAACTGATCGATATGCAACATGACTATCCGAGGTCAACATGTGACCCTGACCTAGCTTGAGGTCGGGTCATTTTACAATTTGACCTAGCATGGTCATATTATACATCATTTGGTTTGCCTCGATGAGAGGATTCCAATGATGCAAAGTATTTGATTTAGCTCCGTTCTGTAAAAATCTAGAGGGGAAAACCGACAATACCCTGTTGTAATCTTTCCTTCCTTCCTCCCTCTGATTGTAACCTTTCTTGACCTCTGGTGACCTCAGTATCGACCTCACATAAAATAGATTTATAATTTCTCTTTGTATTGTCAAAAGTCTCGAACGCCGCCTGTAATTTTGCTTAAGGTTTTCTAGAAAATGAGATACGGAGAGGCAGGGGTCGAAAAAGCTACCATTTTGTAATCCTTAATAGTGACAGCCCAAGATGGGTTAAGTGACAAAAATTAGCCGACAGGTTTCCTCCAGACAAATAGAGGAACAAATCGCCGAAATTGGCACCTGTAATTTGAGCTCGCAATGTGTTTCAATAACTAGGATAGTCCAGGATTGTCCATTGGCATCCTAGTAACGCAAAACGTGTCACATTTTGCAGCCTGGTTTGGTGACACATTTGTGGTTTGATATTTTCAATGGTGGCACACTGAACACTTTTTGGCCCCTGCGAAGAGAGGGGAGAAATGCTCCTCTCTCTCCTTCTGCAGGGCGCGCCATGCCAAGGACCCCAACGGGACACGAGTTAAAGTCGTTGTACTGCCATCACGTACTGTCTCGGTCGTAGCGCATTTGCTGTTTGTTTGTTTGTTTGGAGGAGCGTTCTCAACAGTCACGGGGGTGGCTGAGCGCGCGTGCTTAGGCACCTAGATGAAAGAACCTTAAATCGGCGATTGCGGTAGGCCCTACATCACCTAAGTACTGTCTTGGTAAATTTTGAACCGTGTGAAATTGCGGTATGCATTGATGCACTTTTTTTGTAGAAATAGCTATACGCCTGATTGGATCACCACGACCCCTGGCTGTCGGCAGAATCCCGAGTACATGAAGGAGAACTTCCACATCACCATAGAGACGTACCACTACGCCGACAGTGGGCAGAGTCCCAACGTGAGTACACAAAGGCTGCACCTCTCTGTGCACGCCCTCCTGACGGGCAAAGATGGAGCCGTTTAATGGCCAACGAGCTTCAATTGGCTTCAATGTTCGTGGTAATAGTGTTTTGTTCTTCCTCGGACCTGTGAATGTAACGTAACCAGCGAGTAAGGTAGTGAAAAGTAGGAAGTTCTGAGAAAAGGAGATTAGTGTTCAACATTTTGTATGAAATACTTGGGAGAGCAGAGAGATAGAGCATGAGAGAAGTAATAGTCGCACAATGGTCGACTCTGTTATCGGCATTTGAATGCACTGTGTTCGGGCTTCCGAGAGAAGCACATCTCACGGTTTACCGCTTCACTACTGCGGAAAATCGCGTCGACACTCATGCATAGTGGTATTAGCACGCGCATGGACGGGGGGCGGGTGGGGCGGGTACCCGTCCCCTCGAGTTTTTCGGAGATAGCATAAAAATGGCGGCGCGAAGCGCCGCCGTACCTGGCATACCTTTTCTATGATCGTTTTTACATCTTTTTTAAATTTTGATTTTAGGTCATATCAGGTCAGGTCACCAGTACAGGTCAAATGACCTGGCCTCAAAAAAGTTTAAGATATCATAATTCAGAACAGGGTGAGTTTATCTGGTTAAATCTCATATCACATAATGTGCCCACCGAGTTCTCTAAAATATGTTCCGGTATTTTTATATCGTTGACTTAAGGTCAGGTATGAGCCATGACATCTCTATTGGAAATACATGGGAAAATTGTTTGAAGTGAATAATTTAATAATGAATAGTGATACAGCTTTTCTTTTAACTACATTATATTTTTCTCGTCTTTGCGGTTCTAATAATATGCATTATGACCCAATTTGACCTTGACCTGATCTCTGGTCAGGTCAAATTCCATATTTGACCTGGTTTGACCTAGCAAGGTCATATTATATATCATTCACTTCGGTTCGCTGCGAGGATTCCAATGGTCTATATCGTTTTGCTCTACTTTTACTTATTCGGTTGTAATGACCGAAAACCTTCATTTACATGTTATCCCTATGACGGCATGTTTTCACCTCTAGTGACCTTAGATATGACCTGACAAAAAAATGGTACGAACATTTTCGATAGAGAAGTAGATGGGCTACCCAATGCCTTTTACTGTTTTTTGCTATCTAGCGTAGTTCTCGCGATCTTGGTGGGCGGGTACCCGCCCCCCCATCAAAGCGTAGGTGGCTCAGACCCCCGTCAATGCGCGTGTTAAAGTCCGTTTGGCCGTGAACACCGGGTCAGCTGCAGCGTCAGCTGGGCTGACGCGCCGCCGCTGCCGTGGGCGTCAGTCGTGATCCGGCTGCTGCAGCCTCTGTAAGCCTCTGGCCGTCCAGCCGGCCGGTGGGGTGGAACACAGTTTGCAGTAACTAGCTCGTCTCGCGCGGGTGCATTTAATGAAACACCGGCGGCGTCAAGTAAGGCTAGTTCAACGGCGTTGGGCAAGCTCAGAGATGTTCTTATTCTATTCACACTCACGCTAATGCTTGTGCGAGATGCGGCACGTGCTTGCACCGGTTCTTGGGAGACTTGTTGAAAATGAGGCTCAACATTGTATGAAACACAGTCGTGCTGTCGTTGGAATAACTCCGCGATAGAAATACGTCATATGCCGATTCCAGACGGCAGGGCTTAGGTCAGATCAGAGCTCCCCGAGTAGGATTATCTCCCATTCTCCCTGGCTAAATGGTAATACATAAATACCGGATGAACACGCAGCATCCTTGTATGTGACCTGCTTTGTAAGGTAGGGCGTCTGTTGCGAAAGGCGGATATGGGGTGCCGATATTTCGTCCGGGGAGGAAATTAAAAGAGGAGGGTGGTTGCGTGGGTCGATGGTGGATCACCTGCCTTCTGGGGTAAGAGAGCAATCTGGCTCCCGAGACAACATGCAGCAACAAAAGTGTAGGTGGTGTCATATAACCTTGACAGTTGGTGCGTCGATAAACCCCCCTAAAATTATACATTTAAGACTGGAAATGTATTCGGCTGCATACCTTAAACCTTGCTTTCGAAATTCGTTACTGGAACCTCTGGGTCTTTAGTGATCTGGGCAGCAGGTTAAACGACTGATGAACATGGCTTGATTTATGCTATTAAGCTGCTTCCTCCGTCCATTCATGGCCGGCCGGAAAGGCTGGCGTGCTGCCGGCGCCGCGATGGCTCCCCTGATCGATGACACGTTTTCGTCGGCGTAGCGCCTTTTTCTGGAACAATCAGGGCCCTGTTGGTCGTGCGTCACTGAATCACCGTTACACCCTCGCGTCCGCTGTCGAGTCCCAATGACTGACGGACTGTTAGCAGCGGAGTGTGTTGGGAGAGGGCGCCACGACCTTTCATCCAATCACATGCCCGCCCGCGCTTCTGTGAAACTGAAAATCTGGCGCTGGCAAGACAAAGTCACAGAATTCAGTCCTGGTGCCTGTAAGGATTTCTCTCGGGCGGCTCGTAGTCCGTATTGAAAAGACGATGGTGGTTGAACCGGAGGAAGCTTTTCATACCGTCGGCGGTGGTTCAATTTCTGGATAATGACCTCGAATATGGGTACACCGGATGCTCGCTGTTCTGTTGCAACGGAACGCGAATTTGCCGACGACGCCCGAGCTCGGAAGTCGGTTTTTGTCGAAACAAAAGCCAGACGGGCAGTTTTATGCTTAGCCAGGCGGGCAGCCGTTGTGCTGGTGGTTATTTGCACGGCTTCCGAGTTCTGGCGTGTGACGTGGTCGCCAGTTAGAGGGGCTGGTGACGGTGGCAGTACGTGGGTTCTGCGGAGGCTTCTGCGCGTGAATTATACTGAAGCGACGTCGCTTTTGTGGATCGGTCTCAGGGGCGGATCCAGGGGGAGGGGTTGGAGTCGACTGCCCCCTTGCGCTGAGCTTAAGCACTGCAAAGGGCCCCTGCAGTGATCTCTCATGTGATGTCTGATGGCGTTCCGAAAGCTTATTCGGGAGAACCCAAACGCCATTCAAGTGTTGGTATCGGAGACCCTCAGGAGCTGGTCTCGGGGTTTGGGAGGCATCTATCGTTTTTGGCACCCTCCCCCGGACCATCAGTGTAACGGACTTCTTATATAGTTAGTGGCAGACACTGTTGATGGTGGCCCATTTCTCATTAGCTCCCTTTAATAAGGGAAATTTGTCTAGTGTTCCTTCTTCTTCTGTTCAATCGGGGGTTTCTTGTGGCAGACCCCTGATGGGCCTGGTACAAACACTCGGGGGCTAAGACCAACATTTTTGCTTCCCTTTACAAACTTTTGTGGACACCCGAGACCAACTCTTTGAGTCCCTCACGACCGACTCCTAGGGGCCACTGAGACGAAATCTTGGGTGCCCCCGAGAGCAACTTGTGGGTGTCCCTGAAGCCAACATTTTGGGACACCCCGAGATCAACTCTTGATGCTCCCCGAGACAAACTCTTGGCCCCCGAGACCAACTCTTGTCGTCTTCTGAGACCAACACTTGGGATCATCTGAGACAAACACGGGGGGTACCCCGAGGCCAATTATGTGAGGCCCCCGGGACCGCTTCTTAGGGATCTTCCCGACAAACCTGGAGGCTCCCCAAGACCAATTCGTGGGCCCCACTAGACCAAATATTGGGAGCCTCAGAAATTGATATAGAGCCCGTCAATAGTTGTGGAGGGGACTCCCCAATAGTTGGTCTTGTGTGGCCCCCACGAACTAGTGTCGGGGGCCAACAAGATTGGTCTTAGGACCCCTCACAGAATTTGTGTTGGGATACCCCTCAAGTGTTGGTTTCGGAAACTCCCAAGAATTGGTCTGGGGGGGGCTCACAGGATAAGTCTCAAGGGTGCCCCCAAGTGTTGGTCTCGGGAACCCCCAAGAGTTTATTTTGGGGGCCCCCAGATTTGGTCCGGGGCGCCGTCACTCTCATTCTAGCGGAGAGGGATCGAATGCGAATTTTCCAAGGGGCCAGGGGCGGTGATGATTGATCGGAGGGTGTACCCGTCCCCCGCTCCTGGAGTTACAGGGGTGTACCTGTCCCCCGCTCCTGGATCTACAGGGGTGTACCTGTCCCCCGCTCCTGGATCTACATGGATGTACCTGTCCCCCGCTCCTGGATCTACAGGGGTGTACCTGTCCCCCGCTCCTGGATCTACAGGGGTGTACCTGTCCCCCGCTCCTGGATCTACAGGATGTACCTGTCCCCGCTCCGGATCACATGGATGTACCTGTCCCCGCCCTGGATGTACAGGGGTGTACCTGTCCCCGCCCGGATCACAGGGTGTACCTGTCCCCCGCTCCGGATCACAGGTGTACCTGTCCCCGCTCCTGGATCTACATGGATGTACCTGTCCCCGCTCCTGGATCTACAGGGTGTACACCTCCCCGCTCCTGGATGTACAGGGTGTACCTGTCCCCCGCTCCTGGATCTACATGATGACCTGTCCCCGCTCCTGGATCTACAGGGTGTACCGTCCCCCGCTCCTGGATCTACAGGGTGCCTGTCCCCCGCTCCTGGATCTACAGGGGTGACCTGTCCCCCCGCTCCTGGATCACATGGATGTACCTGTCCCCGCTCCTGGATCTACAGGGGTGTACACCTCCCCGCTCCTGGATGTACAGGGGTGTACTGTCCCCCGCTCCTGGATCTACATGGATGTACCTGTCCCCCGCTCCTGGATGTACAGGGGTGTACCTGTCCCCCGCTCCTGGATCTACAGGGGTGTACCTGTCCCCCGCTCCTGGATGTACAGGGGTGTACCTGTCCCCCGCTCCTGGATCTACAGGGGTGTACCTGTCCCCCGCTCCTGGATGTACATGGATGTACCTGTCCCCCGCTCCTGGATGTACAGGGGTGTACCTGTCCCCCGCTCCTGGATCCACCTATCATCTGACGGCTAGTATCGCTCCCCCAGGCGGAAAACTGAGAGCGCTTTATCTACAGTCGAAGGTGCCATTGTAACTGGTCACGAGGTCTCGGCCCGCCATCGCCGTGTGCAGCCGCCCGTACATTTTCCCGTCACGAGGTGTCGATACTTGAGGCCGGGTTTGGCAGTAAGAGCAGGTGTGCATGGCTGCCATTTTGTGTCTGCCGGTGTATGATAGTGATCCGCTTTTTATCGTCCGCTGCGAGGATACCGGCACGAGTTGCCGCGCCGCGCCGCGGGGACTGTAGTACCGGAATGGACCATGCATGGCGGGAGGCGTACGCTAGGCGTGGGGCTGTCCCGGCCTCGGGCGTGCGAGATGATGATTAATAATTGCCACTTATTTCCAACCTCACTCGCTCAAACACCAGCCTTGTATGGTTCAAGTGTGCCGCACGTCCCCGAGTTGTACCGGAGTGGACCAGAAATGCGTAAGGGTAAACTCGGGCTAAAAAGAAGGTGAGTGTTCGCCAGTCCTCGGGGCCGATTTGATGTGTCTCAGTACCAGCCGGGGAGAAGGGTTCAGACCCGTCTGCGGAGTGCCGCGGGGACGGCCGGGATGACGCTGACCTGAGCCTGGTCCCCACCTCGGAGTTGGCCTTGGCTGGACTTTGCTGAGGAGCGCAGAGGCGGCCCATGGAGTGGACGGGTGGCAGAACAATCTTCTGTAGGACTGCACTAGAGCACATTGGCTGTGTCCAGGACCGACCGAGAATCACTGCCAAGGGATTGTTGATGGTGAGGGATCTCCCGTGTCTCAGCGATGTGGCTCAGCTCGGAAGCCACGGCGGCTGTAGTAGGAGGCCACGAGGACGTGGGGGTGTGAGGCGGTCGAAGGGGAGCATCCTCGTTCTCTTCTCGGTAACACAAGGCCTTTGGTTGTGACAGTGGCGCAGCCAGAGCTTCTGCATGGGGGGGCACCAGCTCCCAGGGGCACCCTGACACCCTAGGAGAAAAATGACTCCTTTTGAGGTATTAAAAATGGCTGATACTATATTTTTACATTTTACGAATAATCACTGAAATATCACAAAAGTAGCAAAAACACGGTCAATCCTCGTAGATAAAAATGACGAGTTCGCTAACCCACAGATGCAGTTAAATTATCAATAAACATTAGACATATCAGTGGAGCCTGGGATGCTGCAGGCCGGATCCAGAATTTACACAAGGGGGTGGATTTAAGTCTTGCCCCACCCCGCCTCCCCTGCTCGGAGGCCCCAGTGTTTTCCATATATTGCAGGTAAAATTTGTGTAAACTAAAGAATTTGTACTGCTCCTACTTTAACGTGGTTTTAAAGTTTAATTTTTATCGGCGCCCCGAGACAAACTCCTAGATTCCCCCCCTCTACCCGGACCAACGCTTGGTTTAGCTAAGATCAACTCTTTAGTATCGTTAAATGTCCTGTTTTTCTGCCCGCTGGCTTGGCCTGTACAATTATTAGCGACGAGTGAGCCCGGCCGACCCCGGACTGCGCCTCGAGTCCTCCCAACAAGGACCTTGACATGCGACAGGATGCCTCAGCTGACGGTAAAAGCTAAACAACATTTCCACATATGGCCCATTTGCATTCAGGTCACTCGCAACAACGGTCACATGTGGTCCATTCGCATCCAGGCCCAACCATGGAGGACACATTGGGCCGAACGGGACAGGATGAACTGGGCCACACCACTCAGCGGTCGAGGGGCACTTGGGCACCGATAGGGTCACGAGGCTCCTGTGAGCCTGTCTGTGGCCCACTGCCTTACCTTGCTGCCTGCTGCATCTGGATTTAGCGGCGTTAGGCACTTTTGCCCTTGAGGTTCATACATTTACAACGGAGGCTCACGCAGTCGAGGGGCATTTGGGCCCCAATAGCGGTTCACGGTCGTCTCTGCTCTGTGCGCTCTGACCTCGCCCCTGCCCTTGCTGACACGAATGGGCCTTACGTGAGAGGAGGGGGTGCTAATTTACCGTACAGAGAATCGCAGCGGGCTCCAGATTACGCACCCCGACTCCTCCCAAGAGCCTTGACTCGCGACAGGTTGTCCCAGTCGACTGTAGAGAACACCAAGTTGCCACAGGAGGGTCCTGGTTGGCACATGTGGTCCCATTGCATCCAAACTCAGCGGTGTAGACTACCGTAGGCCGAGGGGCAGATACAAAACGGGGGCACACCACCCAGCGGATGAGGGCCACGTGGGGACTAATGGGGGGGATGGGAGCAAGTGCGCCCCTCCCTCCCTCCCTCTCTCCCCTGGCTGCGCCCCTGGGCCGTGAGCGGAGCGGAGCCGGCCGCTCCCCGTGCGTCAGGTCGTGAGGCTCGACTGACCTTGTGACGTCACACACAGCTATGATTACGTCATCGGGGGTTGCCAGCTAGTCATTGCTAGCGCTGATTTTGTGGAAAGCGCCTCATCCCAGCCTGGGACGTGTAGCACTGGGTGGAGTCTGCTTAAGGATGTATGACACTTTCCAATGACATCGTTTTAACTTGGCTGAGTAAGATTGAATATAGAATTTGTTTTATGGAAATTTGTTTTATGTGGTCAGGTCAAGTCTGGCTGCGTGGCCTCAGTTGCTGGAGCGCCTTATTTAGAACCCCAACACAGCCACACACTTTAAAGGTCCAGTATTTATCGGTTGATTGGTCTTAACCCATTAACGCCCAGCGGGTCATTTTTGTCCTCTGACTTGACAGGTTGCAGAATCGGTACCAGTGAATGATCTTCATGTTTATGATATGGATGTGTGTTTCAGAGCGTGGAGAAGCTGGAAAATGCATTGTAAAATCCAGGTTTCATGGGATGATTTTGGTGGAACTTATTTTGGCGAGGTTTTGGTCAACGTGAGATAGCTTGGCAAATTTTATTTCCCACAATAACATATGGAAAGCCGAAAACAGTTTCTATGCTGACATTAAGCCAAGACCACTAGGAGTCAGATGGTGAAGAAACAGTAAGATTTTCTTGAACAGCTTTGCCATGAGACATCATCAAATATGAAGCGGACAAAAACCCGCTGGGCGTTGCGGACATCTGCGGGCCACTGAGAAAGAGGAAAAGGATGTGTCCTGTTGTCCCGTCTGGTAGGTTAGGTATGCAGTGTTACCCAGAGGGAAGGGAGGCATGGTGGGGCTTGAAAATTCAGGGTTGCCAGTTTAGAGGTTTTCATCAAATCGAAGGTTTTAGTGCAATTTCAATACGCTGGAAACTTTGAAGCTCAGAAATGATTCCCAACGTTTTCGGGTCAGTCTTATTTTTAGAATGATTATCAAGTATTTTTAACGAAAACATGACGGATGGTTCGTGTTTTCTGAAGGCGTTATCAAAGACAATTTATAGGGGTTTGAACACTTATCGAAATATTAACAATGACTTCACTGTTAAACTAGCAGAGCCTTGTCTTTCCCCTTGGTGGATTGTGTATGGTGGATAGAGGATAGGGAACAGTGGTGGATTGAGGACTTCATTGGGTTGGAGGAGGGGTTAGCGGTCTCGAGCCTCCCCGCCATTGCCCCAGAACAGCCCTCAGCTATGCATTTACTATAGGCACACTGAAATTTCGGTCGGGGTGGGCTTGAGCCTTCCTAGTACCCCTTGTGTCCACCACGATTGAAAGCCAATGACGAGCTGACAAAATGAGTTTGGAATTATCGCGGCCGCCGCGCTGGTTTGTTGTGACAAGATGGTGCAGTGAAAACGTCCAGTTCAGTATAAAAGGACGAAAGCGTGGAAGTTTTATAACTTCGTCTAAAACGCAGTTAGTACCTTCTGTCGCGGCTTGGTACTAGTGAAGTGAAACAACGATGAGTGAATATCCCGGGGTTAGGGAGGGGTCAGGACTCAGGACCCCTGGATTTTGGTCTCCCAGAGACTTGTCTAGGCTTGAATTGCAGTGCCAGCGTTAAACCATCCAGAACCACTCCTGGATCGAGAAGAAATCTCCAGCCTTGGAAACTTAAATATATCGAAAGCATAGTTGTTAGCAATGCCACAGATCAAATGTTTTTCAAAAAACAAAATAGGTTGTTTTAAATGTGCGAGATAGCGGAGCGGATCAGGTGGATGTCATAATTATTCCATCACAAAAATATATTAGTTATGAGGATGAAAAGATGATACGCTGACCGGCGTTACAACGACCAGTGGCGTGCCTAAATATGGAGGTTCACTTGATGCAACTGTGAAGCACGCTACTTGCTCCAAAAAAATATGGAAAGATGGAAATGGACCCTGTTGGAAATCGAAGATTAATCAAGCTAATGTTCACCGCGTGGGGGAGCTAACGGATTGAGTTTCCAAAATCTTACATCTGTATCTAAATATTACGATTTCTCGTTGAAATCTCGTGAGTATGAGTCACAAAGTCCTGGAGACGGAGGAGGAAGTGGTAGTGAGAAATTAAACGGTTACCCAAAACCTTGATATTCACCACTATTCTTAAAATACTATGATTTTCACAATTTTAGTCCATCCTCCGGAAGCCATCAGTCTAGGTAACCACTATGTATACTATAAGCAAATATGCGGTTATTGTTGTCTATAATTAAACCTGGAGAGGATAAACCTCTCTAATCATTTAACTATGGCCAATATACAAGAAAATAAAAACCAAAACTGCAGTAAAAGCGCTGCGCATTGGGCCGCTGAGTTGCGGTGACTGCGCCGCCCGGGAGCCGGCCGCGCAGTGCCAGCCGATGTCCCAAACGCTCAGCGGGTCATTTTTGTCCGGTGTCATATCTCAGAATCTAAAAGTGGTATCGGTTTAAAACTTTTGGAACATCTTATTTGGCATCATCTAAATATAAGAAAAGATTTGTTTCACTAATCTGAAAGATGGAAGTAGGTGCGGGCGTTAATGGGTTAACATTACAGTGAGATGCCAGAGAATGTGGCGCCTTGAACCCGACCTGAGGAGTGCCAAAAATACTAGTGGATTTGTAAGAAGTTTTCTGGCGACGAATGAAGTCAAAATCTCCAATACAGCACGGGTCTAGCGAACTGTCAAACCTTTTGTGTGCTCGCGGAATCCTTGCTACATATGATACAGTATGAAGAAGAAAAAGTGGAGGGCCTGCTGAGCGTATTTGTCATTTTATTATCAGGTTCATTCTCCGAAACAAACGTAGGTGTAACGTGACAAGCCTCTGGGATCAATCGATTTTCTGCGCGTCTGTGTGAGGCGAAGACGAAGCAGGTCATCTGTCCCGCCGGGATCGTGTCGCGTAATGCTGTACAGAGAACAGACCTGTCAGTCTGAGCCGCCGTTTCACGTCCTTCTGAGGCATCAGTGAATCGACGTGGCCTCTCCGTTCGGCAGATTCATGAGCTGCCGCCGGAGAAGCTGAAGCAGCGGGAGGTGGTGATGATCGACATCGCCAACGACCCTGTCTCCTCGTCTGACTACAAGCCCGACGAGGACCCCACCAAGTTCCACTCGGTTAAAACGGGCCGTGGCCCCCTGGTGGGCAAGTGGCAACAACAGGTAGGCGATGGTTGCGCCGGAGCGAGGGGTATATGTATTGGAAATGTGGAAAGTATGTGTAGGAAAAAGGACGCGTGGTATAAAAAATAGCGGAAGTTATATCTCAATGACGATATTTTGCGGATAAATCCAGGTGATTCGCGGATCCGCAACAAAAAGATGCAGAACGTGCACTAAGCTCCCCCAAATTGTAAGTTTAGTCTCACCGCGCTACCCTTTTTGGAGCATCGCTTGGTTATTTTTACGGCGGTCTCGCCATACCAATAGCGAGGAGCGTCTAATCCCCCACCCCTCAGTCGAGATCGATTACCTGTCAGGTACCGGCAGCTCTAACCTTTGCCCAGTCGCGTGGTCATGGATGGCCCGTGTGTCTGACAGAAGGTAGAATTCTGCCGGGCGCCGCTGCGCTGCTTTCCCCGTATTATCGCCACCATGTGTCTGCACACCGGGAGCTCCCACGTGTTCATTGTCAGCTGGGAAACCTGCCAAATGCCGCCTGTATAATTGACAGCATACCGCGCTGACATTGTACTGAGGATGACCAAAATAGGGCATGCACCAACACAATCCACCCACCCGTTCTGTTTTTTTCTTCAAATAATTTCGGTGATGCGGAAAAGTGTTGTAGTGTAGGTGGCTTTTTGCACTCGTGGAACGGCCCAATATGAAGCACCATGGTAGTTTGGATAACCTGTATTGAAAAAAGGGTGAATTTTTTTACACCACTTCCCTTCGGTACAGTCTCTGGCAATGTCTCTATGGGTGTCAGGTGGGCTGTCTTGAGGGGGCTTTTATGACTAGCTACGGAGACTGAGTAGATTTGAAGTAACGGTATGCAGTTCCGGTATTTTTTAACCGATCACTCACCCGCTTCCAGTTTTCAGCGTGCCTTGTAGTCGAGAAAAATATTTGGCAGAATTCCCTGTCGTAGAAATGGACAATATCCAGACATAACCGTGCTCACCAAAGCAATAAAGTACTGTTGTTGAAAATAAAACTAGATATATATATATATAATATATAAAAAATATATTGATAAGCGCAAAAATGTGTGCAAATAGCTTTTTGACCCTCAATTACGGATCAGAAGCCTGTTCCAGGTGGTAGCTAGGTGTGTGTGGATGTGCTAAGGTGTACCCTGGAAGAGCAAGCTGGTACCTCGCAAGTATCCGCCATCAGGTATAGATAACACGAGCTAAAGTGATGCGAAAAAGAAGTCCTTCGGGCTGCGCCACTGGATATGGGACAATAACGAGTCCTTGGAAACATATTTCAGACGATAGGGGCGAGTAGATTTAGCCCAGTCATATTCAATCTTCATTGGCTGCTTCTCAGATTCATCACTGCGGGTTGTCGAAATGCTCTCTCTCTCTCATTGGCTCTCTCTCAGATTCTCACTGTGGGTCTGTCTCTCTCTCTCTCTCTCTCTCTCTCTCTCTCTCTCTCTCTCTCTCTCTCTCTCTCTCTCTCTCTCTCTCTCTCTCTCTCTCTCTCTCTCTCTCCCTCTCTCTCTCTCTCTCTCTCTCTCTCTCTCTCTCTCTCTCGTCTCTCTCTCTCTCCCCCTCTCTCTCTCTCTCTTTTTCTCTCTTTCTCTCTCTCCCCCTCTCTCTCTCCCCCCCCCTCTCTCTCTCTCTCTCTCTCTCTCTCAGTAGAAGATGCCCATGTTTTGTGACGGCCTCAGGGCTTTAGGTAGCTATCTCAGTGGTCTGTTGGTTATATGCCGAGACAGATTTGCGTCTTGGGATAGACTTATGCTGTGGGCGGTACAGGAATAGTGTATCAGCGCTGACAGATTTCGTCAAGGAACAAAGCTGAGAGGAAATGGAAGTGATGCAGATAGACTCAGTCGTTGATATATCCCTCAGATATCAATCTGTTGATAGGCTTTACAACGACATAATAGAATGATAGACTTGTGGGGTTTTTGACGCTTGTGCCATTTGTTGCATCATTCCTGGTGGGATTCGTTATCGACTTTTTATTTCAATTTTTCTGTTTGTGATATCTGCACATCATTTGCTAGACGTGTCATCTCAATCGTTTCAAGTTTCGTCTCAACATGTGTTAATTCATCCCGCGATTTGCCTGCAGTCCAGTTCTCGCCTCTGTGACACACCGTGTGAATTTGGAGCGTCAATGACTGTGCAGTAACGTGCTGTGAACCCTGTAGCCGTCGTATCCAATCATGTGCTGCTACAAACTGGTGACTGCCGAGTTCAAGATGTTCGGCCTGCAGACCCGCGTGGAGCGTATGATCTTCACTCAGGAGCAGCGTATTTTCCTCAAGTGGCACAGGTAGCCGGAGGTGTGCCGCAGCGCCGGCTCTCGCTGACGAGACGTCCCAGGCGCTCCTGTTGACGCTGTTGTTGTCCTTGGTGTGGAGAGGCGACCTCAGTGTTTGTGACGTTCGCTCCGCGCGCGCTGTGTTTGTCTCGCTCCAGATTGCCGCAGAGTGCGCTACGCTGTGCCGTTGAGGTGTGTGGCGTTCACATGTTGTGGGTGTTGTTGTGCACCTGTGGTATGCTGTTATAAAGCTTGGTTATGTCGTGAGGGAAGGATGGTCTCTGGTTATCCTGTGTGTTGGGTACTAGCGGGGCGAATTTTAAGATTCGGCCATTTTTTCACGGACTTAGACATCAGGGTGAATTATTTTCTGGACCAAATTCGTGCTGCATTCTAGAGGTTTATAATTGCTCGATGTATGTTATTTTCAAAACTATTTTTGAAATCTTTTAGAACATTTATCGAAGTTTTGGGCATGAGAGAAGCAAAAGAAAGCGATTTCTTTAGTTCTCATTGTATTTTATTGTCGTCACAAACATATGCTAGGAGTGAGAATCCAGCGTCATGCTGGGCCGCTATGACGCCCGCCTGTTGCCAGGAGGCGTCTGCTAGGATCTCGTAAATAGCGTGCCCTGCAGTGTGCCTGACCATCGTGGCGTAAACAGTGTGGTGTTTCGACGCTCTCTGCGCCGTGTTGGGATCACGCGAGACCCCGCTGTCGTGAGCAAATCAGCTGGTTTGAACGGCAGAACGTTGCTGGTCGGCTGTCCCTGGTTGTGCCTGGTTTAATCTCCTCCTCCCGTGATCTGAGCAGCAGACGGGCCCGATGATGTGCTGTTACAAACTGGTCTCGGTCGAGTTTAAATGGTTCGGCCTACAGACGCGTATAGAGAATATCATCATTTCCCAGTACCTGCGGTTATTCACCACCTTTCACAGGTGAAGTACTCACCCCCTCTGCCCCCCCCTGCGCGCCCAGTCTGGTAGTGATGTCTGCCCCCTCTCCCTTCCCCTCACTCACACGCACTCTCGCCCCCCTGTTTGGCTCGTCATCGCGCGCGCGGCTCGCTCGCGCGCTGTTCGGCGCCAGCTCTGAAGCATGCTCGGCTCGTGACGCCCCCCCCGTCCCCTTTCCGACCTCTGACCCCAGGTCACGCCGGTCATGACCTGCTACAAGCTTGTGACGGTGAACTTCAAGTGGCTTGGTCTCCAGAGCCGTGTGGAGCGGTTCATTGTTAGCGCCGAGCGTCGCCTGTTCACTAACTTCCACAGGTCTGTCGCGTGACTGGGCTCGGTGGCGGTGTAACCTCGCCCCCCTCCCCCCCCACTCTCCCCCGTGTTCTTGCACGGTTGCTCTGGACCGTAGTCAGCCCCGCTCTGCACGGGAGTAGGCGTGGGCGGCGCCCGGTGGCGGTTGTGAACTGCATGCCCCTGGCCGGCGACCCCTCGTAACGGCACGTCCCCCGACCACTCCTCGGCCACACTACACTCTGCTGGCTTGTGCTTGGCTTACTCGGCTTTGGTGTGCTTTGGAGTGCATGCAGTAGAATGTGACGTTTAGTCGCGTGGTAATTGGACAGGATGTAACCGGCGCGCCAACACTGCTATAGGCGGGTCCATGCTTGTTTGAAATTGAGGTTGTATTGAACTTTTTGTAGAAAGGTTTTCACGATAAATCGACAAAAAAACTCGGAAGATAACACCCTGCATCTCAGCTTTCGATGATTCTTTACCGAGGGTGTCGGTTTGCGCTGTGACATTTTCAGCCTCGTTCGGCGTAATCATAATAGAAGTGTCAGTTACCTTTAAAATGAAATTCTGTAGATGACAAGATGACTTCTCAAAGGCCAGTGACGTCGGTGACCAAGATTGCTTTAAATATGTGAACTTAAGCAACACGGATGCCTAAGACCATCCAGATTTAAGCGTTACTTACCGGGAGAAACACCAACAGGAATGGTTGTATCATATATTTTCTTTCCTGGACCAGTTTAGAAATAGGAAAAGATATTCCAAAGAAGAGTTTGTCTGTGTTTTATTTTCGCCTTGCAAGGATAATGAACTGAACTCGATTTTCTCGAGGAAAAATATCAAATTTTTGGTGCCCTCGTTATAAAATCAGGTTCAATGACCTATAGCCAAGCCCAAAAATGTGTACTTTTTACAATTTGCGCCACCTTGATACTACATAGCTATGACGATTCTGACGCGATATTATTTGAGGTGGACTACCTCATCCCTGCTTATCCCAAAGTTATAACCGCCAAAAACTGAGTTTTGCTTGACATTGGAAAATGTTCGTAGGCTTTAACGGAGAAACCATAGAGATAAAGCATTACTGCTGTAGTAATAGATAATCTTTATGGGAGAAACTATCGGACGGACGAAGTGGAAAATGTCACAGCGTGAATCAGCTCCCCAGAGAACCAACAAGATAAAGTGTCATCGTAATTTGGGCCGCAGGGTGTTGAAGTGTGGTCAGTTTGCAGTGATTCCCCAGGTAACGTTGTTTGTAGTTTGATTAATCCAACAGCTACTTAATGTTGTGTTATACTTGTTAGGTGATACGCAGGGCGCGTCAAGCTGATCAGTAATCAGAGGTCACACCCGTGCTGTACTAATTTCTGTTTGGCTTCATTTTCCACGTTCATTTAGCTTTATTCATTAGTTTGGGAGTATAAGCTGTGCTGTGTGCACGTTGGCTTGAATCAATTTGATTCTGGTTAGTCAGATCTCTGTGCAATTTGGAATTCTTTCACAATGCCCTGCTATTGATGTGCTTGTGTTCCATCCTGTCAGTCGATCCGATGTTCCCCTGCCTTACAATTCATAGACGTGTTTTAACAGTAGCCTAGCTAATGTACTTCATTCAGTGTCTGGCAAACCAATTGAAATGAAACATATTTTATAGTTTGCATTGATTCATTCATAAAAGTCCGAGCTCTAACGTTGTTTCTTATAGAATTTCGGAAACATGAACTGAAGCTTAAAGCACGATTGCATTAATGAAACTTGCAGGTGACAAGTTGCCGAGGTGTTAAACTCGGCAAAAATACTTTACATGAATTTTTATACTTAGGTTTTGGAGAGGCGAAAATACTTGATAAGAGGAAGTTGAAACTTAGAGCGGCATTCCAAGCCCACTCCATGCCGTGCAGAGTTCGTCTGGCTGTGTCGCTGTATGGAATGATTCCCCGAGTAGTGAGCCTTTCTGCCCGCTATACGTGGTCCGTGTTTGGCGGCGCCTCTGCCGTGGCCGTGACCAGTGTGGGTGTGGCGCGGACAGACAAGTGTTCTGCTGGTTGGACAAGTGGCACGGGATGACCATGGAGGACATTCGCGAACTGGAGGATAAAACAAAGGCCGACTTAGATAAGGTGAGTAGACTGGCGTTCCGTGATGGGTAGGTCAATTAGATCTGGATCTCTCTTCCCTCTCACTCTCACTCATTTAACCCTGGTACAGTTATTGACGTTTCATATTGTTAAGCGCAACATTTTTCCTCCCCATTGCTTTTATTACGCGTAGATGTTTATTGATTCAAGTGTGCGCATGCGGAAGTTACTTCGAAGCCGTTGTTACGCCGCAGATCGATACCGCGTTACTGTCACGTGGCATCGCCAGCTCCCCTCCCCACAACGTCACTCATTGCTGTGCGTTGCTCTCTCCTGATCCGGATGTTCCGCCCGGCAGCAAAGGGCGGAGGGAGAAGTTCGCGGAATGCGGGCCGAGAACGACTAGGACACTGCCTGACATCTAGCGACAAAATGGTTCACCAGCAGTGCGAGTTGCGTCCACCGTGGCGCCCGACGTCGATGCGCGTGCATGTGTCTGGTCTATCGTTCGTTTTGTGCGCTGTTTTAGTTGATTTTTGTTATTCAATCAAAGTGATAGAAACGTACTAGAAAGTCTGGAATCACGCTGAAGGCTTTTCGGAGTGGCGACGGGTGATCAGCGAGCGGTTTATGCGGAAATGCGTGTGCTTTGGTCGGCTTCGCTTTGTGCCTGTCTGCGAGCACGGTTGGGTTGGATTTGTGATCGGGTGGGAATTGGTCAGGAGGGTGTATAGAACCATCTCCTGTGATACTATCAGCCGTGGGATGACAATGTGCCGTCATCCGCTCAGCAGCCCCTGCGTGTCCAGTGCGTGCCAACGCGTGGCTTTTCTCACAAGCCTGGCTCAGTCGAATCCAGATGTTGAACGTAATTACCAGGCGCCTAATCTGTCTTAGTTCTGCGTTAGCCTCACTCTCGGTGTGACCTCCGTGCGGAATACCACACAGAATGTCCGTAACCTCTGTAACCTACCCAAAGCGAGTTGCCCCAACTTCAATATCAATGTGTATATCTCGCCGTATTTATGCAGGAGCCGGTGCGAACAGCCCGGACGCCAAGACTGCTTTATGATTGCTGCATGTCTGTGCGGTCGCCACCTCACGTATGACAGAAACCAGGTGTATGTCTCGGAGCCGACTCACAAACAAATGCTGCTAGTCAACACAGCAACGTCAATTTACACGTCTCGTCCCCTTGTACACCCCGTAGGTAGTCGCTCAACGAGGATTATCGGGCCGCCATCAGTCCGTTTGGTACCCGTCTTTGCTGTGTTTGTCTTCTATATCATCCATTTGCACATGAAAAAGTCGTTCAGCCTGTGGTTTTGATCGTTTTATACAGGTTAAAGCGTAAAATGAACTTTACAATATCTGTTGTATCACGAGTTCCGCTAGCGTCCTCATATAGCGCCTGCCGCCATCCGTGGAGGATGGCCGAGGACACTGTATGGGGCTCTGCAGCTGAAAAACCTCGGGCTACCTGTCATGTTCTCAAATTGTCTTCATGTGTATTTTCTTTGTGAGAGTCTGATTTCTCAGCTACTACCATTTATGATTTTCATACAATTATATATTCATTAGAGAAAATTACATAGAATTCGACGTTATCAGATAGAATAAGCGTAGTTTGTTGACAAATCAGAGTTTTAAGAGAGGACCGCACATAATAACGGTTGTGAAACGAGCCACGATGTCTTACCTTCCTTCAGTTGTCTTGAAGGACGTAACCGAAAATGTGGTTTTCACCTGGTGATCTAAAATGGTTAAAATCGCTAGCTGGATAGACTAGTGTACTTGTCTTGTATGCGTTATTTTTTCTGGATTTCTGTGGATCAATTATTCTTGTATTCTTTGCATATTCTCCTCTCTGTCCTTCCAGTGCACGTGCCGTATGTAAGCGCGCACTGTTTGCACCTTTGTGTTGTCACCCCCTGGCGCGTCACTCCCAGTGTCGCACTATGGGGTGAATGGGGTGTCTCGCCGGCCAAAACTGACAGGAAATGCCTGCACGGAAATCGGGGCGAAGTCATGGGGACGTCTGCTGCATTCCATCCCTCTGTTTACGGTTTTTGGCTGTAAAAAGTGTGAATACAGGTAGATCAGATCGATCTGTTTTTCAGCCGGGCATTGGGGCGGCCCTAGTCACGAGAGCTGCCCGATTTAAACTCCGCCTAGAGGACCTAATTTCCACTAGATTCAGACGCTCATACGCTTGATTCGACGTGTCCTTGCCACTCATAATTGGTTGTCTTTGCATATTCTTAGTGGAGTGGTGGATGGGCCAATTGTTCGATCGTTGTTCAAGAGATCCCATGTTCGAATCCAACCGTGACTGCTTTCACGGCATTGCTTTACCCTGATCGTCTGCGAATCGGACTTGCTGGGGCGCGACTCTGACCCGTCTCATTTCTTGCTTGATTCAAAATTGAGTCGACTTCTTAATTTTGGTTTAGCCAGTCGACTCGCTTTCTCGAACAGGTGAGCTTAGCCGGAATCAAAGTCAGTCTCAAAGGCTCCCTTGTCCGAATCTGACAGCAAATCAAAAGCATAACTGTATTACAAAGCACAGGGTATGACTTGGTCCATGGTATGGTACAATGCAACAACGATCAAATCTATCGCCACCATATCTGATTGATGTACATAACACGATTCAAGTATTTCACAGTTCCTTCTACTCCGGTACAGAACTCACCATAAATATAGTTTGGCGCTCAGCGTTGTGATGTCGCTTCATTTCTACACCAGGTCGCACAGCAACGTCCCCAAAATGCAACAAAAAACAAAGCGGTATGCTAACCGTCGCTGCTGATCCAAACCAAAACATGGCACCATCGACACAAACATGATAACACCGAATCACAAACATATGCTTAAATATCACCACAATACTGAATATCAATGAAGAAAACGCCGTCACGGTCTCACAATCACGGAGCAGGAGACCACTCACGCCCAGATCAGGCGCTACAGCTCCGTGGTGGACTGACCCGTGACGGCCAAGGCACCCGCCTTCTGCTGCGACCCCGTGCCCTTCTTGGTCGGCCGGGGGTGTCTGATAGTCCTCATACTCGTGGCCTCCTCCTTCCCAACCCCCAACACCTGGTCCATATACTCAGCGATCTGATCGGTCTGTCGCCGAGTGTTCACGGAGATCCCCTGGGGCTCGGCATCGAAACAGGCCGCAAACGCCGCAAAGCCAGCGGCGGCGGAGACGCTGGTCGGAGGCGCCTCGCTGTGTACCTCGGCGGTGGCGTAGGCCAGCTCGCTGGCGCCGCTGCTGCTGCAGATGCCGCCGCTGCTGCCGGCAGTGTTGGACGGGTGAGACGGCGAGTAGCTACTGTAGTTGGAGTCGGTCATGGAGCGTCCGTCGCCGTCGTCGCGCCGCGAGAGGTCGCTGCTGCCGGAGGGTGAGGACTTACTGCTGGCCAGCCCGACCAGCTGCTCCATCAGCTCCGGGTGGGGGTGAGGCCCCGACCAGGGCCGCGGACCGATCCTCTTGGGCGGCACCGGCGGCGCCTGGCCCTGGAAGTCGGGTTTGGTGGGCTGGCCGCTGCCGCCGTCCGATATCGACATCTGATCGAAGCTGATCTCGTCAGCCGCCGCCGAGGAGGAGGCCGAGTCCACGTCCACGCCGCGCTCGTGCGCCGACATGAGCAGCTTGGACAGCGGCGGGGCCAGGCCCAGACCGATACTGCGCTCGTGATAGACGTCGGTGATGGGCAGTTCGCGCAGCCGGCTCATCTGCGTGGCGATGATGTGGTCCTGGATGCTGCGGCCTCCGCCCAGCTCGTCGCCGGCCCTCATCAGCTGCTCGGCGCTAGGACGGCCGCGGGAGCCGCCGGCGCCGGCCGAGGCGCGCTCGGACAGCTGCCTGTCGTTGGAGCGGTCCCGGCGAGCGCGCTGGGTGGCGGCTGAGACAGCGCCGGGACGCCGCACCTCGGTACGCACGCTCAGCTTGTCCACCTGCGCGTTCGCCGCTGGGTTGGCCAGCTTCAGCGTGGTGGGCGCGCCGGCCGTCTTGTAGACGCTGCGCACAGGCCGCACGGTTCCGGGCGCGCGACGCGGCCCCAGGTCCGAGTCAGAACTCTGCGACTCGAAGCCGGAGCTGGCGTGGGAGCCGGTCTTCTGCAGGAGCCGCGCGCCGCGGTTCAGGCCGGCGCTGACGTCCGCCACGATCCTGTTCAGCAGCGGCTGATGCTGCTGCCGCTGCGGCGGCTGTGGCTGTGGCGGCGGCAGCGGCCTCTGGCGGCGGACGGTCGTCACCGAGCCGTGGTGGTCCCAGTCGGCCATGCTGCTGGCGCTGCTGCTGCTGTCGGGCCGCGCCTCGCCGCTGTACAGAGACCGGATCTTGTTCTGGTGACTCAGCGTCAGACTGAGCCGGGGGCTGGGCTGTGGGGATCCCAGCTCGGCCGGGCTCGGCTGCTGGCCCAGCACGCCCCTCAGCCCCTTCTGAAGCACGTCCACCGGACTGGGGGTGAAAGCGGCGTCGCTCTCTCGGCCGGGCTTGTGGACGGGATAGTCGACGGCAGTGCTGCGCGCGCCGTCCGGCTCGCCGCGCCGGCGCACGTAGCTGCTGAAGGCGCCGGAGCCCAGTGAGATGGGCCGCTGCGGCACTGCCGAGAAGGCCGAGGCAGGGGGCGCCGGCTGCGGCGGAGGCTCGACCTCGTCGTCACTGGTGTCGCTGCAGTCGGCAGGCAGCTCCACCTCCAGACTGTGCGCAGCTTCTTGTGTGTCTGCGGGAGGAGGCGGGGGCTGTTACAGGCGGGTTCTGAACCAGCGACTTCTGAATGTTACAGCAACACCTGATGATAGCGAGCGGCCAACACGTTTACTCTTTGCTTCATAGATGGATTGATGCGTCACGCCGCACGTATATATTCTCTCATTATTATTTTCACACTTGCTTGTTGAAATATTGAGCTTAAGTTGGATCCTAAATTTACTTCAAATATTCACGGTTTCTTATCGATAACAGAGCGCAGGAAAACAACTGGCACCTCAGTAAGCGGTTGACGAATCCTTTGCGAAAAGTACATGTTCCTGAAAGACGCTTACCGAATAGCGCCAGGAGGGCTTGCATTGCAAACTGGATGTTTCGCTTGCTAGCATTCTTTCCAGTTTTCAGATGAACCTTGTCTCTCCCAACCTCCTTCAGATCAAATCCTGAAACATGGAGTCGATCTTTTAGAACGGGCTTGTCGGTAAAGAATACAGGCTCAGTAGTGACTTATCACTCATGTAGCAAGCTGTTTCAGTGTTTTTACCTCGTTGAATACTGCTGTCCATCAAAGCATCAAGTAGTTACAAAAACCTGAATAGACAACAGGTTTCTTAAAGGGATATTCCGCAGAGGTAGGCATTATCCAGAGCATGAGTGCCCGAACAAAAACGCGGCGACCCAAAAAGAGGTCGAGCATTAATTAGTTCCATTGTAACACATCAAAACCACACAAACTATTAACAAATGTCACACTTGAGCCCCAACATCAAATCCTCCACTACCCCAGCGCCACCGGCGGATCCAGGGGGCAAACCGGGCAATTGCCTCCCCATACCGCACCCCATGTTTACCGATTTTCTTTGAAAAAAAGTTTTTCACGATTTTGGACCCGCTGCCTCCCTCCCCAACCGTCCGCCTGGATCCGGCCCTGCCCAGCACCAACAGCAGATGTCTCACCGAGGGAGGCGAGCAGTTCGTGGCAGCCGCTGACGCGCCACAGTCTGACGTCCACCGTGGTCTCGATACTCTCCAGCTCCGGGTCGGCCTGCTGGCCCAGCACGTCACGGATGACGCCGATGACGCCGTCAGCCTGGTCGCGGGCCGCCTGCAGCTTACAGAGGGCTGACAGCGAGGCCGGAGACAGGCCCAGCAGCGCCTGCAGGCTGGCCGAGCACTGCGTCAGACGCTGGCCCGGGTCCGACTGCGGGAAGAACACCGAGCTGGGGATGCCGTTGGCGGCCGGCTCGAACCGGAAGCCGACCGAGATGAGCAGCTCCTTCCAGCCACTGAGGCCGTTCACCTTGCTCTCGATCGACTTCTGCGTGGTGTACATGGCGTTCTTGTGCCCGCGGTGCAGCCTCTGGAGCGATTTCTCCATCAGGTGCAGTGTGACGCGCAGGGCGTCGCGGCACTTGTCCGGCTGCTGGATCAGCTCGCAGAGCGCCTGGCCCATCAGCGCCACCTTGTTCGTCAGCTTGACGTCGGTGCCGACCAGCAGGTAGCCGGCCCAGTTGGCCGGGTGCGCGAAGTGCTTGGTGTTCTGCACCGTCTGCATGGCGTCGTTGAGCGCGCGGCTGACCCGTGCCCCCTGAAATTCACACGGAGGTCAGTTTATTCACGTTAGACGTATGTAATAGTGTAAACAGATATTTACTTCGGACAAACTACTCCAATGCTCATTTCTGATCTTATCACCGTGTAGGTGTGCAGAAAAAAACTCAAGGATTGTAGAAATAACGCAATTAGGTGTTTATTTTTATGACCCTTTTCCATTGCTTCGTCGGTGTATATCAATGATTATCTTCTAAATGTACATGCAATTGAACATGACACTGTTCTTCGTTTTTATGCAACGTCTTGAAACTTTTAGTACTGATCTGATCAGTGTTTTGTGTGACAGCGATTTTAAAGTGTCATCCGAGTTGAGGAGTCGCTGGCTGAAAGCCCTTGCCTGTAACTAGTTTTTACGCTCGGGCACTAAATGTCGAATCTATCATACCTCGAGAGTCTGCATAAAACAATTATCTTTCCATCTTATCTATCTATCTATCATGAGACCATAAATCACGATAGAAACTTCGAGTCTCGTTTGATACCAACTTATACCCATGAAGTATTTCCAACATCACACCCAACATTCCCCAGAAAGGGAACACACGTGACTGGACTGAATTAAATAGCTCATTAACAATGTCATACATTTAACAATGTCCGCAAGCGCGCTTACCTGCAGCAGTGACGAGTAGAACGTGCGGTAGAGGATCTTCACTGCCGTATCAGTGACGGGCCAGAGGGAGACGAGCACGCACTGCGCTCCAGCAGCCAGCAGCGCGCGTGTCAGGCCGACCACCCCGTCAGAGCTGGCGCGGCCGTGGTGGTCCCTCGTGTGGCACGAGCTCACCACCACCAGCTTGGCGGTCAGCTTGAGGCTGAGGATGTCGGCGGCGGTGAGCAGGAACTCGGAGAGCGGCGGCAGGTCGCTGGTGGAGGCCGCCTCCGACTGGTCGTCCTCCTCAGGGATGGACTCGTCCTGCAGGGACCCGGCGCCGAGGCGGGCCGCCTTGGCGTGTCGGGAGCCGTCCATGAACTCTCCAGGCGCCAGCACCACCGCCGACAGCTTCCACGAGACGTGCGTCGCGAAGTGGATGCACTCAGCGGCGGCCAGGCGCTGAAGGACGGCCTCACGGGCGGCGGCAGAGCCCGTCACCGGCTCCGTCTGCAGCATCTCGGCCACGATGTTGGCCTCCTGCTCGGCGTACGGGATGTCGGTCCAGCCCCACTGCTCGCTGAGCGCCGACGGCAGTCGCGGGTTGCCCACCACCAGGGCGTTGCTAGTCTGCTCGGTGGTGCGCGGGCGGCTGCGGGCGTTGGTGCGCAGTGTGCTGATGGACGGCACCAGGATCAAGTTGTAGCGCTCGCACAGGAACTCGCTGCTGTCGGGCCCCTTGAGCACCGGGAACGGCACCAGGTACAGGTCGCCCTCCAGCACGAGCATCAGGTCGCGCGGGTAGGCGCTGGACGGCAGGTGCTCCTCCATCGGCGCGATCAGCAGCTCATACAGCGAGCGCAGACACTGCGGACCCTGCCAGGCGGCGCGGCGCGACCTCACCGAGCCGGCGCGGCTCTGACTGCCGCTGGTCATTGACCCTGTGGTGCTGCCAGGCATGCTGAAGGCGCTGAACATGCTGGAGAGGCTATAGTTTGAGCTGTTGAGAGCATGGCCACGATTCACCATGCGCAGAAAGCCCGTCTTATCGCTCTCTTGGTTGAGTCTGTCTCCCAGCTCGCCAAGATGCTGTTGCCACATGTCTCCGGCGTCGTTGTCCGAGTCCTGTGACATCCCAGCTGTCTGCAGCTCCACTCCCAGAGCGTCCCTCACCGACTCTATGTAGGACTCCAGGAGGTTCCCCTCAGCGGCCAGCGTCTTCTCCGTCTCTCCCTCCGCCTCGATGCGAGCTTCAGATCCATCCACGCTGGTCTGGTGGAAGCGGACGATGCCCTTTCCAGGGACGATCAGCCAGCTGAACAGATAGCCGGCCGCCAGGCTGTAGTAGAGCACCGTGGCCTTCTGCTTGTTGACGGCCTCCACGATCTGCTCGACAGAGGTGGGCGTGCTGTCGTCGACGCGCGTGAAGCGGGAGGTGCTGAAGCCGCTGTGGGAGCGCTCCAGCAGGAGGTCGGCGAAGGCGCGCGTCCGGCTCCTCTCCGCGACCACCAGCGCCTCGTCCTCACAGCCGAGAGATACCAGCACGCGCTGCGGAGAACGGAGGCAAGGTCAGGATGCAGTAGTGAGAAAAGCGACATGACAAACTCGCATTGAAAATATGATTGAAAATTACAAAATGTTCGATAAAATCGAAGAAGTAAAGTGATTGAGGTATTCCGTGCCTTACGTATAGGAATACCTACCTACCCTAGTTACATTTACACTTATTAGGCCCAATTTTAAACTCATTAGATCCCTTCCACCCACCCAGTCGCAACAAAAATCCACACTTCCAAAGCGATGAAGATGCTGCTGACTTCCAGAGTCGGCCGGCTCACCTGCAATGCCTGGAAGGCCGCCGTCTGCGCGTCGTACAGTCCCATCCGGTGTTGGCCACTGCCGCGGGTCTCCCTCCTCACCCCCTCCAGCAGGAAGGCGGCCCTCTCCAGCTGCGCCTGCGCCCCGGGCAGGTCTCCGTGGTTCCAGAGTGCCAGGCCCAGCCGGTGCCGCAGCCGCGCCTCCTCCTCTCTCTTGGAGAGCTGCTCAGCGATCTGCAGTCCCTGCTGCAGGTAGGCGATGGCCTTGGTGGTGTTGCCCATGGCGTGGTGGATCCGACCCAGGCTGGTGTAGGCGGCTGTCTTGGCGGCGCGGTCGTTTACCTGAGCCGCCACGCTCAGCTGTTGGTCCAGGTGTGAGACAGCTGTTTCAAGACTGCCCAGCGCCTCGTGGGTGGCCCCCAGGTTTCCATGGGCTCTGGACTGGCCAGTGGCGAGGCCGCAGCGCGCCGAGATCGCCGCGTCCAGCTGGTGGAATTCCAGGGCGGCCTGGAAGTCGCCCATCTGCTGGTGGATGCTGCCCAGTCCACTGGCCGCTTCTGCTTCCATTACCGCATCCTGAAGCTCCCTGTGGTGAAGAGACGTAGGGTTTTGGATGCAAGCGTAGGTACATGTTTTGAGTCCAAATAAATCGCTATGGGGTTCCTTTGACGAAAACGTGAGATTCAATTCGCATATAAAACACGAGATCAAGTGCTTACCAGGGGCTGCCCTTGGAACATAGGTTTAAAAATAGATCGCTCAACATTCCACTTTGCATCTTAAAGCCCATGTCACTCCGAGGTGCCGCCATCATTGCTGCATTTCCTTGGCTTCTTTACCACCACTAAGTTCTTGCCTCTCAGCTTCAATGAGTGTTCAATAAAAGCCTACTGCCGCTCGTTAACGGCATGCAATTGCTGCATTGAACTGGCGCTCAGCACATCATAGGGTAGCAATCAAGTCCATATACATCCAGCAAATTGATCAGATCTGCTCGTCTGCTATCATAATTCAGCCAGGCCTGTTGTGGTGTCCAAATTCCTGCCGTCATCCCGGAATACCAGCGGCATTTGAAGGGGTCCCGAGGTGAGACATTATATGAAATAGTGCAGACCCTGCCACCAAACACGTCCGGTGAGCGCTGTTAATCGGCCGGCTAATAACCGGGCCGGTAGTTTAACGGCATATTTGTGCGGCGCACAGCCTGCTGCCGTCCGTGCGGCCGCTTGTCCACTGGCCGTGTATGACGGACGGCTCGGCAGCTGTCCGGATTAGAGCCGGCGTCGTCCGAGATTGCAGCCTCCCCGACCCGGCCAGCCGCCGCCGGCGGACTGCAGAGTAGCCAGATCAGGCGGCACCCGGTGTTTCGGGACGGCCGGAAGCAGTTACGGTCGAATTTACCACCCCGCGGTTTGTGATTATCGCCTTTCTGGCGTCAATTATGCGTTGCTGGAGGTCGCGTATCGCTGAAGCGGCCGAGTCCCGTGGCATTAGTGGATGGGTTAAACTGGTTAAAGAGGCAGGTTTACAGGTGGCCGGAAACAGCCGTAAAACTGACCCTTGATGCAGGAGGACGCGAAAGGACATCTACCAGATTCTGTTCTGTTTGCTTGATTTCCAAATTTTTCACGATTTATAAGTATATCAGCGCAAGGTTTAAGGGCAAAGAGTTTTTAGAGTGCGGGACGTAATGTTCTGGAATTCTTTCCGAGAAACCATGCGGAGGTTGTTACGTCGAAATCTGAAAATGCACAACTAAACCACTCAAACTAGTCGCCATCCTTACCTTGCAATGCTGAGCTGGTGGTCCAAGCAGGACAGAGCCTGCTCGAAGTTGCCCAGCCGTCCGTGGATGACGCCCAGCTCGCCGTAGGCGGAGGCCTTGGCCTGCGGGTTGTGCACCTCGTGTGATACCACCAGCCGTTTCTCGTAGCAGACGAGCGCCTGCTGCAGGTTACCCAGACTCTTGTGGCTGCCGCCGAGGCCACGGTAGGCTCGCTCCTGGTCCTTCGGCAGCTTCAGCTTCAGCGCTAGACTGAGGAACTGCTCGTGACACTTGATGGCCTCCTCGTGGTCGCCGATGGCGTCGTAGCAGTCTCCGAGGTTGCCGAAGGATCGGGCGCGGTCCAGCATGGCCGCACCCGTCGGGATCTGCTCCAGAGTGGCCAGCTGCTGCTCGAAGTAGCCGATGGCGTCCTCGAAGTGGGACATGTTCAGCCGGGCGATGCCCAGGTTGCCGAAGGACTGGGCTTCCATCACAGCATCCCGCAGGTCCTTTGCTCTGTGGTGGAGGAAGAAGGAGTTGTGAAGAAAGATAAAACCAATATGCTTGAAGTAATGTCAGCTGAATAGCAGATTTGCATCAGCTTGCTGGAGAGATTAAGTGGGCTAGAAGGGCTTCGTTGGTCACTTTAAGATCATTTCAAGCATGTATTCATGCCAGTTACTCGACCCGTCGTAACACAGTGCAAATGGTCAGTGGAAGCGCGGTTTTAGCGAGGAGACTGATACAATAATCCAACAGCTGTTGCAACGCTTGGTAAGAAAGCCTGCTCGGCAAAAAGAAAACGACGAAAGTGATGAGCCGAAGTTCACGAGTATCATCGCCGTCCCTGAATTAAGCTTAAAGGCATTTTTTTAAACAAAGACAACGATGGAACCTAAAGGGTACTTAATTTCTTGAAAATGACATACGGCACTTAGATATCTCTGCTTACCATGCGTAACTGCAATACTTTTACTCTTCGACAGAAACGATTATAAACACCGACATTGTTGAGTGGTTTTCCAATTACGCAGAAGTTAGTTTCAGTCATAACTGCCATATGTAAGGCACTCTACGGCGCTATATGAACGTCTGCATGGAACTTTTAATTCCAGAAAATGCGTCTTACTGAGTGCACCTCGCTAGCTATGAGTGACTACACTAATTTCAGGTACTTCGCCATAAACAATTAGCAGGTTTGGCATTTCCTGTTGGCACCCGGATTGCGCCTAGGTGCGTTGTGAGGGGGAGGGAGGGCTGTAACCACGATAAGCCACGCACCGTATTTCAGGTGAAACGTGCTCCATTTGTGAAATGGAGAGTGGTTCGTTAGTGCAGCAGGCCGAGAGCTACGGGTCGGGAGAGAGTGACTCCCGGGCAGGTGGAGTCACCACACAGATCTTGGCCAGACATGCACGCCGCCGGCCAGCCCCTGATTAGCATTCAGATAGCCACCAGTCCAGTGAAACTGCTCCCCCCTCACACCTGCTGACCCCGCGCACGCGCTTCCAGCCTCACTGCCCCGCCGGGACCGTCAGCAGACGTCTCCACTGCGTGTGGGCTACAAAATGGTCATTATCATGCCATTTTACCACACAAATTTCTATGCAATATGTTTTCAGTGAGTTCCAACATATGGTGATGGGATCGCTTTTGAGCACGCCGTGCTGGCTTTTGCGGTTGCCCCACCACCCAATGTTCGTGTGTTTGCAACCACCAGTCGAACATGATCCTGATCTGGCCAGCCAGCCACCTGACTAGTCTGTAGCGTGCTGTGGCAACCTCAGTCAGACAGCGGCAGGCCGGGCAGCCGTCCGGCTCGCGCCAGCCCCTTAGAGCAGCGAGGATGGTGACCTCAGAGCTGCCGGCGGTGCTCGTGCCATCATTAGGCACATTCCCGGCGTGCGGCGGTGCCACGTGAATTCGCCACCGACACGCCACGCCGCGCCGCCCCCAGTCTCGCGCCGCCCCCTTCTACAGCTCGCGGCGCCCGCGGCCACGCTGCGGAGCCGAAGAACGCGCTCAGGTCACGCGCCAGCCCGTCCGCTGGGCGGCGCGCGATGGCCAGTCGGCGCCAGCGGCCGGGCGCCGGTGTCGTAGTGAGATATGGCTGCACGGCAGTAAAGACGCCTCCGTGGTCGTAGTGGGATGAAAGCAACCGCGTCTGGTCAAGGTCTGCTCCCTGGCATTCGCTCTAACGTGCCAAACTGCCCGCTCCAGCGCGAGCTGCAGGCCAAGGCTCCAGTGCATTAGCGCACGAAAGGCACATTACAAATGAGGTTGGTATGTCGCCAGGCCATGGAGTCATTCTTGGTCTTCACTGTAAACCCCGCCCTCGATGGCAAGGTTTCCGGGAGGTAACTGGGCTGCATGCTGGCTCCTTTTAAATTTTGGATGGATGGAATATGATATTTGTTTCTGGTGGAGAAGGGTGACCTCTGGTTTCTTATGCTAGCGTGAAGCCTGCACCTCAAAAATAAATCCCTATCATCCACTGTTGAAGAGTTCACCTTGCAGGCAAGAACATGGGTAAGCACACGTCTGAGGCCGAACGAATATAGCAAACTCCCTGGACAGTATTTACCTGTCGAGCTGTTCGACGTAGCATTTGATGGCGTTGGTGTAGTTTCCGAGCGACATGTGGACGGCGCCCAAGCTGCCGTGCGCCTTACACTCTCCGCGCAGGTCCGTGATCTCTTGTCGAATCGTCAGCTCCTGTGGTGGCAACACACAGTGAGTCGGCGGGAAAAACAGGCTTTCAGTTTACACGTCAACATGAATGAGAGGCCGGGGTGTGGATTTGTATCTGATTTGGGGTGCCCGGCAACCGCCGACAAAACAGTGGGATACGGCTAAAATATTATTCCAATTTGTGTTTTCGTCTAAAAGACGTTGGATGGGGATTATATGGTTCAGAAAATCGCTTGTAGCACTAAATCTGCATGGAAAGTGAAGTAACTTCTTACTGAGTGATTATGAGCATTATTTCAAAGCTGGAAAACCCCAATCCTTTTTCGGAAATCAACGCCCCTGGTGGGAGGGCAGTAGCAGAGACGACTGAGAGGGTCAGACGCTACCATACCAAAGAGCTCCTTCCTCTGAAAGATGTCTGTAAAAAAGCAACGCCCTTGTCTCTGAGATAAACCTGTGGTGTGGTGGTAAAAAGGCAACACATAAGCTATCAACAAAAATTTGCATTGCGTACAACATGCAAAATTCACAATCGGAAAAATGGATCCTAACAACTTATCACTGACCTCTTAGAGTCGCAAGACTGGTTGTCAACCAAAGGTTCTTTCAATCATCCATTAACATAGCTGAAGACGCCGAAACCACCTTACAGCTACTTTTCCATAACAACTTATCAAAAAAGTGTACAGATGCATGTAACCGATTTGGCATCCTTTTATAGACAGTGCATGCAGCATCAGGGCGAAGCCTGACTCTCCACAGTAGCGCAGGCAACTCGGCAGCGTGACGTCAGCCTTCGCTGCCGGACTGGGGGCGGGGAGGGGAGGGGGCAGTCTGGTCGGAAGCCACTGCCGCGGGTCAGGCCTCCGCGGGTTCGGAGCACGCTCGTTTGGACGGCGGCCGCAGGCGGGGCACGGTAATGCCGCTACGGCGCAGCCAGCAGAGCGTTGAGGATCACCGAGGCTGCTGCAGAGCCCTAGGTGGCGCTCGTCAAAGCGAACAAAGGAGAGGACAAAGGCGTGAGTGATGCCGTACAGCTGTCTTAGAATGTCCCAACCCAGGGTACGGGCTGAAAGCCAGCCGTCCCGAATCAACTGAATTCCTGCTTCAACATCGGCTATCGAAGCAGGGTGGGTATTTTGGGTACATTTCGCTTCAGTTTGAGGTTTTGGACAAGCCATTTTTCATATGAAAACGTAAGATCGATCACTGTCATGACTGCGGCGCGTTCTCGCCCTCCCATCGGACCCATCTGTTCGCCACATAGACGGCGTGGCAATGAAATACGACGCCAGCTTTTACCGCACCTCTGGGACAATGGTGGCCCGCTACAGAAGAAATGGCGCGCATTTAGTGAGGCCTTGGCGCGGGCCCACACCCGCCCACTTTTTTAGTTCTGCTGTGCCACTGCTGTGAAAAGGATGAGACAGCAGTGTGATTACCATTTACGGTGATTTGAGCCCGCTCATTTATATCGGGGCCCTGAGCATAAAAAACTGTTCAGGCAGGATCTCCTTAGAAGACGTGACGGATACCCAGCATTCTAAGCTTATCTCCGTCCGAAACCCGGCAGACCAACTGGCTATCTGCTTAATGAGCTGACCAACCCAAACAGATGGGCGTAGTCATTACTCCAAGATTCATAAACTACTCTTATCAAATTTCTGGTGCGGCAGATCAGCACCTTCTCCAGAGAGCAGGAGGATGTGTTGGTGGGGGAGGGTTGACCCAGGCTGATAGCGAGCGGGCGAGGGCGTCTGGCGCGGCGACACGTTGGCTCCGTATCGTCCACATCTGACCGGGCGTCACATCTGGGTCAGGCCGCGCCGTGGCACGCACCACTGCAGAGGGCCGTCCCGATACCGGCCCAGCCGGAGGGTGCGGCCCCACCGTCGCCGGCTATCTCACACTCTCCACCACGCCAGCCTTTCACCACAGAGCATGCTTGGAGCTGATGTAGCTTCTGTGATTTGCGTTTGCAGTTTAGAAGGCAGTCCCTGTAGTGGTGGTTTCTAATTTCCTCTCCGTGGTGTTTTTTTACACTTCTCCGGGTTTTCAGCATAAAATATGAGTTAAATAATTGTCCGAGCTTCGGCGTGGAAGAATTTCTTATTTTCGCAAACCACTGGGAAGTCATCGTTCGAGATAAATATTCACCTGGAATCTTACCAGAATAGGCAATGACACAGAATGGATCGTCAATTTGGCGCTCATCTGCATACATCGTTAATAGTGGAAAGGTTCAAACCTCGAAGGCTGTAGCTGGAGGTGTCGGTAAAAGAAACCTCACAAAACCTGACACCACAGTGGCACCGTGGCGCCGTGCATGTAGATCAAACGGTCTCGTATAAGTCATCCTTCCATATCAATAGTGCGCAGGCGTATCTCGGACATACGTCTCGCCAGATATCCTTGTTGAAATCATTCAACTGTCTCCTATTGTCTCAGAATTCCTATTCACAGCAGCAACGCAGTGTTGTCTCCACGCACTCCGAACGGCTCATCACACGTCGTCGATTTGTCGGCATTTCGATGGTACCACCAATAGTCGAAGTCGCGCCCGTAATTCCAACAATAGCGTTCTTGTGCACAGTGGATGAGTTCCAGGAATGCGTGATGTCCAGCTCAGGTTCCAGCGGTTCCAGCGGTTCCAACGGCCCCGCCGGCGACCGCAGACGGCGCCGCTGCTCCTGAGGTGTGTTGCGCTGCGGTCCCCGACTGTTTATTTGAGGCGTTGCAGTCTCCCCGAAGTATGGTGTTAGTTTCTTGTCCGTGGCAGTGTGATGGTAGCGGACCACGCAGCGTCGCAGTTCCCGCGTGGGGTGCTAGTGCTGTCACGCCATGCAGTTCCCGGAAACCGGAGTGTATATATTTTACGAAGGAACCGTTTGGAACTTACAGGTACCGAGAGAGAGAGAGAGAGAGAGAGAGAGAGAGAGAGAGAGAGAGAGAGAGAGAGAGAGAGAGAGAGAGAGAGAGAGAGAGAGAGAGAGAGAGAGAGAGAGAGAGAGAGAGAGAGAGAGAGAGAGAGAGAGAGAGAGAGAGAGAGAGAGAGAGAGAGAGAGAGAGAGAGAGAGAGAGAGAGAGAGAGAGAGAGAGAGAGAGAGAGAGAGAGAGAGAGAGAGAGAGAGAGAGAGAGAGAGAGAGAGAGAGAGAGAGAGAGAGAGAGAGAGAGAGAGAGAGAGAGAGAGAGAGAGAGAGAGAGAGAGAGAGAGAGAGAGAGAGAGAGAGAGAGAGAGAGAGAGAGAGAGAGAGAGAGAGAGAGAGAGAGAGAGAGAGAGAGAGAGAGAGAGAGAGAGAGAGAGAGAGAGAGAGAGAGAGAGAGAGAGAGAGAGAGAGAGAGAGAGAGAGAGAGAGAGAGAGAGAGAGAGAGAGAGAGAGAGAGAGAGAGAGAGAGAGAGAGAGAGAGAGAGAGAGAGAGAGAGAGAGAGAGAGAGAGAGAGAGAGAGAGAGAGAGAGAGAGAGAGAGAGAGAGAGAGAGAGAGAGAGAGAGAGAGAGAGAGAGAGAGAGAGCGATTGTATGTTGAACAACGTTACAATTATTTCAAGTCTGATATTCGCCTCCTTTTGCATTATATGAATGCCTAATCCTCACAACGCCGGAATTTGGAGTTACATTACAGTTCTTCTGTCGTCAAACATTCGGCTCAGCGTGGAGGCAGTCTGCATGGTCTTCAAGCTCGTCTGCGTGTCCCCACCCACCGAGTTGACACGTAAAACTCCCACAAACCTTCCTCAAACAGTCCAGGTGTTTTGTGTGACAGTTCAAAAACGAGCTGGCAGAAGTGTGCGGCCGGGCTAGCCCCGGGCACACCCCTGTTGTTGCAGACCGTCTGTCACGCGACCGGGGAGCCACGTGTCACCAGGACCGACACAATTAATTCAAGGTCAGACGGCAGCAGCCGCACGGCCGGCTGTAGTCGGCGGGCCCTGTCAACGCTGTCGACGCACTGGCACGAAACACGATCGTCGTCACTTACAGATCACGCCATTGGGGGAGAACTTCCGGCTCGAGATGCCAACAACAGCGCTAATTATGGTTTTAGGATTGTACGAATAATATCGCGTTTTGATTGGAGGCCTTAAGACGATATTTGGTGGCGAATGAAAAATTTTAGCAGCTTTCTATGAGTCACAGAAATCCTGGTTTCGGGCTGGGAATGGCACAAGCACGCAGCAAAACCGGACGGGAGCGGTACATTGCAAATGATGGGTTATCAGTCTTGTACCATTGGCAGGGTCCACGAAGGCTGTCACCTGCTAGAATCCGCCTATTTACTGTATGCATAAGTGATGAGCCCATAGAGGCGACGCTGGTGATAGCCAAACATTGGCTGTCTGCAGCTTTTTCATCAGCACAAACACCTGCAACTCAAGGTGTCAGAAAAATGCTACCCAGACAGCGTGAACATGCTTGCTTCTTTGTCATTAATTAATTCTTTGGCATTAATTAAACATTTCTGAAAAATAGCCATGTATTTTGAGCGTGACATAACCCATACTCCGGTTGAGACACATTGACGGAAAACATCATTAATTCGCCAAAAGCGGCTATGGACAGGGAAACCAGGGTTTCAATGCGCCCTAAATCATTTCTTGCACTACCCATGTGGTCCGCACGCACCTTGTAGCAATGCTGATCCCCATGATTAGCAGAAACAACAAAGCGAGCCAAGGAAGATTCTGCGAAATTTTCCATGGTTCGTGATGCTGTCGTTTGACTAGTGATGTTCTACCGATTGTTTTATAAATTTGCCGGGTAAAATTTGCGGTTCACGTATCCAGTTACAGGAAGACGGATACCATGACATGACACACTTCATGCAACGCGTGCATCCTTTGTTACATTCACACCCTTTCCGCCGTCATCAGTCAACTTTGCTAGCTTTGCGCCCGCGTGGAAAAACCATGCGCAAAATATGACGAAAGTCGACTTCCATAAAGCCCATGCTAACTCCAAAGAGTACAAATAATGAAACAAGAGGTGGAAAATATACTTAGTGCAGTAAACCATTGGCGGCGGAACGTCCGAATTTAAGGGGGTGGGGGACCTTGGACCTTTCAAACTATTTGTTTCGAGTCAACGATATAGGGTTAGTGTTAAAATTTATTATTTAAGGGGGCGCCGTGCTCCGGTGCCCCAGTTCCGCCGCCAGTGCTGTAAACCACAAAAATTTAAGAAAAATGGCAAGTCGACCATTTACACCCCGTCGGAGGCACAACGCGTCATTACATGCTATGATAAATTTCCCATTATTAGCCACATCGGCACATACGCGCCAGTGGCGGCCTTCATCTGATAGGCTGACCTCCACGGGGAGAGGCTTCTCTGAAGCCGGTCTCGATAGTGGCTGTTTTACGAGGTCTGATCGCCGGAAGTGCACCGCCGCCGCCCTCAGCCACCATTACGGGCCATCAATGAGGCTGGCGCCGCTCAGGTGTGGCATTAGGATCAGACGGGCATTCCTGCAGCTCTGCTCTCTGCCGCGTCCACGCACAGCGCCAGAGCCGGCCGGGTAGTTTAGGGTCGCTCGGTCGCCGCAGGAACGGCGTCGCCAATTATGGCGCGGCTGCAATGGGCGATTACAGGCTGATGTCGCAAAACTGTACGCCGGAACAGTAGCTAGAGAATTTATCGGTGCGCTCAGGTATAATTTGGTTGTCGACGAAAGGACTGCTGGCGCCCACCGGTAGCTCCGGAGTCCCTTAGCCAGTCGCTCAACGGAGCCCTCTAGAAACTGACAACCCCGGGGATATTGAGGGAGATCGAGCCACATCTCCCAGCCACGGATATAAATCTCGCCTAAATAGTAGGACTGACGTTTTGTATTCGTGTACCGGCACAGGGCAAACTGACAGACTGTTTGAAATTCAGGAGAGGTGGCGAGAGGATTCGGGACAGCTTGTGGGTGAGTCACGCGTTTGAAATGCGCTGTCAGTGGGAGAGATCGGAGCAAAATCACCGGCTTAGTGTAGCTTCTTTCCAATCACGTGTGACCAAGCTGGAGAAAGGCTTTGAAAGTGAGTTTACAAGTAAAAAGGAAGGCGTCTAGTTTCAGTTCAGGCCTAAGCTTGACAGCCGATGTTGGACGCTGTCATAAGTACGCACAGCGTGCGAAAAGCGACACGTTTTAGCAGCAGAAGAGCTGGCGGATACAAAGAAAGGATGATAAGCGGAGTGCGCCCAATCAGCCAAACAATATCACCTTTGTCATCGGCCAGACTGCAAGCGCACATCACTGGAGCCGGCTAATTGGCACCATTAGGCTGTGCAGCGTTAACACATATCACACGGTATCGGGTATCGTCTCCAACATACCTGAGTGTGGAATCCCAGCGCCTTGTCGAACTGCCTCAGAACCCTGTGAGCCAGTCCCAGTGCGCTGTAGGCGCAGCACTCCAGGTGCTTGTCCCGGCTCTGCTTGGCCGCCGCCAGCTGCTTCTGGTAGCAGTGCACCGCCTCTTCGTGCTTCTTGGTCTTCATCAGGGCGTCGCCCATGTTGCCCAGCGCACGGCACGTGCCCTGCGCGTGCTTCAGCATGTGCGCGATCGCTGTCGAAAGGCGAATTTGTTCAGATATGGAGCAGGCTGAAAAGGCAGCATGGTTCCATGAGCTGGAAAACGCAGGGTGAGACTTGTCCTTTCACTCAAATATGTTTCTGGACTGTTAAGATTAAAAGCGCCACTGATTATTCAAATTTCATCTGGAGCATGTTTGGTTGGTCAGCCGTTACAAAGGTCACTGGATTAGTGACCTCTGCAGTAAAAACGATGGGTCAACATGCACAACTCGCAACCATCCAGCCGTTTAACCCACCGTGCGGCGGTCAGACTACACGCCTGAATTCAACGCTAAGGTGTGATATATGGATTCCAGAACGCGCGGCTCTCGTGCCGCGATACCGTTTCTCCTGAGGACGGTATATCACCAGACGTGTTCACAAGGAATGTGCTCGAATTCCACAAGCGTTTCACATTCCTGAGCGAATTCCTCAGCAGGAGTGCAGCCGTAACTCAGGCGGCTGAATGGACACGGGAGGTTTAGGCCGGCTCGGAATTTGGAGCCGGTGTCGATGAGGACTATAAACGGACCACACCAGGCTCAGGATAAAAGTGATGGCCCGTTTGATATTCGCCTAAAACACCGATTAACATTTTAGAGCTGAACGAAGAGGCACAAAATGCGAGCGGCACCAAACATACCCCACTAACTGGAAAGTGGCACGCGGATGGCCCTTCCTCAGTATAAAAAGATTCAGGTAGGGCAGCACGGAAATTCGGAACATAAGACACTGCTCATAAATAAAATGATCCACTTACCATGGAAGAACTTCTGGCATTCCAGCGCCTTCTCGCAGTTGCCAAGCGCTAGGTGCGCCAAGCCGAGGTTGCAGTAAGCTCTTCCCATGCTCATCTTGTCCTGCAGGTCCTTGGCCAGCGCCAGGTCCTGGTCGTAGTAGCGCACCGCCTCGCTGTAGTTGGCCAGGCAGTAGTGCGCGTAGCCGAGGAAGTGACACGCCTTGGCCTCGCCCTCCACGTCCTGCAGCTCCTGCGACAGCATAAGGTACTGCTCGTAGTAGGGCACGGCCAGAGCGAACTCGCCGCGCGAGCTGTGGCAGTTGCCGAGGTTGCAAAGCGCACAGGCCTCGCCAGCAGTGTCCTTCAACTCCCTGGCGATGTTCAGGTGGCTGAGGTAGTGCATCAGGGCCATCTCGTGCATGCCGAGCGCCTGGTAGGCCACTGCCAGGTTGCCATGCGTGGACGCCTCGCTGCTGCGGTCGTTGACCTCCTTGCTGATGGTGAGCTCCTGCTTGTGGTACTTGATGGCCTGCTCGTAGTAGCCCATGGAGCTGTAGGCGTTGCCGATGTTGCCGTAGGCTCGGCCCATACCGGCACGGTCTTGCAGCAAGCGAGCGATGTTGAGGTGCGCCTGGTGCAGCTTCAGCGCGGCGTCGTGGTCGCCGAGCAGCTGGTAGACGATGCCGAGGTTGGAGCAGGCGCGCCCCTCGGCCGTGCGGTCCTTGGTGCTGAGCGCCATGTCCAGCTGCTTCTCGTGCCACTTCTTGGCCTGTGCGTAGTCGGCCAGGCAGCGCGCCGCGTGGCCGAGGCCGGCGTACGCCCTGGCCTCTATGGTGCGGTCCCGCAGCTGCTGCGCTATGCGCAGGACGTGGTTGTGGAACGTGATGGCCTGGTCGAAGCTGCGCCGGTAGTGGTGCGAGCTGCCCAGGTTGCTGAAGGCGCGCGCCTCCTCCACCTTGTTGCCGAGCTGTTTGGAGATGCGCAGGTGCTCCATGTGGCAGTCAACGGCGTTGTCGAAGTCGCCCATGGCCAGGTAGACGGCGCCGACGTTGCCGATCTCCCTGGCCTCCTGCAGCTGGTCTCCCAGCTGGCGCACCAGCTGCACGCACTGCTTGTGTGACGCCAGCGCGTTCGGGTAGTCGCCGATCGCCGTGTACACGTGACCTGGAGGATGCACAGAGATAGAGGTCACGTGGTTGTTAGAGCCGCTGTGGCCGCCGGCAGAAGAGACTTCATTGCCTCATAACGAGGTTCACAAGTCCACGGCAGCCTGGTCCTCCACTCTAAGCACACCTCCGTTTTCTCAGAAGATAGAAGGTTAAAATAGTGCTGCTTAAATCACTATAGAATCTGCACTTCACACCGAATTTCGTTAGACTGCGCTTCTTTGAACCGAGGTGCAAGTTACCAAAACGACATTTGGCTTGGTCTGATGTCATTTGGTAACGACAAATTTGCTCTTCAATTTGCGTGACCTCCCGAAAATAATAGCCTGCGACACTGAGCAGCATTATTAAACAAGTTTTCACCCAGACGCGAGAAAAGCCCGACTTAGCTCGCCCCTTTATCAGATTACAGGACGTGCGGTGACATCTAGGCCGTTGACAGTCACGCCAAGAAAAAGATGGCTTACAACGCGTCACAGACATCTGAGCATTGTTCCAGCCTGGCCCTTTCCACAAAGGCTGCAATAAACATCAGTAATTGATTACTAACCGACAGCGAACATCAATTTCAGGATTTATTCTCACAAGAATTCGAGCGCCAAGACAGCGAAAATTCGTTTCCGATCTAGTACGGAATTTGCAGAAGAATATCAAGACTAGCTAGCAAAGTCAAACGTTAGGTGAGAACCGCGAACGTCCTTGCGCTAAAGTCTATCTGCATGTATCTGCATGTAAAGACTGCGGGAGCTTCAAATGGTCTCGTTTCACGCAGTCATCGCGCCGCGTAAAGAACAGTATCGCTTCCTCTCGTCTCCCTGTGGCCCGTTTCACTCAGGGTCCGCACCGGGACCTGTCACCACCCCTAACTCTCCCCGGTGACAATCAATTGTCCTGCGGGGCTGATGTGTCTGCCGGAGACAAACCCCGTGCGCCAGAGAGGCGGCCTGGTAAAAACGGGAGCGTCGCGCGGCCAGCTAAAGAGCTGTTTAGTGTGCCGTTAATGCATGCTGATGGTGTTTACCGCCGGAGCCGCTGTCAGGGTTTGGACGCTGAGCAACGGCCGGCCGGACGGACGCACCCACCCGGGGAGAGGGCCGCCCCAGCCCCGGAGGTGGCAAAACTGGAGCACACAGTCTCTGACGGAACAAATCACACTCCGTGTTTGTGTGTTCGTATAGTTTGTTTTAGGTTTCTACAGATGATTTTGTTATATGTGGTGGCAGATAAAACCGCTGCTGGAGAAAGCATTCATTCAAATTAGGAATCTTTTAAAATATGTCAAAGTCTAATAAATGATTGATGAATACCCACAGAAGTGACATGAAGGCCTTGTTTGGGATGAAATGTGTGTGGGATATTATCGATATCCTGAACTTGTTTGCTGTTTGGACACCTCTTATAAGGCCAGGTCCGGTGGGGCCGGGGAGTGATCCACATTGCTCAACCACGCGTGATGCGTAGCGTTGTGCGGGCCTCCCACGCGGTGCCACCCACACACACAGTGATTTCTGGGCTTTTGAAGGCAACCAGGAGTAAGTGGTTACATCCCACAGCTAGCCAAATATCTACCCGAGTGTTGTGCTCATCTCGACAACAGGCCTATAACTAGAGCAAGACGCAAGGTTTTGGATGGGGTAGGGTGGTTAGCGAGCTCGCTTTCCAAGCGGCCGACCCGGGTTCAAGGCCAGGTGGATTCCCTGAGCAAGGAGTACTCTGCTTCCAGATAAACCCTTCCAGCGGGGAAAGAATTGGTGACGAACCCTGGCAGTTGGTTTGTCGATAATCTCCCAAATTGTACGGTTTAGGAAAAGTTTCAGACGTTTTTCTACCAAGATGCCGGGATCAACGTTAAGTCTTGCATCAGTCCAAAATAGGGCAAACATGATGCGATGCCGTTCAGTCTACCTGATCCCAAGTCAAATGCTCATGAAAACCAAGCAAACCCCTCAACAGCACATGTTTGTACACAGTCATCAACTGGAATACGTATATGAATCAAACATTTGTTTTCAATCACTTCCACCCTACATGCAAAAAAGGTAGCCACCGATAGAATACTTTATTCCAAATTTCTGTTTCTCTTTATGTTAACCTCCCTGCTTGCGGTCTTTCTTCGTAAAAACCTAGCAGTTAAAAATCTACCGTCCACATATTCACTTTGTACCAAACCCACCCCCACTCTCCGAGAACCCCTCTCTATTTCCTGCACTAACCCAGACTGGTGAGGGCGGCAGCGGCGGCCTGCGTGTCCTTGCACTTCATCGCCAGCACCAGCTGGTAGCGGTGCGACGTCAGCGCCTCCTTGAAGTTGCCCTTGCTGAAGTAGGCGGAGCCGAGGTTGCCGTGCGCGCGACACTCGCCGGCGATGTCGGAGAGCATCTTGGCCACGCTCAGGTCCTGCTGCATGTAGCTGATAGCCTGCGGGCACACGGAGACGAGGGTCGTGACCGGGGGTTCGTTGGGTAGGGTGCAACTAGGCAGATTCTGTAGGGATTTGTGGGCAATTGAATGGCGGTAAAATAACCGAGTAAGTCTGAAGCCTGAAAACCTAAGCGATGGGTAGCTTCTGTACATCGCTTTTGTAGTCGTTTTACATTTTGGCCCAGATAGATAATTCTGCAATAGCTTAAAACTCATAATAGTGACAGAATTAATGGCTGTTATAAGGCTTATCGAGGTAGGTATAAAAGCCTCACAAGATTGGATAGTCGTAACCACCCCAAACCAATGTATTTTAATCACATCTACCTCAAACGCGAACGTTCAGGAGTACCCAATGCCAACTGCATTCTATTGTATCCAATTTCTAGAACAAACACTTTCGCTGAACGGGCTGGGCTTTTTGTCCACGGTGACTGGCTCATGAAGACGGCTCGAATGAAGAAGTAAGTGCCCATCGGGGAAAAGACATCCATCGAAAAAACCAAACAGCGGTTGCGAAAGCAATAACCACGACACGTCTGTTTCGCGGCAAATTATAGTGCTCTAGAACCATGTGTGTGTTGGGGTTTAGGGGGCTTCAACTACCAGGGCCATTAAGCGCTCCAGAACTAAAAGTCCTTGTCATTATCGGCAGTTGGTAATTTAAGAGACCGCAGTCACAAAGGTATTTGCAATGACTCAGTAATTTTAGCGCTGGAAACTACCGAGCACAGTAGGAATTTAGTGGAACCCAGCGGTGGCTCCAGTAAACCTCGTTGAATAGTACCGGGAACGGTCCGTTTCATCTCCGCGTGGCATTCCAGACCTCAATTACCCTGCTCGCCACCGTTTGCCCGTGCTGGTGAGTGGAGACATGCGTAACAGGGGACCGTGCCGGCTGTGCTGCCGGGGATCGCGCCGCCGCCGCCCATGCAGACTTCGAATGGCATTCTTATACTTCTTATGTGTGGAGGAATGCTATTCACTCCAGGAATACAACGTCCGTACCGGCTTCTCTGGAGTCAACAACAATGTTCAGACACGCAATCACGACGTGCCCAGACACTCAATGATTGTGGTAGGGTTAGTAATTTTATGTCTCATCGGAATGGCATGATCAATGGAGAAGAAGTTCAATAAAAATAAGGGGATTTCTCTTTTCGGTCAAAAGCTCGTGCCGGATGGCTTTCGGTTTATTCTGTAATATAAGCCTTTGTCAGTTCGCTGCTAACAAATATCGAATTCGTCATTCGCTGGCGAAGGTTTACATAATAGACCGAAAGTGCTCCGACACGAACTTTTTACCGAGTGGAAAAAACCCTTCACTTTCATTGAAATAGCTGTCTGGGATTTCACGTGCAGACACGATATTTTTGGCTCCATCGCAGTTAGTGTGACAACGGTTTAAACTCACTTCTGAACATTCTCTCCGTATTGAACCTTACTACAAATGTTTTGTCAAGTAACCCCCAAAAATACACACTACCCCACTACACTCTCGATGGCAGTGTGGGTACATCTGCTGTTCCGCATACCAACTGCGGTGAAAGGTGTATCGCACCATATTTGGCTCGCAAATTACGCTATGGGTATTGTATTGACGTGCGCCATGACGGCACATCCTGATATCATACTACATTTTATGACTGACGGTGATGAAAAATTCATAATTTTCCTTTTCAGGAATGTTCAAACAAGCACTTAAAGTTAGAGTATATTACACGTGATAAGAGTGATTTTGCACCTCGGCCGGGGGCAGAGCCGGCCTGAGGTTGACCGCCCACGTTGCTGACATAACACTAGCGGCTGGGTCCGCCGCCGAGGGGCGCTCGCTGTCGTGTTAACAACGGCAGCAGCAGCTTAGACACCCAGTAAGGAAGCGACTCTGATGCAGCTGCATGACCGGTCGGCCTGTCCAACATCGCTGCTTTGAGACATATTGACGTCACAGGTCAAGGAACGACAGCCCCCGGAGCTGACGCCACGCACTGCCGGGAAGGTGATGGGAGTGACTGAAAAGCTCACAGGAGGAGAAAGGTAGATGATAAGGGAAAGGGGAAAAGAAGGCGAGGAACAAAGGACAGCAGAGAAGAGGGTCTATAAATGATGCTAACAAGAGGGGCAGTATAAAATAAAGCAACAAACGGGCAGTGGGGGTATTCAAGAAGAAATTCTGATATATCTCACAAGGTCCCAGAAATGCAATACTGCAAAAAATTTAAAATCAGTTTGTTACAATTGCAATCTCCAAATTTCCACTTAGATTGTGTCCCTTTCTGGCACACGTGTATCTTAGTCCTCCCACAAACCAGCTGATGGATGCCAACCGTCGGGACAGAATAACTTGCGAACACCAGGCTGCTCTCAGGGGTGGATGCCAGCCGCCGATATACACGGAGGTTGAGAGGTGCCCCCGATGACAGCTGATCGGCAGGCATGGTACTTTGATTGAGAGCAGGAGTATGCGGGGGCCAAGTACTTTCCAAGTAGTGCTGGGCATCTGACAGTTAGATTTCGCCATTACAGTTTGTTCCCGGTGCACCTGATGGAAATGAGCCTGCATAGAGGCCAGTGAATAAGTGCTCTAACACGAAACTTGGATACGGAAGTATATTGGAGTTAAGTGGCGAGATCAACATATTTGTTTTTAAAACGAAAGAAAAAACAAAACCATGCAGAGGACAAATATGACGACTAATTAACAAGTATGCTAGATAAGCTCAGGCAGTGTACTACACAAGATTGTTCATCCGCATGGTGCTCGCAAAAAAACTGCCTACTCTTACTCGAGAAGAACGGCTCAAAGAATTTAAATCCAGGTGGATTCCGGCGAAGGCCAGTTCGTTCCGTGCACGTCTGAACGTCTGGGTCCGACACGGTCAGGCCTGCCAATCCTCCGGTGGCTCAGTATCGGCGCCGTCTCCAATCCGTTCCAACCCGGCTGCACGTGTTCATCCCCCCTCCCCCACCAACCAGCCCGGCGTCTGTTCAGGGTCTGAAGCGTCAGATCCGCTTGAGAGCCACCAGCCGGCTTCCCTGATCGGAGCGCACTTCGGTGCACGATGATGTATTACCGGAGCATAAAGCCAGAATATCATAGGTCCGGAGCGTGATTTTTCGAACTGGTTTCTCGCGGACAAGTGGATCTCTATTTTGCAAAGAGGCGATCATTCCATTTGATATTCACTGCCGAGGTTGAGATGGAGTTTTCACACGAGTCATAGGTTGCGATGCGTCACGATATATATGACATCCATTTATGCAGTACGACATTTTCCAATAGATCGATGGCGTATCTCAAGCTACGTTAGCAAGTGCGCTCACGAATGAGAAATGACCGGATCGAATTCCCATGCCCTTCAATAACTCACCGCAGAAAGATGCAACGTGTTGAAAACATATTCGCATTTATTAAGCTGAGACTATCTTTGGAAAGTTTCCATGGCATGTGACACTACTCCTCTTACGTATTTTCTTTTGGTTTTATTTACAGTTTTATTTTAAGTGAGAGCTTCGACAAATAGGACCACTTAATCCGGTCTCATATTAGGAGAATTATCGATAAAAACATCGAGCATCTTCCAAGACGAACAACTTTAAGGGGATTACTTACGTATTTGGTGGCTTATCCTTTTTCAGAAGCACCGATTCCATGACCTCATAAGATACATTGTGTAAAACAGAAGGTTGCAACGGCAACGTGTCGTGATTTACAGTTTAAAAATTGAAACCTAGTACCTATAAACCAATTTGCAACTGAATGTGCAGTGGGGATTGCTGCAAATTACAGTGGCTCGTTGAGCCTGCGTTGACATCAAAATTGATACGCCCTTCCCTCCCCCCAGTTTCCTAACATCCTTTGATACAGTAAAAATGACACCAATTATTGTAGTGTTACGATGTGCAGTCGGGACGCCAACATTCATCAACCATTGGTGTTCAAAGTGATGAAGTCACACTTGAACTGCAATCTGACGTCACTGTGCAGGTTTCATAACTCAATGGGCCAGCTTTCAGTGTGTTCTCGGTGGAAGAAACTTTGTCACGAAAAAAACAGCAGTCATTGAGGAGGCATTACCCCTCAGATTATTTTTGAGAGATGACTGCAAATAGAGAATCTGGACTAGAGGTTTCCTACTAATAAAAAGTTGGTTCTGCACTTATAAGGCACCTTTTGCAGGAGATACATTCCATTATGTGTGATAAAACTTACACGATCAGCTTTATACAAATAGCTAGTATACATTTCTACCACGCAGTTTTAACGGACACCTTGCTGGAATGGAAAATAATGGACGCAGTCCAGGCTGGCGATCCCCTCGTTCTATGTAGAGAGAGAGAGTTCTGGATAGGTAACACAGACATGGTAATGCAACTCCTACGGGAAACCCAAAATTCAAGGGGTCCTGGCCCTCCAGACCCCTTAGGACTTCCACTCATCGGCGCAGTCAAGAGCATAGCGTTTTCGCCCACCTTATCCAGCGAGTTCATGGCCCAGTAGGCTGAGGAGAGTGCCGAGAAGACGCTTCCGCGCAGCTTCAGACTGCAGGTGCCGATCTTGAGGGCCGATTCCAGTACAGCTACGGCGGCGCTGTACTTGGCCGAGGCCAGCAGCTCCTGGCCAATGACGGAGATGATGACGAACGGCGACTTGTCCAGCCGCATCGTCTTCAGCTGCTGGTACGTCGGCTCTAGTGTGGCTGCCAAGGAGAACGGTGCGGGTTATGGTGATGATGATGACGGACATCCGGAGATTTGGAACAGTTCCAGATGGTGGGTTTAGCGTAAGGCGTGGGCATAGTCAAATATGACTTGCGGGAACAGCTTTAATTCTAAAACGCGGCCGAGGTCAGACGCCTCCACTCTCTTTTATACGAGCTCAATTCGCAATGTGCAAGCTATTGCACAACGCTGCGCCCATGATAATTGATGAGCATATTATCGAATAGTTCCCAAGAAGTACTTGGTTACAAATACTGAAAACATGCCAGCCAACACTTGATCAAATTACAAATGCAATGAGATCTACAATATCTCAAGCACTGAACAGCTATCAAGGCTGATGACGGCTGCAACCACCCCCTGAGAGGCTGTCGCTCAGTTCCAAAGCCTTTGCATATGGTATCGGCGCGCGGCTCAGCCTGTCGCAGCCTGACGTCGCGTTCTGCGGCCGCCTGAATCGCCTGGGGGCACAGTCTCAGGGTCAGCTCCAGCCGCCATCTGGGCGCTGGCGCCGCACGTGCAGGGTTTTTGCCGGTGCGGAGGTGTCCAGCGGCCGCGACGTGAGCGGGCAGCACGGTCGACTGCGGTAGCGCCGAGGCCGCCGGCGCCGCTGTTCGGGAGCTTTTTGTCCCCGACCGACCCCGACAGGTCGGGCCCACTCGTGACCACAGCGCCGCAGAAGCGTTTGCTCAGTTCGTGAGTTTGTGAATAGTTTTTGCGAGTGTCTGGTAGCTTGAAACCACCCACTCGCTACGCTCGTCAGTTGCAGGCACCACTGTTCCTGCGCTTTCCCCGGTGACAGCCCGGCAGTAATCGGCCATGGTAGAGCCCCCATCCTGCAGCCTGTCGCCCATCTCGCCGTAAAGCCGCATCCTTGAGTGGCACGCCCGCCTCTCGCGCGGGTCGGCTGCTGGCGGAGGCCCGTAAATACCCCCACTGTCATCAACTGCTGGCGACGGGCCGACACCGCACGCCCGCCGCGCCTCCCGCAGTCGGCCGGCGCGCCACGCCACCAGTCCGCCGTCACCGGCCACAGAGCGACAAATGGCGCCCGGCCGGGGTCCGCTCAGGCCCGGCAGGGGGTCCCGCAGGGGTCCACTGTCACCGCCACCACGCATTCTGCCCCCGCCGAGAGGCATTGTGCCGGCAGCCGGCCGCCCACAGGTGGCTGTTTCACACCCGAGAATGCGATCGCGGCCGGAGAATGTCCCGCGGGACAATGTGATCGGAGCCAGAGAATGTTCCGCGGGACAATGTGATAGGAGCCAGAGAATATCCCGCGGGACAATGTGATAGTGGCCAGAGAATGTCCCGCGGGACAATGTAGTAGTAGCCGGAGAATATCCCGCGGGACAATGTAGTAGTGGCCAGAGAATATCCCGCGGGACAATGTGATAGCAGCCGGGAATGTCCCGCGGGACAATGTAGTAGGGCCAGAGAATATCCCGCGGGACAATGTGATAGCTGCCAGAGAATGTTCCGCGGGACAATGCAGTAGTGGCCAAAGATGTCCCGCGGGACAATGCGATCGTAGCCAGGGTATGTCCCGAGGGAAAATGTGATCGGAGTCAGAGAATGTTCCGCGGGACAATGCGATAGCGGCCAGAGAATATCCCACGGGGCAATGTGATCGGAGCCAGAGAATATCCCGCGGGACAATGTATAGTTACCAGAGAATGTCCGGACAATATAGTAAGAATTCCCGGGACAATGATATAAGAGAATTCGCGGAAATAGTACAGATGATTAAATGATAGTTAAATGTGAAATATGAAATGATAGTACAGAGAATGTTCCGCGACAATGGATAGTTACCAGAGAATGTCCCGCGGGACAATGCAGTGTGGCCAGGATATCCCGCGGAAAATGTTATCGGAGCCAGAGAATGTCCGCGGGACAATGCGATAGCAGCCGGAGAATGTCCCGCGGGACAATGCGATCCGGTACCTATCGCCACTGATCAGGATACGGGAGATCGGCTCAGTGATGTGAAGAGTAAGACTCAATATTTTAGCAAGCACAACAATCAAATATGCATAGTTTAACCAAATTAGAACAATGAAAAGAAAAATCTTCGAAAAAATACAGATTCGTGTTAAACAAATTTGTTGGAGACCAGCCTCCCCGTTTTGAAAAGCTCTTGATGCTGCACAGCGCAGACGCCCGGTTCGGCGTCGGGCCGCAGTAATTACGGGTGACGCGATGACAAAGCGGCCGGAGCAGCGCGATGAGACGCCGCCAGCGAGCAGCTGCACACAATGTCGGCCCTGAAATGGCCGCCGATGCCGCCGCGGTTGAGCATCAGTCTCACGCGGACGCGTTTGGACGGGCTGGCAGCTCAGAAGGCGGCCTGAGACGATAATGGTGATGAAGGAGAACGCTGTGGTATTCAGAGACGACGGCCATCCAGAGCTAGTTAGGTTTAAGGGATTCTTTGAGGAGATGTCCGATTCGTTTTGTGTGATACTTAAGTGCCAACTTACAGACTGGAGGTAAATGATGGAATAGCTTACACTTTTGGACACATTGACACTTTTCACACGGATCACCCTTCACACTCCTCCTCCCCCCACTGACGGATCTATACCGGCTCTTCCGGCTGGATAGGAGCAGCAACGGAACCAAAAATCGTGGAAAAGCGTGTTTAAGAAGGTCAGAGAAATTTGAGGGCTGGGGCTGGGACTTGTTTCACCTCCGCCCTCTGGATCCACCAGTGTCCTTCCCTGCACGCCCTCGTCATCATCACAGTGCGATCTCCCGCCTACCTCTGAGCGGTGACTTCATGGCGGCCTCCACGAGCCCGGCCAGCAGCTGGGAGGACTTGGCGTCCTGCGCCAGACCCTGACTGAAGGCGGCCAGAGCCTCTCCATGGCGTCCCATGCATTGTAGCGCCACACCCTGGCGGTAATACGCCTGGAAAAGACAGAGAAAGTGGTCAGAGCACGGGTGAAAATGACAGAGTGGAGGGTTCTGGCAAGGTCTGAAAATGGAACACAGTCCAAGCCACTCAACAGAGTTGAGTGGTGGTTCATGAGGCCACACTAAGCTTCTAGAATTAATTTGGTGCACATCTTATGCGTTGCACGTGCTGTAATGAGATATTTACTTTAAATCCGATAAAGATTTAGTGCAGTTATAGCATAAATGACACTGCACTGACTGTATTACGATGACAAAACCTCACAGCTATCATACATTGCACGGTGTACCACTGTCCTCTGTCACGGCAACCATAAGTCATGACTGCCTCAATCCTACCACCACTTGCATAACCGCCATTAGAATAGCTCACAGGAATGTCACACCCGCCATTACGCCACCATTACATCACTGAGGCGGTGTAAGTGATGCACCCTTACTGAGAGCATCAGCGCCATAGCACTGAAGAAAATCCTGACTGCCGAGCGTCGCAGAGCTCATCAGCACCCATTTGTTGAGGCATTACCCCTACGAGCAGGTGCTAAATCTGGTTATCCAATGAGTTGTGCTCCCATCTGAATAAGACAGCTGGAACTTCTGCAGGAAATACCTACACCCATCCAGAGACACAGCGCATGACTAATCCTCTTCGGAATCGGCACATGGAACTGAGTTCGCGATAATCCCAGTAAATATTGAGCGTCTTGCATCCATAAATGTAATGAAAAGGCCCATATGGCTTTGACAGTATGCAGATCCTGTTTGAAGTCGTCATTCAAATCTAATGCAGCTTCTAGCCATGCTCAGACACAAAAGTAGTGTTGGCGTATCGAAGAAAGCCGGCTGCCTGCGACACGCGAACGAGACAGACTCGGCGATAACGGACCAGTATGGAGTGATCGCGTGCTACCGCGCGCGCATACGCTCGGACCCACTGTACCCATCTGCACCAGAGTTGAAAGCAAACTTCACACATAAGATTCCGCAAGTGGCCGAGGAAGCCGATATGTATGTACCTGTGGCCACTGAATAGGATGAGAGAACGATTCTAGGGATAAAATCAGCAGTGCGTGGAATAAAACCACTTGCATAACCGAGTTGCATATCAACTAAGGATTAGTGCTTGAAGTGAGAGCATTGGCAGCTCCCCATAGTGCTCTCTGGAATGGGTGTGAAAGGGCGGCGCCATGCGTGTCACCAGCTTAGGGAGATGGTATCACAGGTACACGACAGCGACTGGTCAGTCCCGGCGCCCAGATAGCCACTTTCCAAACACAACGTCCCACTACACCAGTTTATTTTGTTACCATATTTATTAACACCTGTTCATTTCGAGCCCTGTCGCGAGTGCTACCATATGAAAAACATGCATAGTTACCGAGTCTTCCACCAAGAAGAGTAGAAGCCAGAATTCGGTCCGGCGATGCCATAGTGGCCGGGCGGCGGCGTGTGCCCGTGCTGGACCCCGAGCGTGGACTAAAGTGGCAGCTCTGAGCGGCTCAACAACAGTCTGGCCTCGACAGAGGGCCACTCAGAACAATGGACTATCAGCGGTGCATAAAAACAGGGCGAAGCTACACCATTAGCTGGCTGGAACAACACTCCTCGCTCCCAACTGTCGTGCTTAACATACTGCCGGAGTGCTTACAAACAGCGCCGGACACACGCTCGGCAAGAGGGGCAGCGGCAGGAGGGGCGGCCGGAAAGAGGGGCGGCAGGCGCCGCTCGAATATATCCAGTTGGCATCATTATTTGTTATATTGGATTTTTGTATCATATTGAAGAATATCGAGTTTTATTAACAAAGCTAGGAACCATGCCAACTTGCAGGCTGTGTTCTTTTTTATATAATTGCGATGGATATATATTTGTAACGAGTTAAGCAGAGGTTCTCTTCGTCTTGAAAATAGTTGTTAATTTGTTATCGCTTTCTCTCAAAATATACAGTAGACTCGAAATAACTAACTTCAACGACGGATTACTTCACAGCGCAGGGGTGAAATTCAGCGGACTGGATTACCAGCTAATCACTGTTTCCTTAGACCCAGTTCCCACTCCGCGGACGTGGATTCGCTCCGCTTACCGCCGCTGACTCAGCTAACAACCCCTCCCTCTCCGAAACGTATACTCTTTACTCTCCCTCTCCCACTGATATCTATCCCCCCTCTTCTCGCTTCCTTCCTCTCTCATGTATCTTTTACTCTTAACTGTGTTCCAGTGGTCTTGTTCTGGTTGACCCAAAGCCCCAATGCTCGTCACACCCAAATACCTACAGTCGCAAGGACAAAAGGCAATCCAGAAACCCCACTGTTGGGTGGGACTTGAGCGGTGCACTTGTCACGGCTAACTCGCTAAGCTGTGGATTACTTGTGGATCATTTGGAGAGGAGTTTCATTCAATTTTTTCCATGATGTTCCTTCGTCGATTCGCATAACGACATTGAGCAGGATCCATTTTCTGAAGTCATGTGAAACCCTTTTTTAATATCGAGTATCGTTAACCAATCCCAAACGAACAGTGCAATGCCGGCTCCTCTCTCTGGTTTTCCGACATCATGCCGTTCTCATGGTTTCCGTTTGCGAATGACCTTCAGAGATATAAATGGGCCACTAGCCGGCACGCCTGTCATACTGGGCCGCGGTGAAAGCTGGGTGAGAGCGGCCCGCTCCAGCGCCGCGGCAAGGGCGCCATCACCCCGGTGCGGAGAGGCTTAATGACAGACAATAACTCGGAAATACCACGGATGTGATTTTTGTATTTACGGAGTTGCGTCAGACTCAGACAGTTGTTGCATTGCTTAAGCTCAAATTCATTTCAGGAAAGCAAACATTAAGATACATTTAAACTTACATTCATGCTTTATACACAGTATTATTTTGATTTAACCGCCCTCACGTGTCAGACATCACTACCCATAGCATATGGGGGTGCTACAGGGCTACGGGGGGGCGACGTTAGCTTGATCTTGTCAGCATTCACAGCAAGGCTTGTATGGGTCATGTCCCGGCACTATTGCGTTTCTGGACATCCCTTTGTAGAAAGAAACAGGGAGGAAATTGTGTGAGTATATCCAATTTTATTGATCCAATGGGGTCCAATTACTCTTAAAATAACATAATATTACAACCGTCACTAAGTGGGTGACTTTTACTTAGAATTAATGTCGTTCTCCAGCCTGGCCCCAGAGTTATCGCCGATGGCGATCATTTACGTTTCCTTTGTGATGTCAAGTATATCTAAAATCAAAACATTTGGTTCAGTCTTCCTCTCAAACCAGGCTCCTCCCGGTGAGCCAACAGCTTCCCTCTGCGCCCAGTAATGGCTTCGTCTCAGTCGCAGCCGACGGTAACGCACCGTGACGATGGCGTGACCACGGCGTGACGGGCAGCGTCACAGGGCCTGTTGCGTGCGTGGTTTCGGTGGCCCGGGGGCGGCCGGTGTTATTACAGCCTCGGCCGGCGGCTCCCCACCGCTGAGGCATGTCGTCACGAGCCAGTCTGTGCCGCCGGCCGTCTCTATTGTTACACGCCACTAATACACAAACTGGGGAGACGGAGCCGTGAGAGAGCGCTCCCTTCCCTGTGTTACTTCATAGAGATGTCGTCGCACGGCGGCCCGGCCGCGTCACGCCAACATTCGTCTTCCTCGCACAATGAGCCGAAACTACCGGTACTGCTGCTGGCGGTTCTGGTGAAACTCTGCCGCGGCGGCGGCGGTGCACTTTGGAGTGAGCCCCGAAAACAACACGCCGTTGGTTCGGCGTCGGCAGGGCGGCATACAGGCGGGGCGTGCTGGGCCGCACCTGCACATAGCTACCCCATCCGGTAGTCAGCTTTCTTCAACAGGTGGAGGGAGCTCGGGATGCACAGCGCCTCTTTATGAAACTTCTAAAGTACATACACTGGAAAACCACATACGAGTTGTCTTTGGAATCCCTACTACTTTTCTCCCGGCAGGCGGAGTTCAGACGGGGTTAGATGGACACACCTCACGCATCCAACGCACAAGACAGAGATACAAAAGTGCGTGCCATCTTTTTGTGGGCACCATTGTGCAATGGCAGTGAGTGCGACCGACCTTTCTTGCAGTTTAACTGCCCGTAAGTGCAGGGCGCCGGCGCTCTTCCCATATAATCGCTACGGGCCTGGAGGCTTCCCGATGACTATGCGCAGAGGGTGGCGGTAATCAGATGCAGAGGGAGGCCGTGACAGGCAGACATTTTCACTAGCTGCCTCCGCACTGCTCCTGTAAGTCAATACTCTGAAAGGTGCCGTTGCGTAGAAAACGGGCGATAAATGCTTTTGGCGAGCCTACAGTGGCTATTATAGCGCGTGCAGAGCCTATACTGTGCGAGTGCTCTGCAGGTGGCGCACTGTTCCCAGCCTGAGGCACGTGGTGGTCGACCAGGCTCCGCGGGCTGCTCCGCCGGGAGAAGTTTGCCCTCGGCGTGCTCTATCCATTACCCGACGCGTACAAACAGAAGTGGGCGCCCAACATCGATCACGTGCGTTGACTCAAGAACGAACAAATGCCCAGAGTCGTGAGATCGCACGGAATCGTCACGTGCAACGCCCAAAACCGGTCGCACTCGCGTAGTGGACGGCAAACAAACCCGCCGACTGAAAACGGACCGCGATCTTTTCCAATGAGCGCTCGGCTTTGCACACGCAGGCGTGGTGGGGTAGGTGAATGTCAAGCGAGTCTGCGCGCCACGCGTGCTAGTCTTGAATCACTGTCTTTCAATGGCACGCCTGAATGACTCGCATACGGTTCCGATGCTATCTTCTTTAGCATGAGACACCGTGAAATTTACGTATTTACATAAAGAACAACTCCAACAATGGTTGACTCTATTGGTGTGCCTCCAGTCGACCTCCCTACTCCCTCTCCCCGCCATCCCCTAACCTCCCGCCAGAGTCTAGACGGAGTTACATCAGCGTTCTCACAAGGGGGGCAGGAGGGGGGGGGTGGGCTCCAGCAACAAATGAGAGATGCCACTGTCCTGGGCCAACCTCACGGCCGTTACTAGGGACGAGGTCGCCGGTCGACGGCCGCCGCATCACACCGATACAGCCCTGGGGGCAGGAAACCGGCCCTAAATATCGAGGAAATTGGTTCGACGACAATCGGCTCTCATATAATGGAACTAGTGCTACGCGATCAACGGCCAACACGTGCTTTTCTGATAAATTCATTTAGTTTTCACAATTATCCAACGGAGAGAAGATAAGGCCGCTAAATTTGGTCTCTTCTCAGCTGATGATGATGTCAAGAGGAGTTAAAGGGTACTACAACCATGGGCGTCAAACAGGGGACGGACGGACGCGTCTCCCAACTCAGGAATCAGCGACGGTTACTCCCCAATTATGGGACTTCACCCACGTTTTCGCATTTTCTCCATTTTTCTGCGTTAACCTACGTAAAAGTTGGCAATGTGTAGTAAAAGGCCGGTACGCAATCAGGTCGTCGGTAGCGTTTTCAGAGAGCCAATATACTCTAAATTCGCCTGCCCCCGGTCATTGTCAGTCCAGGGTTCACCCCCCCCCCCAATTCCGTGGCGACGGCCCTGATCACAAGTAAAATAGCGTACTCAGCCGATTGTGACCTCTGAAGCGAGCGCACTTCCTCAGACTGGCCAGAGCATGCAGAGCTACGCTGCGGTAGCAAACACGAGGTCTCCCTCGTCCGAGCCGGTCAGTCACGTGAGCTCGCGCGCCAAGTGCCCAGTGAGACACACGAAGTCCGTCTTCGAGCTCCAAGCCACCGCCGACCAGTGAGTCACCGGTTGGCTCGTAATCCGGCGAGGAGCTCCGTTCTGAGGGTGAACAGACGAGGGCGGTGCAGCTGTGGCGAGGCCGGCGCGGGTGCCGGCCCTGCGGCGCCCGCCCTCAGCCCGACCAGGCCCGGTCGGCGCGCAGGGTCATTTTTCACGGCTGGCGGCGGTGTCGGGGTCGGAGGCCGCGCCGGCACGCCCCCGACCGCCACTCTAATCAGCCTCCCCGGCGCAGGCCACCACAAAGGTGAAAAACGACGCCGCCGTACTGACGCCCAACAGAAAGCCGCGCAGACATTTCCAGTGACGGGCACGACGTCACTGCCCAGGTCGGCCGTAGGTGAGGCCATTCATCGATAGAAATGTTACGGAAGTGCTTTTCAATGCAGCGGCTGAGGTGTTTTCGGCTGGAATCAGGCCGGACCGGCTGGAGTGGCGGTCCGGCAGCGCTGGAGCGGCTCCGGACGGGCACGTGCCGCCCCCGAGTGGGCCTACAAAAACCGACGGCGGCGGGAGGCCCGCCGGCTGGTACGCAGGGTCCGCCGGCGCCGGCGCCCACCCGGTTATTAGGCCGTCCGAATTACCGGGCCTGGCTGGGCCGAGGCCATGGGCGCCGTGGTAACCGGAGTGCCAGCTCCCTGGCTCTGAGACGATGGGTGGTGCCTCAGGGCGAGGCACTGGAACCGTGACTTTATGTCGATACAGGGTGGAGTGATGAACACACGTTTCAGAGGTGGATGGTACTAAATCGTGATGACGTAGTGGTGCCCGAGAGCGTTTTTTCTGTATAAAAGCGCAATTCAGAACTTTCTATTCGCTAGAAAGACAGTGCAGAAGAATATAAGGCATGACCATAGACATATAAAATATCTTAATAGTTTTGCATATCTGACTGCTTACAGCGAACCCACGGCCGAAACCTAAAAGTATTCACCTTGTTATCCATGAAATACATCCCTATGGTGCATCTTGGGTGCACGATGAATTCTTAGCGCCAGGCGAATCACAATTTGCAATTGTGTAGTGCCTGAAAAGAGCACATGTATGTAATGCAATGCATAGGAGTCACGATGCCATCCGAACTCACAAAATCGGATGTTCAACAACGGTTCACGCCTTATTGAAATAAGCATAAGCATCGCCACGGGAAAAAATGGGGGGGCAGCCAAACTTCAACTTGATGCTGACAAAAAACTTTCCATGATGGGACCAAGAAGTGTTCAAATTTGGGTTCCTCCTTGCCTTCCGCATCGGCTCACAATGACAAATGTCGGGTTTCTCCCATTTTGACCGAGATCAGGAAATTTTTGGCCAAAAAGTGGGGGCCAGGCCCCCTGGCCCCTCTTTTCCGACGCCTATGGAAATAAGTGCATCAAAACTAGTATATGAACTTAAAAAATCATCAAAGTCGTGCAGGGTCAAAAGTGTTCAAGGTGTCACATTGAGAATGTTAAGCCATAAATGTGGCACCAGCAGGCTGCAAAATGTGGCAGTTTTGCTTCAGTAGAATACCAACGGATACTCTGGGCCATCTAGTTGTTGAAAAACATTACGAGTTCAAATTACAGGTGTCAAATTCGGCGATTTGTTCCATTTTTGGTCTTGAGGAAACATGCCGCTAATTTGTGTCACCCTGCCCACCTTTGCTGACCATTTAGAATGGCAGAATGGGAGGTTTTTGACCCCTGAAGTCGTGGTGCAAAAAGGAACGTACTCCAGAAAAAACGCACTACGTTATACAGAGCGTGTGGAAGGTACCGCTTGCCCGGTCCGGGGCACCTGCCCGGTCGCGCGGGCACCTCAGTTAATCCTACGCCGGGCGTCCCGCCGCGCAAACAAGGGTTATGAGCAGGGCGCACGGGCTCCGGCTGGGTACCTCCCGTCGTGGAACACACCAGCTCCCAGCCCGGATGATATAGAGAACATTGTTCCGGCTGTGTCAGACCGCTGGTAAACTGGACTGCCAGTGAAACAGAGGTTCAGGCTGAGATGGAGTTCACAGCGGTGGCGGCGGCGCCGGGCTGGGCACCGGGAAATGACTCGTGCTGGCTGGCGCGTGAGTGTGCTATCGCCGTGACAGACAAAGGCGGAGAGCATTGCAAGGGCGGGAGAAAAAGCCGGTAATGTGCGCTGCACGACTTATCTTGCCGGCGCGCCGATATGATCGGAGCTAATGACCGGGCGGGGGCGCGTCTTCGCTAGCTGGCTCGTGCCGATTAGACCGGATGCACTGGCCTGGTGATCTACCATTCAGTCTGTCGGCGCCTGTACTGGACGGGATCGCAAACGAGAACAATGAATGGCGATGATGGCCGTTTCAATGAATGATCTCTGTCGGCTAATGCAGCGCCCTGTCAAGAGCGGAAGCGATAGAGATCGTGCAGATGCTATCAGACTCGCGTTCATGGTGGAACATACGAAGCATTGGGCTTGGTTTTTTAACCACTACCCTACTAATATTTTGTTTTTGTAAGAGCTAGGCTGAAGGAGTTTAAAAGTCTAGCTAAACCCATCTGACACCAAAAACAGGAAAAAATGCGGAATCTCAACACAGCGGGCGTACTCAGCTGGCTGTCGGATGAACAACCACAGCACGATTTTCCCCATGCAACCCGCCGCCGTCTTATCAGGGCGGATCGCGACAGACAGCCGCAATTCGATCCGTCATTACTTCGACACCTTATCTGACCGCCGCCGCCGCGTGCAGGAATGCTTTTGACAGGCTGCACCAGTTGCGGCCGAGAGTGGCGCAGTAGCGGCAGTGACGCGGCAGGTTCGTGCCCGCTGGAGAGAATGCGTCGAAATCACCTCACGGGCGTCACATCAGAGAAAGGCACCGCGCCGAACACGGCAGCCGCTGCCAACACCAGCCATGGTCGCTGTTGCCGATGGTGCACAAATCAGGAACATTTCTTAGCAAAATCCAGCTCCGAATAGCCAACATAGCGCGTGGTTAGTTTTTTTAGAATCATCCATTTCTATAAAACATCAAGGAGTATATATGCTCAAGAGATATCATACATCTATTCCATAATGGTTTTGCATTATTGTATTGCATTTGTTTTGTTACTGAATTTACCAATGAGATCAGAACAAAACTGTACCGAAAAAAAGATAAAACATCAATTATTACGACGAATTATCAATAGCCATTCGGCCGGATTCTGAGAAAACATATCAGAGCATCATGGTCCTTTGGCACAGATCTGGAGTGGTCGGCCAACAAACAAAATAAATCCAGATAAAAATATGAAGTTTTGCATAGTTCATACATCTTCCGTTTGGCAATCGTATAAATCATATAAATCGTCCGATATTGGCTAATACTACCTACTAAGCCCGGCCAAAGGTAGTTAGAGTATTTCAGTTTTTAATCTAAGATGTACTTCATGCTGATGCCTGGTAGTCATGCACAGAGCTACATGAGAGCCCGCGAATCCCCGCAGAGCCTTGTTTTCCAATGGTCACTTCCAGTAGCGGCCCAGGACCGTGGAAATATTGACGCCAAAATGTATAAAAATGGTTTCGAGAAGAGACAAAAATCATTCAAGTTTTCATTAAAAAATAATAGAATAACAGGATTTTCGACCCTTCCGGCAAACCTTACACGAAAGTATATAATATAAAGGCTTGATCTCACTGACACCCTGAGTTTACATTAAGTACAAAAAGGAAAATATCCTAATTTTTAAATGAAAAGGAACACCTAGTCCTTTCCTCTAGTGGAGTGCATTAATCTTTGTAACCTAAACCTGCACTTGCAGAAAGCGCTTTAGAAAAACAAGAAAGGAAGCAACTCTTTCCTTAATAAAGACAACATACAAATATCCCATGGAAGGGACTACAGCTCATCTTAAGAGACGATATGCTTATAATTGACAATATTTCCCAACGTCTGCACAGCTAATTTTACTAACACTTTTGTGTCAGTGAAATAATCGAAATAAGAGTGACAAACTTCAAAGCCAACAGGAATTGGTACCTTACCCATCCAATCGATACCACCCCGATACGATACGCGCCATCGATACCGCAGCATATCGATACGTTCCCAACACAGCGCCATCGATATGGACGACGAGCCGGCGTTTAACGGCCGAACGGGAAAGGTCGGCCAGTGTGACCTGCGGCGGCACCGTGGGCCTTTCTCCGTGAATGCCGGGTCTGGGACCAAGTGTCGGACCATTTGCGTTACCGCTCCGAGGGCATTAATCACGCTGATAGTACCGCCACAACAGCGCCGCGCTCTTCCATAGCAGCCGCTCGCCGGAACGACACTCATTATGTCACGTGATATCAAAGGAAGTCGCCAGAGATAAATGTCTGTCCGTTTAGACGCAGGTATATTTCTTACAGATGGAAGATGATTTCCGGGCGTAACAACATTGCCCTGGCATTCAACAATGCAAAGACGTTGACGTGACTAGGCCTGTCTCGCTTACTTTCAACCAGAGTTCGAAACTGAAATACATCCATAATAATGATCCTCCAGAACTCAAATCAACTGTAGCGAAAACATCGAAACTGAAATAGGTTTGGCGGCAGCTTCTATCTTGTATTTATCGGTAGCTCATATACATCACCCAATTACAGCCAGTAAAAATGTGTTCAGTGGCAAATCTAGCCGGTAGGTTTGGGGGGCAGCGCGGGGGGACACAAAGTCGAAAACGGAAAAATGTCACGCGGTGAAAAGTTTTGCCACACTTTAACTAGCCTGTAGGTTTGGGGAGGGTAAACCCAAGTCAAAATGCAAAAAAGCGCCACGGAATGAAAGATGTACCCACGAAATGCTTGCTTTTGTTCCAAGCGTCATTCACTCAAAAACGATTTCAAAGACTAAAAGGACCAGGGTCTAATGTTTGCCATGAAATTGACTGGCTCTGTTTGAAGTGGACTGCTTCATTTGAAACACCAAAACCTTTCTTATAAACCAGAAATGAGCCAGGGCAAAAGGTCGACAGCACTGGGGGGGGAGCAAAAGGATGACTTCGCAACTTTGCATTTATATCGTTCCTCTTAGGAACGATATAAAGCACTTCAGGCAGCTCCATTTTACCCACTGTATTTCTCGCACGCGAAATGTGATTTCCCTTATACGCATGCCGACAAAGACGATGAAACACTTGTCGGCAATACGAAAAGCTCGAAATATCAAGCTCCCTTGATCTTTCAGAAAGGAAACAAGGAAAGCCAATCTATCATTCAATACCCGCCAGAGCAGTACCATTTGATCGAATGCTTACACAATCAAAAGGCCTTGCCTGTATTGCGCAACTAGCATCACAAAACCACAAAGGCAACGGCGCCGCCGTAATCACTTACTTCTGCATCACGCACCCAGCTATTGGTTTTTATTCGGTTTTTATTTGAGGCGGCGCGCGCGCGGCGACGGTGCGCACAAGGCCCACAGCCGGTGACAAACACCTCTCGGCGGGATTGAGTTGTCAGCGGGGTTAGGGGGCGACCTCGTGCGCCGTCTGGGACACGTGTCGCTCTTGACCCCATGGCTGCGTGCGTTTTTGTGAACGCCGCTGTTGACGACGTGACCGACACGACCACGCCGAAGGCTGCAGTCGGGGCGTGCTTCTACAGCGAAAAGTAAACGTTTCAGACAAGATCATGATTCTGTGGCTATCAATAGCCAAACGTCTGAGAGAACAATTGATGACTTTACCGAGATCCTCGGTCATCATCGATCTTCTCAATATGAAGACTTGCTACGCACAGCAGTAGGCTTCTACTGGCGTGGGCTAGCCGGCTACTATGCAGCCTCGGCAGAGGGGACTAATCACCTGGCAAGGCAACGCTGGCAACATGGCCAACAGCCCAGCCCCGAGGGCATGGCCGCGGTACAAACAAACAGTGCAGCCGCGGCTAGTCGGCAGGGTAATGATTTACCAGGCCCCCGGATGGCTATCTGCCCACCAATCATGTGGGAAAACACGGACAGCGCGCAAGTCACGGGGAGGTCGGGGCGCCGATGGATCCGACAAAGGCCCACGCGCTGTCCACTGCGCAAGACTGTCACCACTCCTCGTCACTAGCCGATCCGAAGCATGTGGAAGGGGAGGGGAAGGGACTTCGTCTTCCAAACAGCCCGATTTTCCTAAAATGTTCTTCGAAGTGGCGTTATTTCTGATTTTGTTGGCCATCCGCCTCTAGCACCCTTCCGAAAGATTTCGACTGAGTCCCCCATCTCTCCCTGCTTCTGATGTCGCTGCCTGCAGGGTGATGGGAAGAGACGCCGAGCTGAGATCGCAGCTCGTCACACGACTCCGCGCGGGGAATAAGCTCCGTATGTGAGACAAGCTCCGCCATTGGTTCTGGGGCTGGTGACTGCGTTTCACCTGACCAGAGACTGCCTGCTGGCTGCAGGCGGCTGCGGTGGCTGCCTGACCACCACCAGCAGCAGCAGCAGCAGCAGCAGCAGCAGCAGCCGGCGGCGACACGACCGCGAGGCCGCCGGCTTGTATCCGACAGGCGGCAGTTGCCAGCGTCCTCCACAGCGCGCAGCGCCGGCAGCCGCTGCGATGGCCTTCGATAGCTGGCCGCCGCCTGACCAGATGGCCCCACAGCGGCAGGAGATGGTGGTCGATTGTGCCGACATTAATTTTCATTTTCAGTTATCAGCGGACCGAGGCGAGGGAATCAGCTCGACGTCCGCTCACCGCCTATATCTGATCGGCCGACAGTGTTCTGCTGCGCCGACGGCCAACGGTCGGGTGCGCGTGACCGGTAGCGTCGCGTCACGCACAGTCACGCCCTCCGGGTGACGCGACACGTCACGCAGTGTTGCGTCGGCCCCGTCACTGGTTCGTGCTGTCGCCGACCGGACATGCCACAGCTGCTGCCACACGGCAGCACGTGCGTCCAAACTGGTCAGCACCGCCATCAAGGTTTGCAGCTTGGTGACATGTTTTCCGTGTCTGATTTATGACCGATTTATGTAAATAACGCGGTCGCCTAACAATGCACAGATAAACTGATAAGAAGCAACAATGCCGTTTTACGACACCTGTTTAAATTTCGCTCTCATTTGCTACTCAAATTTGCCTCGCTCCCGTACGTCCATTGTCTACTTTCTACATAAATATTTTGCTTTGCACTTCTTCCCGGGTGCCTGACCAGGAGCGGGGAATTTCCGGCCGGTGATGCGCGATGTCACTGTCATCTCACGGCTGACGAGTCGCTGACTGATGAATGACAGTTGTCACCACAGGACGGGCAGCAGGCCGTGCAGGCCAGGTCTCGGCATTAATCCATGTGTGGTGTTATCCCAGTATCACGAGCATCGCGGAAGATGTCGTGGGTGTTCATGCCAGCTTTGACAAATTGAGCCCAGAAATCTGTCACAGACGATAGCGCCTTAGCGTGCAGCTCACTCAAAGCGATAAGGCCAGTCCTTGGACTCTGATGTCAGGAACTGGCCTGGAGAGGAGAGCAGCGTTCTAAATACATTTCAGAGCTCATTGCTCGAAACGGAGCTCGTCGGAGCTTAAGTGTTCTGCGATATTTCAAAACGATGTAATATGTATTGGGTAACTTTATATGACATTAGCAGATGGATCTCAATTCCGATCATTTTGATATCAACCTAACGATAATAATGTGGAAGTTCGTGGGACTTCAGTCCTTCTTACATAGGTTCTCTTGCGTTTTTGGTACTTTTGAGCCCAGAAGCAATTAGATAGTTTCATTTTTTCGGATAAAATCATAAACTACACACAAAATGTAGTTTCTTAACCTGATGGGAGAATCCTAAAACCAACCAGATCGTATATCCTATAGAAAGAGGCTGACAGGTTTTTGGGATCCCCAAGTGCAAAAATCATCCTTTACTGACATTGCTTGGTACGAAATGCAAAAGGAAATTAGTTATCTTTACTTTGCTGAAATACTTTATCGATAGCTATAAGACAGTGGGGTGATAAGTTGTACCGATGTCGGATTCCTAGTTTATCTTAAAGTACGGTTAACTACTTTTTACTATTTTTACACCCTTCTGGCTTTTAACACTGATAAAGCTCTATCCCGTAGAAAAAATAGCCTACATACAACACTCTAACTGTGACCTGTGAGACTTCCTTGACAGTAACTAGCTGGTCTTCAAAGAAATTTATCGAGAAATCACCAGGAAAACAAACTAATCTCAAGTAGTTGGAAGAGCAGGAAAAAATATAGCGAACAATGGAACAGGGAAAGTGCAGTCTAATAGCACGGGCCGCGTGGGTATGTAAGGGCACTCCTGCCTACCTTTTAAATGGGCTGTGGGTTAAATTAAAATATTAACACTAATCAAATATAATTCCGAAGTATCGCTTTTAGTCACAGAGAAACCAACAACACCCAACCAGAGTCTGTCCTCAAACACTCGACTACACAACAAACAACTAAACCTTAGAAAGCCATCCACAAAGTAGTGCAGATTTTGTCCGCATGTCCGATTCTGTTTACAGCCTCTGAGCGACGGACGGCGATCCAGAAAAGTTCACGGAACCACTTACAGCGACGACAAACAACGCCGCCGGCTTCCCAGATAGGCATCGTTGTGGCCGATTCGACTCCGGACACGTTTTATATGCGGTGTGTACAATTATGGCGGTGACTGACCCAGAGGACGGGCAGCGGGATGAAGTCGCCGGCAGTTAGTGGAGCACGCCCCCTCGGCCCGGAATCTCCGTCCGAGATGGCCGCGCCTGGTCCAGTCCTGGATCTGTCCGCCCGGCCACCTCTCCAATAAAGCGCAATTATCGACATTAGGAGAGAGAGAGAGAGAGAGAGAGAGAGAGAGAGAGAGAGAGAGAGAGAGAGAGAAAAGAGAGCAGTCGCACAGCTGGTTCTATAGTCGTGATGGCGCTAAAGCGATCTCAGTTGGTGTCTTCCGGGTATGGGTCTTATCCTGGTCAAGACAGCCCCTAATCGCTACCGACCAAAGCTTATTGCTGTTTCCCACCAGGTGGAGTCTCCAAGCCGTTAAACAGTCTTCCAGACACATCTAGACAGAAACATGCCATAAAATGTGTGTCTAGATGGAAACACGCCGTAAAATATGTGTATATATTTCACATTCCTTAGTTTCATCCGTAGAATCGTTGTACCACCCTTGAAAAGTACAGTACTTTTACATGGAAGAAAGTGAGAGCAAAAACTACAACGAGGTCACTGACTGCATCTTTACGACAGCCCTTCAGCCTGCTTCGGCCTGGCACGGCATCATCTGCGCCATGGTGTACTCCTTGCACGAAAAAATCATGCACGCGTGCGAGCGAGGGCCCGGAGAGCGTGGAGAAAACCTCATCCGAATACAATGGCGGCGCTGACGCTGGCAAAAAGCCGCGAGATGGCGCTTCTTTGTACGGGGGCTGCTCCTGGACACGGCGGCTGACACGACGCACCCGCGGCGTACGCGGCGCAGACGTGGCGGCAAAGTGGCGCACCGGACATGGGAGTGGCGCACATTGGCGCCGACAATGGTCGCCACTAACGCGCATCGATGGCCATCGTATGTCATCTGAGCAATAGCAGGGACGGTACGCTTAGCCATGCCCACCTAATTGCGGTGTTATCAACCTACTGTTTGATTGCCGTTATTTTCGGACAATCACAGCACAACGATAAGCGAGCGATGGCACAATCCCGAAGACAAGCGAGGGAATATTGACCAAGGAATGCTTCAGATAAGATGAAAAAGCTCATTCTCAAATACTAACAGCTCAATCACAGACAACAATGCAAGCGCGTAAACTGCTGTCCACTTCATTTGTTCATGCACAACCAATCCACAGACAAAGAAAAATCAATTCTGTGAAAGCTGTAGAGTTTGCCTCTCACATCAAACCTTTACATGATGAGTGAGCACACTCAGAAACCGACCATCATTCCATGCGGCCATCCGATTCCGATGAACTGTTTCCTTTCTCACGTGCCGTTTTAGCGGCGGGAAATCGGAGAAAACGGCAGGTTCGGCCGGAGAACTGGACTGATGAGACCCGTCATTACTCGTCTCTAACTACCGCCATTGTGCGTCGGTAATGTCGCACCAGCTCCGCCGCAGCGCGGCGCTCTCCGCGCTTGGAGGAGCGCTGCCACCACGCGGAACGCTCTAGCACCTTCACGCAGGAGAAACTCCAACAGCTTTCCGTTCTCACACATGAAGAACCCTTGCTTAGCATTCAATACAAACAGAACTTAGAGCGAACATTGTTCTTCACTTGCGAGTAAAGAAGTTGATTTTCAAGGCTGGCTTGATTAACAAACCAAGGCTAAATCATCGTTAATGATAATTATGTTTTACTGCCAGCGTCATGTCATCCGTTACATGAGCTTCCATCGCAACCGTAAGTAAGTCGGCGACAATCGGAAGTAATGGTTCCATTTGAAACCAAATATATGGTCGCGTAAATGAAGCACCGGACATCGGCACAGGACGAAACCGGACCGGACGCTGTCCGTTTACGATGTGTAATGACATGAACACAGCACTTAGCGGTGCGCGGCGCGTACAGATACGGCTCCAAACCGGAAACGATACAAGATAGATGAACACTGGCTGATCGTGGATTCTGCTCCATTTGCGCTGGAGTAATGAGTTGACGCTTTAGAGCCCACAACTAAACAGTTAGTTGAAGATAAGGATCATCAGTTGTGTGCTTTCGCAGCGGAAAAGCGACTACACCGACAATATTCATTAACGTCTCCATTCGACATGCATCTAAGATCAGGAGTTCAAGGATCTCTTTCAGAAAGAAAATGAAGCTATCCGGTCCAACGAACCCCTCACACTACACCGTTGATGAATGAAACAACTCATAGGGTGGAATGGATCGACGGAGTTTGCACCCTGCACTCCACACGATTCGCAGAAAAAGAGCAAGTTCCGTTCCAAGACAAGAAAAAAACACGCAGAACTTTTGAATATTCCCCCGATTTTTTCCAAACGTAAACAGCACGTTGACTCAAAGCATAGGTATCACAAACCCTACGGTATCAAAATTCGGTCGCTTGAAGCCCATTCAACGTCTCCAACACGGGACCAAAACTGAGTCCGTACCTGAGTCAAAACGCCTACTCAGCAGCCTCAGCATCAACACGTCCTGCTAGGTACTGGGTACGCTACTGAACATGGTGCACGATATCTGAGCACTCGTTATCGCTCCGGAACCCGACGTTAACCGGTTGCGCAGGGTCCGTGGACCGTGCCTCACGGAGGCGCGCACCTGTCGCCGTGATCCCCCTTGACAGCTCATCACCCCCTCTCAGCACGCGTTATCGGCCCACTGGGCCCTCTCGGGCCGACACGGAGCCGGCTAATCGGTACTCTGGGCTGCCATCAAAACAACCGTGAACCCGCTGCCCCTGCCCCGAGCAGGTGGCCGCGAGGGGGACTTACACCGGCACCAAAACACCAGGTTTGAGAGGGGATGTGTCCGGCACTAGCATCCCCGCCAAGCGTCTGACCATTCTGAGGTAAGGTATACGAGTAGATAATTTAAATACATGAATATATAATACCTAAAATCGTCAAGTAACACCTTACATCGTGAACTTTATACATATTTTTGTCTAAGCATCTCCGACAGTATAGGCACTGTGTAAAAGAAGAGGACATGCACTTTCCAGACATCAAAACATTGTGAAAGGTCAGAAGCGTACCACAAAGCAGAAAACTTAACACATTCCGGCGTTAGATAGGGAAATCGAGAAAAATTTCCTGTCTCTAGAACAACATGCATGCATATACATGCAAGTCTGACACCTTGCGTTACTTACTTTTCTTCGTGGAAAGAAGTGAGAAAGCTGAAAACGTGGTACATCTTTGCAGTCCCTACTATGCTTTGTGAACAATTATCCACCGAAATAAACAGTGATAATTCTGGCGAACGCGAATCCGGCGTCTATGCAAGTGTCTATTTTCACCAATCTGGTACTTGCGGGGCTTTAATACGCGCAGACCTGCAGGTAAGTTTTGCTCAAATTGCAGGAACGATGTTGACATATCTATTTAAGGCCTCTCCGAAGGTAAACGTGGTGTAAATGACTAGATGCACAACGCCACACACATGGAATGTAAACGATGCATTATGGAAATATTTCTGATACCGATGCTCGATAGCCAACCACTGCCCAGGTTCGAAGGAAACTTAACACACACAGGAAAAGTTTGGCATTCACCTGTCAGACCGCACCAGGATGAACCTAACTGAAATGCGCGGAATAAGCTGTGTTCAGTCATTTTCCGAAGCAAATCGGCATACTTCAAACGCGGATTGCATGCCTCTTGCACCCGCCAAAGCAGGCTGTGGTAAGCCGTGCGCAAGTCGGTGCTGTGAAATTACAGCTGCCTGGCGGTTCCGCCTAGACTTCAGCGGAAGCTTGCCTGATCAGCCCATACTTTTCGGAGGACGTAGGAGTCTTGGGAAGTATTAAGCCATTTAGTGTGACAGATCTGGAGGCAGTGAGGCCCGGAACGAATATGATTGTTTAATCGGAAGGAGTGGACTCTATCAACAAGTGTGATACTTGGGTTGCCCGCAACGAGCTGATACACAAATCATATATTACTGGCCAGTGAGCTTTCTTTTACTTTCGTAGTACCAACAAAATGTAATAAATTCCAACGCCTCGCCACAGTTCGCAGCAGCCTGCCACTAGATCAGGAATCCAGATCAGCTGCACTCAACTACTTTACCTGCCTTATCTTCACGAACATTCAAAGCCGCAGTCAACCAGAAACGTTGAACCTCATAATTTGAGTTTTATGCTTGGAACGTACTCATGGACCAGTATTTGTTTGCTCAGCGTTTGTCCACGTTGAACACTAGCGCCGCAATACCTGGTCCGATTGGGGCCCTACCTGCGCGCCGGTTCTGCCAGATGTGGTCGACTTTGTCTGGCGGCTGAGCAGCGCCGAGTCGCTCTTGGCACAGATGCTGTCCAGTTCAGCCTCGATGGACTGGTGGCGACGGCGCCCGGATCGTCCCGGCGCCGCCTCGTACTCCGCGCTCTTCACGCTCTGCGACATCACAGCTGAAGGTCCTCACCACGGAGATACTTCAGCTACAGCATGGCAGCTGCAACCAGACCGTCCTGCTGTTCCTACCCCGGGTACTGCGTCAGGAGCAAAAGCACCGTTCCAGCGCGAAGCCGCTCCTCTAGCCTGTCTCTCCTCCGGCGACACTCCTACACGCGGTGCACCTGCGCCAACAATCCACCGCGTGCGCGCCGGCCGCGTAATCTGCGCCGCACGCCGACCCGCACGTCCGCCGCACTCCACCACCGCACGCCGTCTCCGCGGCGGAGCGGCGCCGCTGCTGCGGGGACGGCGCCGGTCCAGCCGCGCACATTCCAGCGCGGCGCGGCCGTCCCGGCGACGTCAGCAGGCGAGCAGCCGACCCGCTGGAACCGCCGAGCCAGGCCAACAGCGCCAGCGCGCTCTCCCTCCCCGGCCGGACCCAGCCGCCGACCACTCTGGGGTACTCCGTCACTTGTGCTCGTGACCAGGCTGGTTTTCCTCACAGATATCAAGATGGAGGCAAAACGTACAACTGCTTCCTAAAGAGAGCACCAAGCCCAGAAATGTTTGAATGACTTGATGGTGCAGCCTCGAGAATCGGCTCTGGCTGAGCGGAGGTAGTCTCCCAACCAACTCAGAATATAGCATGGAGACCACGACCAGACATGATTGTCACAATTTTCCTCTTGTCAAGCTCCATCCGCCCAAAAAGAACGAGCTAGGCAGATTCTGTGCGTGGTACTGTGAAGCGCCCCAAAACCTCCAACACCCACACACCATCCAAAACTGGCAAGAATATAGGCGGCAGCAGGTTTCACAGTAGCTACATCAATTCAGCATACTGCATAGCAGATACAAGTGATCTGCACGCTGCTGTCGATTATTTTCATCACTAAGGCTGGTCGGGGAAAACCAGAATCCAACCACGTAATGGACATGTGCGATGAACTAAGATAAGCAGAGATATACGCAAATGACAGCCGTGAGGAATTCATATATAAGAGCAAATTCATGTCAGGCAAATGTATTTGCAGTATAACACTGCAGATTACCAGTGAGTGACAGCGTTAGTTGGATTTCACACCAGCAGACAGGCAGTTGCAGCGCCGAGCGCTGGGGAAGCGTCATTCTGGTCTTGTGCAGCCCAGGGTGCCAAACTCTTATCTCTTACGGGTTTGAAGAAATCGTGCAATTCAATTTCAAGACGCGGAAAAGTCAACAGCTAAGCCTGGATAAAAATGCAAAGCTGCATATGAGCAGGGGATTTTTTCTTCATTCAAATATAGGCACTACACGATTCCCCAACCTATCACCCCAATCACGTATCTGAGTGTAGTTTCGTGTCCTACCATACAAAGCCATTCCTCCTCCCTGACAAAGATCCGACGCGTTTGGCCCCTCCCGGCTAAAAATGCCGCCTTGTGGTCGTCTGTCATCTTTCCCTTGTCCAGAACTTCATGGCTTTATCCGCCTGTGCAAATATCCGGGATTAAATCCAAACTCCGGGGAAAAACGTGAACATGTGTAGTTTTAGGTTCTGCGGGAGTGTGGGGGCTGTTTGTGGTTAGTTGAACACCCATAATGTCCATAAATGTCAGAGTAGAGGCGTGTTTCCTTGGGTATAGATTGTCTGGAATGTTTTTAAGCACTAAAGTGGTAGACTTTCAATACTTTAAGCATTTCACCGAATAAAGCAGGTCTAGTTTGTTGAGGACAGGTATCACGGTACATTCTAGAACATCCAGGGTCTTGGATGGTTCTTTTGCCATACAAAATGTTTTGGTTTGGTGATCTACTTGCTGGAATTTTGTCTGGCTGCTCGAGTTTTGTGACGTAAATGATTAGCTTATTTCTTTGCCCTCCCCCTGTTGCAAGGTGTGGGTCCTGGTACCGCGTTGTCGATACGCTACTGGTGATTGAGCATCACCTAATAGCATATTCGTCCCTCTGTCACATTTCAATGTCACATTTCACATTTTCAGAAAAATGTCAGTTTTGGAGGTAAAATACATCTACATATAAGCGGCAGTTTTCCTTGCAATTTGTTTTAAAAAAGAACAGTACTATTTTTGGGTAGCGCTTCAGTAGCACTTTAAAATAAAAAGTAGCAGTGTTCGGAAGCTGTCATTAAAAATCGCTTATCACAGAGGGTTACAAATTCGACAGGCTTTTTCGGAGCGATCAAAACCCTGGAGGCAACGTTGGGCAAATATTCCAGACGCGAGGGTGTGACCGGGTCGCCCAAACAACATGAAATGCCCGTGCTGCAGAAAAACCGCCTATGAGGACTTTCAACACAAGTTACCCTCTGACGAGGGTCCCAAAACTCCTACTCGTATACCGTTGTTGAGCCACTACTCCCCGCACATCGGTTTCTCTGGTCCGTGATATGTTGGCCGTGTGGAGTGTTCCAGTTCTCTGTGTCACACCTGTCCCCACCACCCGTCACCTGACACAAAGGGGCGAACAATGGCCATTGAAAGCAATGAGAGCGACCCCACAGGGCGCGGCGGCGGCGCCCAGCCACGTCCCTGCTCTGGTTTCAGCCGGCAGGTGAGATCCAGTGGTCGTCGCCGCAACACAAGCCGGCCGAGAAAAAATGGTAGCAACGTTCTTGGAGGGACGCATGCCGCCACTCAGGGGGCTATTATACTTCCATCATAATGAGGGTGCTTTGTCAAGTGGCTTTGGAGAAGTCGCTAGCGAGCTGCCTTACGTTGAGCTTCCTGCAAAGTTCGCAACAGTTGAGGGATAGCGGAAGAAACAGGATATGGCAACCTAAGGATAGCGTTCTTGGACAGCAGAATAATTATTCCTGTAGTGTAAACTGGAATTATCCATTTCCACATTGTGTAATTTCTGACTATTGGCAGAAAATGCTGCTTAAACTATAAAAAAGCTAACGAGCTACGATGAAAGTGCAGATACCTATAACAGGTCTAAAATGGTCATGTGTTTCCTCCCTTCTTCCATTTCTTAATGGAAATATGAGAATGATATTCCTAATGCAGCATGGCCCAGACTTGACATGAATGACATCGTTTGACCTACAAATTAGTTTTAAGATGGATCACTTTGGCCTGTACTATACTATACTATACTAAGTTTTTTCTACCTTTCTTGGCTTTTAAATGTTAGAGGGAAAGGTGCAAACGGCCCCCTCCCGGTTCTGACTTATTACAGGAGTGGCATAATAGCGATAATGATAAGGAACACTAAATGAAAAAAATAAGAACATTTGACATTCACGCCTAGTCTTAATACAGCACGCTAAATAATGCATTCAAAGGCACTGCAGCACTTTTCAGCGAAAACGATGAACGAGCGGAATATCAGAGTAGAAGAGCGTGCCCCGAGGGTGGGATATATACTCGTATTATGTACTCCCGACAACACGGCCACGTTTTTTGCAATCGTTAAACCTGCTTTTGCTCTGTACTTGACAAAACAAACAAAACCAGATGAGTTGACAGTATATATTTGAGAGCAAAAACAGAAATGACAATTTCAACAGCTGTAAAAAGTAACGAGGAATTTTACTGAAATGGCATTCTCAATAACCTCCAATGACCTCAGCAAAAAACTAGCGACATTTCGTGCATCACCTCACTCGTCATATGTAAACGACGCCGGTTTGGGTTATCTGATATGTCAAGAAGCAAAAGCCAAGCAACACATACAGTGCTTACAGTAAGAGTTGCTTCACACAATGATCAGATATACGGTGCAGGCTTACACTGCTAAACGGTGTCGGAGGTGTTGACCACTCGGGGCCCCGGCGGTGACAGGCGAGATCAGCGCCCGATAGCGGGCGCTGGGACAAAAGCTGACAAGGCCAGCGCTGCGGCAAGCCCGACACTTTGTTTTGGACAGGTCGCACCGTGCACTGACCCGAAAGAGTACACACAGTCAACTGGTACGCTTTCACCTTTTGTTTTGCCCCGGGAAATATGAAATTATGATCAGTGCGATAGGATGTGTGTAATCGACACAGGCTGAATGTGGTACAGACTGAGAGATATTCGGAAGGTTATTTTAGGTTTTATCCGTTGAAGAAACAGTATCAAGGCAAAACCAAAATTTGACAATCTCTTCAGTTTCCATGATCACAGTCAACCATAACTTCAGGCAGCCTAAGCGTGACCACTTCAAAAAAGTGAGAAGGCAAGTGCATCTTCAACCTCCTGCTGACGAGAAACTTTCTCCTTTAGAAACACAAAGTTCGAATGCTTTTGACCCCTCGTTACCTTCCTCATGAACTGGTTAAAACTTACCGATTTTTATCCCCTTTTGGTCCCCTTTTCTGATGCTCATGGTATGCATAATGTCTAGAAGAATGACAATTCATACATAAGCAAGTTATTCTCTAAAAGAATAATAAACGGAACAACAAGACTATCCGTAACACAAAATAAAATTATTTTGTAACACAAAATTGAATCATGGTTATCGGAGCATGTTTTAAGCACCGCAACGTTTCATATCCATACGTACCGCCCTTGGGTGTGGAATAAAAACACAAAATATAGTATGCACCCGCTATGAATTCACGAAAAGCAGAGGCTTTGTATATTCTTATTTGAGGACTTTTTCGTGTATATTTTGTTTTAAATGAATACTTATATATCCGTTTAAAACCCAGTGTGCCTCTAAAAGGGATGGATAACGGGTGTTCCCCCAACACTCACTGGACTCCAAAAGCCAATTCTGGATGCATCGAGGAATAACATGCATTCAAATTCGTTTGCAAAACTACTTACAACATAAAGTGTCCCACGATTGACGCGTGAACTCAATGTAGCTGTCTCTCTTTAAATCGGTTGCTCCAATATATCTCCGGGACTTTTCTAGAAACTGACCTTCCGTCAGCCATGTTTTTCAATAACTCCACCATCGGAGAGCAACAACGGCCCACGAGCAAGCATATTTCCAGCCATGACGGCATGTCCAATGGTGAACAGAGGTGCTCGTTACGGGGTCGTCAATCCCGATAGGTAGCCGTGTGCGCTCCCCGAAGGCCGACTTTACATGGTATTCTGGAGATAGATAGGCAATAAAAGCCTGGCTTACTTTTATTGCCGCGAGGTTTTGTTGAGATGGCCAGAATTCCTGAAGAGATCACCACAAAAACGCTGAAGAGCGGGCTGATGACAGGCGGCGCCGGGCCAAAGTGGAGGCGCCAGCACGACTGAAGCACGTGTCCATTTGATTGATTATGACCGGGAGTAGGCTTGACCAGAGAATGGAAAATCAGAAAACTTTACGAAATAAAGGAAAGGTCAAGGAGCAGATGGACATACAAACTACAAAACCACATAGGGGAGAGGCCCTCTCCTGGAGAGGGTGTCAAGACGGGCATGGTACGTAAGAGGAGCAGAAGCTCTGTGGTCCCAACCAACAGTGGTACGAAACCCAATAAATTACATTAGTGAGTCATGTGAAGCTTTGCCACGTCCCAATAGCACGAGGGCGGGTCATTTTTCTTCGGCTAAACATCCAGAAAAACAATTTATCAAATACTATAGAGATTCAATCGAAATAATACTCTCTCGGCCACTGTACCGAAATCTCGTATTGTTGCATATTTCAACGCTCGCTGTTATTCAACATAACTAGGTGATGTGAAACAAATAATTGCATAAGATATAATACCTGCGAAATTCCACCCTGCTCACCTTTTGGCGAAAATTTTTTTCAGAATTCTACGTCAAACGGTAGGTACCTACCTATTGCTGCAAGACATAAGCGGTGCCCAAAGTGTTTGAAAACAGGACACATACATGTTCACAGAAGCTTCAGGCAAAATTACGCCACCGTCATATCAAAAGCAAGGATGATACAGCGCCGAAAATACAACTATGCTCGTCTTGCCACCCTCTCCCCTAGTGTGAAATTTTACCTAGGTAAGACCAACAAACTGAAAAAGAAATACCATCTTTGAAATATAGCGACAGGGCTTCGCACAGAAAACTAACAAAATCATTCAGGATTCCGAGCATCGCACATATATTCATTTTTAAATCCAGGAAGCATCCCATCTGATCACTATAGAAGTTACCTGACGGCCGTAGAGTTCGCGCACAGGATCCTGCCCCCCTCCCAAAAAAACCCGACTACCTCCTTTTCATATTGTATGTACCTAAAATCATAGCTCGGCTTATGAAACTACAGTGACTGAGGTCAAATCCGGACAACACTAAATACCCTGGTATCTTTATTCAGAACAAGTACGTCATTCACTGGTTTCTTTCGTTTCTTCAGATGCTAGGAAAACCAACTGAGATTTCAGTGACGACAAGAGCATGGAGAACACCATAGTGTCTTGTTGCTCTCGAAGTACTGCACATGATCTGCTATTGTCAACGGGAGACAAGCAGGGACAGCTGTTGTGAGAACAGGAAAGGTTTCAGAGTTCACTCTGAAACAGACTTGGCAAGGTGTACCCTAAACGGCTGGGTCAAAGACTCAAACAGTAATCCAAAGTCTAAGATCGACTAGCACACGGCGGAACTTCCAGAATAAATCTAGGCAGCCAAGCCAAAAATAAGTTCTTCAATGCCCAGTTGCCCACACGCCTCCGAGTTACCGCCGCTCAATGGCGGCCTTTACAACGTGACTGTCATGCATGAGGTTGCATCAGCAGCCGTTGCATGACATCGGCACCAATTGCAGCTCCTCCGAGATGACGCGGGGTCGGGGAGGCCAGCTCGTCGGTGAACATGCTGCAGCGACCTGTATCACATGGCCCCATTACATCGACAGACTTCGAACTGAATTCTGACAGCAGAGCATATCATAGGGATGCAGTGCAGAACACTATTGCTAAAACGGTTGGACACAACAGATTTTATCAGGCCGTACTTTACAAACGCCCTTTCCTTTCCTCCGCGAGGATATGATGAACAGAGTGCAACGGTGATGTCTACTTTGGGATTGTGCATACGCAACTGACATCACAGGACAGATCAGTCAAATAACTCGCTCACTGCCGGGTAACTGGCCAATGGCTGACCCACTGAGCATTCAAGAGCAGAAACACAATCTCCGGTCATTCATTATTTTTATTCATAATATCAAGAAAAACGGCAAATGCACGGTTAACGATAGAAGGCGTGGCTCAGCACAGCTGCCAAGCCGTGAAGAAAACGGGCGTATAACGCCTGGCTATCGACGACGACTGACTTTCCGCCTCGAACAGTTACATGATAATTTTTATTAAGCTTCGGACAAGACTGCGTCTGCAAAAATCGGAGACAGCTTCAACGAAATAGCCGGCTGATAATCGCTCCCAAAAGTGAGCGTTCACGAGAAACGCCAGTTTGATGTGCGCAACATGACAGTTTTACGTTTCCTGGATTAAAAGGGAGTGTATCAGGTAAGCATCACTGCCTACTTTCTAGACAAAAAACTGACAGATCTTGGAACTGTTAAGCCGGGTTTTACCCTAAACACGTGCCGTATGAACAAAACCTGTTCCAGGGTGCATGAACGCCCGGGTCATTGGGGTACCCACGACAGTTTTACCTTAATTTCCGCAGAGGCGTATCGAGGCTTTTCTCGGGAAGATCGCGCTTCGGGAGGAGATTTCACACGGGCAAAAGTTTCACTATTAGCCCCCCCCGCCAAAGGAAAGAAACATACGGTTCTATCTTTACCGTTTACCAGGATAGTTTTCTATAACGTTTGTCTGATTCACCTGATTTTTGTCGGTGTTCGCTGAAGTAGAACGGGACAACGAAGACAATGTAAAAAATCAGTGAAGGCGAGTGGGACTACAAGTACCGCCACGTGGATAATAGAAACAGGTGGGTAACACACGGACCCCTTGAGTGCAGAAACAACATAAAACATAAGACACATATAGGGCATTGGGGAAGACATTCATAAGATGTGTTTATACACTAACGGCTTCTTAAAGGGAAGGTGGCACCTTCATAACGTGATTTTAACTGAGATAGCCAAGTTTTAAAGCACGTGGGAAAACCCGGTACTCAATATATAATTTGTCTTGGAACTCGATATTTCCGTAGAAAAAAGCTAAAACCTACCTGCAATGTACCCCTCATGTACCCCTAGCACAGGCCACAGTTGTCATGGCTGCTGGTGTGACGACATATGCTGACGCACGATGAGCATCAGCCAATCGAAGCCCTTGAAGCTTTTCAATTATGGTAGTGGTTGCCAGATAATGACATCAGTTAAGTTAAGGGCTTTTTATAAGGCGTTCTGTGCAAAGCACCTTTGCCCGCCTCTAAAGTGAATCATGACATCATCCACAGGCAGATATTTATTTCTTTTCCTAGAGGAGTATTTTGAAAATCAAAATATTGAGCTTACTGTACATTTTTTCAGACAAATCATGGGTGGTTTCATTATTTTCGGCTAAAAGTACGCCGAATTACAATAAATTCCAGGATTCGACCAAGGTGCCACATTCCCTTTAAGACCGATACACAAGAACATAAGTACAAGCCAAATACAAGCGGCCCTGTTTTGCCACCACAAAACAATCACGTGGTAAAATATGTTCGCATATATTACCCATTGTAAAACTCGATACCATCGTAGCATTCAAGATAACAAAGGGATGCCATTTCACTGCAAACAATCGTTCAACCAAACAACCCAACAGCTCCTAATCATTGCCAAACGGTCTCCAAATCCCATCGGTGTACATTTCGGGTGTGGTCTTCCCACCAAACATATCAAATAACAGTCACTACCCCGACGACGGCCGACAACGGCGGCGTTCAGTCTCCGCCGTGGGCGGGCGCAGAGGTCCGTTGTGGGCGTCAGCTGCCGGCTTCCCCTGCGTCTGTCACGCAACTGTCATGCTAATGACAGGTGTTTAGCGGCGGCCGCAGCGACAGTGCCGAAGAGAGCCGGCGCCCGCGGCTACCGGCGGGGAGGTCTGCCGGACCAGCACTGGGACCTGCTACTGCCGCGCATGAACATGCAGTACTGTCCCTGCTGCAGTCTATGGTAGCGCCGGAGGATGGGCAGTTTTGTTGGCTTTCGACGGAATGTTTTTTTTTAACATTCGCAGCAAGATGAGACAGCGCGCACTTGTATCCCTGTCTCAGATGGCTCAAAGCAGTAGTAAAACACAGCTTTTGCGAGATCACAAGAGCACAGCAGAGGGCAGAAGTCCAGCGGCATGTTCTGAGCCGGCGTCTCCAGCTTCGCGTGCTTTGTCCTCCGTCTCCCCACCCTCATCGCTCCTGGTGGCCGGGGCGGCCCGCCGACGGGCGGATTGTGGACCGCGACGGGGCCGCAGCAATTAGCAGGGCTTGTTTGTTTAACCCGGTCTGGTCGCGCGCCCGCCAGGTGACTGGGGCTGGGGATGTGTGGGAACCGGCAGTCCCAGAGCTGGAGCCCGGCTGGTGGTCGCACAACAGCGCGGATGATTGATGGCTGTGGCTGTCACCGAAACATCTGCACACCAGCTAGAAAATAACCACGTCACATCAGTTTTGGTTCCAGAGAAAACGTAGCTTCATGAGCGGCGATTGCATGACGGATTCGATTAGAAAGTCTGCTCCCAGCAGCACCGCTCATCTCAAGGTGAAAAGGATTCGCATGATCTGGAATCTATACATCTGCCGATCACATCAGCTCGGGAGAAGTTCTGACAACACTTTTCAGTTACACTACCGCACCTTGCTGGCGCTGACCAATACTCCAGTTTGATGGCAGATCTGCCCTCGGAACATTCCACAAAAGCGATCCGCGCATCGATAGGACCGCTCAAAGGTAGGGCCGCTGGTCGGCGATGCCTCTCGTCTGCTCGCTCCATCGGCTCCGCCGTTCGCTTCAATGGCGCGGGGGAATGTCTAGCACCCTATGGCTAATGCGCGGCGGCGAGACAGCGCCCCCGTCCCGGTCCAGCTACTGCCGCTGAGCCCCTCTTCCAGTGCTGATGCTAGAGAGCACGCAGACAAAACAAGCTCTCAACGGGCAGCGGGCTTATGGCCGGGTTTTAACGGAGACTGGTCTAAGTGCGCTGACAGAGACGATGGTGGGTAATATTAGTGAACTTTCTTTCGTTTCTTTTGGCTTTCCACTCTAGCGATCAGGAATCCTGGCGGGATCATACGAAAATAAAAGACATACTGTGGAGTTTGGATGTTTGGGTACAGCTCGTTCAGAATTTTTCCACAAGGCTTTTCTCGAGTCGGAGCTTTCGATCTGTATTACAGAACTGTCAGCGGAGCCGAATCAGATACAAATTACATCCGACTCGACCTCGCTGAAGAATCGGGAACACATCTTGCAGAGTAAGGTAGGAGCGAACTGAAACCGAGCAAAAGTAAAGACATTGCGGTAGGTTTGAGAAAAGAAAACAATAAAAGATGGAGGGCGACAAAGTCCATTTTATCATACCGCATTCTTTGCTATGTCGGTGCATCTTTCATCTAGCCTGCCTCTCGCAAGCGCGAGAAAAGACAGGCTCGAGGAATACAAAAACATTGCATGCTGGCGTAGCAATAATGAACTAAAAGAAATTAAAAAGGCACGAATGTTCAAATGAAAACACAGTAATGGCCGTGTTTGGTAATTTAACTTAAAATGAACGTTCAAGGAGAGCATGTCCACTGGAAATTCTGGCAAATATTCTTATAATGCTATCTGGGCATGTCATTTGTTTACTGTTCCCAAATAACGGACAGATAGCACCTACGAACGCGCGGATTCTCAATAAATGTACATACATGTACAGTTCCCTAACTGCAATTTTCACATTTTGAGCTCTGAAAACAGCGAATTTTAAGGTTACAACGATTTATCTCAATAGAAGAACTGCCTTTGTCTTCGTCACCTAAATTAAGTGCATTCAAACATCATCAAACACATTTACCCCTTTCGCAATTCAAATTACAATCAGAAGCGCTTTCTGATATTAACTTAACAGCTCAATCATTCTGGCAATGACACTGCCCATTACGTCTGAGTGACGCATAACATTCCTCCAGCAAAAATTGATATCATTACAGCCATTTGGTGTCATTACGATGCCATTAGCAGTGTCATTACTAAAATATGTCTGAGATCTGGGAACGTTTGTAAGTGCAGTTTTGCAATACTCTCATGCAGCCTTCTCATTCAAAGGGATACAGACGGGAAAAATACTTAGCAGCGGCCTGTTGGGTGACAATGCGAGCTATTCAGTACCGCTATATCGAGGTAGAACAAAGCCCATCTTCTTAAAATGAGTCAAAGGACCGACATTAACGCGCAAGATTGATTCAAGGAATAAAATTGGCAATGGCGTCTTCGATACACGCAATCCTCTTCCCAGAAGTGCTAAGAAGCCCTTAAGTCTCGTGGGATCCTAGTTCTCATCAGAGAAAAGGAATCACAGGCACTTCTTCCCTTGGCACGCTCGCCGAGACCACCGCTCTGTCAAACTGGGCCAGACCAACCGTTAAATACCATACATCCAATACACCATCAAAACTGAACTCAGCACAGGAAACTCTCCAGCTCCGGCGCGCCGCCGCCAGTTCATCGCCGCCTGCGCCAGGCTGCGGTGAGGCCGTCCGAGGAGACGGCCGGGTACCGGGGCCGACAGTGACGCCGACGCCGACCGCCGTCACCCGCCCTTCAATTACGCCGGTATCCGGCGACCGTCTGATGACAATAATCGGACGTTTCTCCGTCTGCCCGCCCTAATTGTTACCCCCGCGCCGGCGGCCGTCGGGGCCGCGGGGCGCCGCCGTCGCCGTGGCCGCCCTCATTACTGACGTCGGCGGCGGCGGCGGGGCAGCGCGCCGTCCGCGCGGTCGCCCGACGCCCGCGGGGGTCAACTGGGAGGTAACGGGACGCCCCCGATCTTTGACGGGCATTTCCTGACATTTATGGACACAGCTTTTTGGTGTGGCGTATCAGTACCAGCCAATGCGCGGTTGGCGGTTCGTATTCTTGTGTTACTCAATGTCCATCGAGATCATACGGTTCACCGGATCCATTTTGACGCCTCGAATGGGAAAATACCAACGCTTAGGACGAGTTGATTCCAAAACATGCGCTATTTAGATGCGCATGGAGTGTTTTCCAAAGCTTGCATTTTGTAAGCTCATCTTTAACCAGTGACTCAGATGCCTTCCGGGTACTTAACTAGGGGCTGTTGCATATCAAATAAGACCTCACGGTTCTGAGAACACAAATGTTTCAACAGAACCCAGACGCCTCATGACAATTAATTGACTCATGACTAAGTGCGGACGAGTTTCAGCGCCGCCGTTACGGCACGACTCCTATGCTATTTACACAGCGTCCGCATTTACGTCTGCCGCCCAGGTTAGGTCTGGGTCGGCGTGCTCGTCAAGTTTTGCTATTTTCTGCGGAGTTGTTTCGTTCCAGCTGGTTTTTGCTTTTTGCATCGGTTGAAGGAGAAGCTGATTAAAGCCAAAAGCTTCGTTTAAAATCCGTAAATTTATATTTCGTGGCCAAAAAATTATTCTTTGATTATTTATCATTATTTTTTTTATTGCATCCTAGAAATTTATCCCATTGCTTTAGCACAAAAGACCAATAACACCACTTCTTATCGGTAGACAAACTGTTAACGGATGCTCTAAGAGTGTTGGATTCTTCAGCATGCGATAATATTTGACCACTTGAATACTCCATTGGCAGCCGCTAATATATCTGCATTTTTTCCGGAGTATCGGTAACAATTTTACCCTTAACATGACACTTGTTTTGTCAATCCAGACAAAGGCATAAAAAGCAGATCCAAGTGTAAACAGTTGTCACTTGATAAATCTGCAGTCCTCTCATATGGTTATAGAAAACAGCTTGCACGACCGATGAAGATGCTCATAAAGATATAATTTTACCATGAATACAACCTTTTCAGGGAGCCCACGTATTCTATCGGCCAATATTCATCATATACTGAGAACCAGTCGCATCAGCAAGAAAACCTAGTGCGGCATTCTGGTGCATTTGATGCGAAGAATGACTAAAATATCGTGTCAGGCTTGCTCCAATGCAATCGGATAATTCTAAATGGACAAGTGCAAACGTTCATTTTTGACTGACAATATATTTCAAAGGCCTCTATTGTAAGAGTCTTGGCAACAGAGCCCATCAAAACGTGTATCAGCAGATAGGGAAACAAGAGCAGCCACCACTCAAGTATTTCCATAAAACAAACATCAAACTGTACATACATAGAGATACGCTGGCATTTCAAACTCGAGTCGAAACGTTAGACATCAATAAGGAGGCCCGAGTGCAAGGCCGGTCGGGGCTCCCGACTAGCAGCCAGCCTGCAAGAGCTCACAGACGCCAGCCTGGCTGCACACCAGTCACAACCAATCACTCCATCAGAACAGCTCAATCTCCGCGCCAACGCTGAATTCATGTGTCTGTGGTCTCTGGCCGCCTGAGATCCAGCTTTGCATGCCCAGGAGACTGGATGCCGGCCGCACTGGCAACAAGCAACGGCCACGCCGCCACAGATCATGACATGCCTTAGCCAAAGGTATTATCCCCATTTTCTGTTTTATTTTCATGGTCTGGCTAAAATAGTTCCGTTCCAATTCAGAGGTAGTTTTGGGTTGATAGGGGAACTGGCAAAGTGAAATGTATCGTGAAAAATGATATATAAAATAAGCCCTATAAAGGCCTTCCCGGTACTTAAACATGGGATTGAGGGAATTTCGAGGCAGTGTCAGGAAAGAGTGCGTTCCTGTTCTCCTTTCATGTTATCTTTCATTCGCTTATGTTTGTGATCACTGCACTTCGTTGTGCTTTTGGGCATTTGTAAGATCATTTACTTTTGTGATTTCTTTCGGGAGAGTCACATCGTTTAATCCCCTTGTTTTTTTAGCCGACCCGAGCCTTCACTTTTGTGTGCTGTAAGAAATAAGCTCCACAAATCAACCAATCCCTGGTCTGAAATCGTCTCCATTCCGTTACATTCCTCAGGATACCCATCCCACTTCATTCTATTCTGAGATTCAATCAAACAGAACGGTTTGTCCCGGCCATCGGAGCAAGCTATCTAAAATCTGGTGCTAATTTTTCGATTGAGTGAACAAGACTATGCTGGACTTTTTGCACTTAATACCTTTTCTCGTTTTCAGGCTGGGAGAGGGTGAAGAATTAGCCTGTGTCTGCCACACACTGGAGTGCTAGAAAAATAAAACTGAACGAGAAATCACCTAATATATGACAGATTTAACTGAACATGCCCGTTAAAAACGCAAATTAACAGGCAAAATCCATGGCGGAAACCCGAAAGCTGTCACATCCCTGTCATTCCAGTTAATGAGACACACTAATCGGTAGCACTTGGACGGTATTGGCGAGACACTTCCGATAAATGCTGCGCGATATGGGCGCCCCCGGCCCTCCCCGTGTTGCATGTGCCCGCGCCGTTGAGGGTTGGGGCAGACGCGCCGGTCCGCCGATGGTCGATAGAGCGCGCTGATCTGTCGGCCACCACTGATGACAGATACCGAGTCGCCATCAATCACTCGCTGGCTTGTGAATGTAGCGGTGAAAAACTTCACCTCCTGCTGTCTCCGTAACGGTCCGTTTTTGTGCGACGTCGGCAAATTCAGTACAGAGACTGGTCTCTACGCGTAGTAGCATGATTAGGGGAGAAATCAGGCGACTGAGGCAGAGTTTGAAGACGGTACAATAACCTTGTTTCCGCGCTCACGGATTCCACAAACCATTTTTAGCACAACACCATATCGTGCTGCAGTCATGTGCCCCTAAGCCGGCACATGTTAAGCGCGCAGCACGCTGACCTTTTTCTTGCATTATTCAACATCCAGGACGCTGATGCGAGCCGAAATGGGTGCTTTCGCCGCGCCTGCGCGTGATTTATCGAGTTCCTCACCCTTCTCACAAATTATGATGGCACGATTCGCGCTGCTTTTACTGAGGCCGCGGCGATCACGCCCTTCGATACGCGCGGCTAATTTCAGCCGGCGCGGCTAGTTCGCCATTCCGCGTATAGATGTCACTGGTGGGCGGTTTGGACGGCACCTCATGGCTCCAGCCGCAGCCGTCGTTACACCAGAGCTGACCAGATACCAGCCCTATAATTTGTATATTAATGAGCCTTTTCAGTACTCAAAGGCAGTGAGCGGAGCGCCGATTGCAGGGGAGCCGCAGCGAGCAGGCGGCGGCGCTGCTCCGCAGCCCGGCCCCACCGCTGCATAGTGGTGTCAAAAATCAGGCCGGCGCGCCACCGCTTCGGACACGGCGTTGTTCTACTGTCGATGCTGGCAATTGAGCTGCTCAGCATGGTAGCCGCATTAATAAAATTACAAGCGCTGCCGTGACTTTCAGGACAGGGTAGTAAACAGCAGCGGAATGAACCGAAACAATCAGGTGTCGTATTTGTCACACTCGGGAGGTCAACGCCACTGGTCTGCACAGCATCTGCAACAGTGTGGGAGTCAAGACACGGCTATGATGCCTCTATAATACCTCGCAGTTGAACAATAACCGACCAGCGTCTCACCTCGGCTCATTGTCAATGTCACTGTGGGCTGATTCCAGCCGGCTAAATTGCTGTATCATAAATTCCATAACCAGCACCAGCCGCGGTGACTTACAGACGCCAGGCATGCCCTGGCATCACCCAAGAGCCGCATTTCTCAGCGGCTTACAGAGAGCCGGTATTTTTGATAAACCGATGCACTTGGGTCAACCATCAGGGATCGTGCTGACTCCGGCCGGAGTTGGCTGGTGCCGATAGCCGCACGGGGCCGCTGGCGGAATGGCCAGGGCCGCTGCCACCGCAGGATTAATGAATTTATGTGTGTAGTCTCGATAAATAATGTTGGCAGTAACGAGCGCGCCGCCATTGCGTGCTGCTGGCGTGCAGCCCTACAGAGCTGCTGGCCGCGCGCCGGCGGCCGCTCCATCCGGGGCCCCCAGCGCAGACTTCTCCGAACCGAAACCTCCCAAATATACATCCCGGTATTACGGCACGGTTAACTGTGTGATTTGTCATTTCCAATCACAATTCGTCGCTTTCTTTGCTTTGTCTGTGTGTAATTTTTCTATGAGGCGGCCACAACTGATGGGAGTTTCACTTCAAATTTGATTATAGGAGAGCTACCGTCTGCATCTTTAGTACGTGAAAATGAGCTTCAGTGTTACGCCTTCCAGGTAGACGATTAATTTCTAATCCTCAAGGAAGGAAGCTCGTTCCCAGTTCATTAGCTATTCCTAGACGCAATTAAATTCGGAGCACTGCAGACACCTTTAAGCAGTGTACAAATGAACAATTATGACTGGAACTGTTCCAAGTCAAGTAAAAGCTTGAAGGCAATAAAATTGCAAAAAGCATACAAAAGACTCTCTCTCTCCCTCTGTCTCTGTCTCTGTCTCTGTCTCTGTCTCTGTCTCTGTCTCTGTCTCTGTCTCTGTCTCTGTCTCTCTCTCTGTCTCTCTCTCTCTCTCTCTCTCTCTCTCTCTCTCTCAGGATGACCCGGGCATCGGTCGGGGCCGCTGGAATGCCGCAGCCGCTGCCGCTTTCCGTTCCAGGAAGCCAATCAGCTGAGGCGGCTGGAGCGGGAGCGTCGTTGCACAGCCCAGGCTGCAGCGGCCGTCCAGCAGCGAGACGGCCCCGTCCAGCCGCGCGCTCCGCCATGGATCGGCGACGTAATACCGTGCACTGTGCACATGGACCACATGGACCGGTGTCAACAACGATGATGAAGAAGCTCACAAAGTGCGAGTCATTTTTCTTTCTGCAATTGACATTTGAATAGATCTGTATTGGGCGTATTTTGGTACCTAATTACAACACGGAGTTTAAATGTTCGGGGACGCGTCCTCCATCACTCACAGTCCACAAGCCTCCGGCACTGGTCACAGTAACGGGAGACGATATATGGTAACAACAGTATCAGGGGAAGATTTGTTGAACAGCAGTCTCCACAGCTATCATGCGAGGCGAATGAGGCACGGACAACACTTGGCTCCTGAGCCGAAGCAACAAAATATGTTACCAACAGCCAGTGTGTGTGCAGAAGGCTTGGTTTAAACGTTAGAAGAAGAAACGTTTGATGTCAGCAAATCTCCGTCATACAGTGTTGTAGAATGTTGCCCAAGCAGCGTATTGAACAGTAAAACATGTGTACCGTTCAACAAAGTTCTCCAGCCATTCAACAAAATTTGATGCCGATATATTCCTGACTTGTGAGACCTAAATTCATCCACATGCATTAACAACGTTCCACATCGTTGATCGACGTATGAGAATGGACAGGATTTATGATCGAGACACACCAGCGTATCCGCCGTATTTTCCAATGTCCCGGCCATTTTGTGTAGCGCCCGACCGCGCACGTCAGCGTACCACATTCTCCCTCCGTGCTACCAAACAGCACGTGACGGCGTGGACATCAAAGCTCAGTAGCACCGCAGCACGTACCGGCCCAACATGGAAGCTCGCCACAGCCAATTCCAGACCGAGAATGGCGAGCTCCGCTACCACAGCACGGGAACTGCATTGCGGCATGAGACGGCATCACTCGCAGCACGTCAGAGTCTGAAGACTTCAATCACGAGTCGGGCTATACCACCGCCAGCTATTGATTAGGTGCACGGCCGCATCCCTGATGCTAAAGATTACAGCGTTTCTAGCACGAAGTGGGAAAGACCGCTAAAAATATGCTAAAACAGCATGCACAGAAAAGGCCATGCTCCACGACAGAAGATTAGACAGCTGGAAGTACATTCATGTCTTGCAGGCAAGCTCCACGTCCTACGCATCGTCAGAGAGAACTGGGCAACATATCTATAAGTTAGGAACTATGCCACAAGGGCTAAATAGCAGAGCTATACGACAAAAACGTACTTACACGTGTGTGGTCTGGTCCTATATAAGGTCTCAGTCTGGTCTACAGAAGACTGCGCCTGCGGAATTTCTCAACGCTACGTCACAGTGGTGAGAGCTTCTTCTGGTGTAGTTTTCTGGAGTCACCCTTCATTGTGAAGCTTGCCCCTAAACTGGTGCATGCAAAGGTCTAAACTACATCATAACTACTGCGTTGTTCATAAGTTTCACATGATGTCATGTCTGTATTGGACAACTGCACTGACTCCCTTTTAGGGGTGACATATCAAAAATTCACAAATAGATTTTCAGAGATTACTATTAATCAGACATTCAATATAACATACATTAAACACGTCACTCACGTGAATCAGAAGCTTGTTTTCGGGTTAAAAGCCAACGGGTCAATTTTCTTTAACAGTTGAAAGTTTCCTATTCAACAATATTTTCCCCTAACATTGGAACTCTAGTGCCCTGCCTGCTGTTCCAGAAGGAAGCTCCGAAAAAAACTTTTGTGGATTGAATACATTTTTGGTATACCAACGGCTATGCCGTTGTGCTATTTTCGCCAGCCGGATAGAAGGGTGGCGGCTCACTTGAGGGCACCGCCTCTGTCTGAAGCAGTGTAGGAGGTGGTGGCCCGGGGCGCCACACCACTTCCCTGGTGCACCAACTACCGCAGCTGAGCAATCAGACAACTGGGTCGGACCGGCAGACTCCAGAAGTGGGTTTTCGAGGTCCGACCACACCTGGGCGGACGCGGGTTTACTGCAACACAGCGAGCTCGGCGGCTTTCCGCACCTCAGGTGCGAGGATCCAAAACCAGGCAACAGGGAGCTGTCACATACCAGGGAAAGAACGGGAGGCGAGCGTGGAAGATGGAGATAACCGGAAGATTAACACGCGATTACGGGGTCTGAGCCACTTGCATTACGGGGGCGGGAACCGCCCCTAAGATCTCGAGAACCACGGTAGGTAGCGAAAACGGTAAACGGCGTTGGGCTGCCCATCCACTTCTCCATCGAAAACATTTGAACCATTTTTTGTCAGGTCACATTTAAGGTCACGAGAGGTCAAAACATGCCCGTCATAGGGATAACATGTAAATTCAGTTTTTCGGCCATTAAATCTGAACAAGTAAAGATAGAGCAAAACGACTTAAACAGTATGAATCCTCTTAGCAAGCCAAATCGAATGATATATAATTTGACCTTGCTAGGTCAAATCAAGGATTTGACCTGACCGAGGTCAGGTCAGGGTCAAATTATACAAAATGCATATCATTAGAACTGCAAAGCCCAGGCGAGTCTAATGCACTAAAATAAATGCTTTATCACCATCCGTTACTGAGTTATTCCGTAAAAACCATTTTTCCCATGTATTTCCAATGGAGAGGTCATGCCTCGTACCTGACCTTAGGTCATCGATATCAAAAATACCGGAGCATATTTTAGAGAACTCGGTGGGGCCATTATGTGATATGAGTTTCAATCGGATAAGTTCACCCTGCTCCGACTTATGCTATCTTAAACTTTTTTAAGGTCGGGTCACTTGACCTGTAATGGTGACCTGACCTGAGATGACCTAACCTTAAAATTTTCACAGAAGTTGTAAAAATGATGAGGAAAAGGTATACCAAGTACGGCGGCGCTACGCGCCGCCGTGTTTCTGCTATCTCCGAAAACCCGAGGGGGCGGTACCCGCCCCCCGTCAATGCGCGTGTTAAATATATCCCAGTTCACTGGGGATTATTTCTTGCAGTTTGTATCTGCAAAACCTCAAAACTGCAGCTTGTATCTACAACAGATTTTATTGAACACTGCAGTTTAGGTTTTGACTTCGGAACCGTCAGATCCCGGAGGCGATACTGACATGTTGATAATTTTCGTTAGTCACATTCGAGACTTTTTAGCAAAAAAGGTTGAGGTACTAATTCTAAACATAGAATATGGAATGTAATAGCCCGAGTTTAATCCACACACATTCACCATCATTACGAAAGGTAAACACACGAATGATTTACTCCTCAACGGGACTTAAATTAGCTATTCTACGCTCCATGGTAGCTGTATTCCCGCAAGAATGGGGCCAGTTTCTTCCTGTGTTGCTGGAGATCGCTTAGCAAGGCTGAAGATATTGCCAGCGAACATGCCACACTGCAGAAACACTCCCATCGCAGACCTACATATTCACAGTTGGCTTCTCTTGCTGGATGCAATGCACTATTTCTGCAATGCCCAATGACAAGGGATCTCTGTAGTTAGACCCTTATTGCTCGTCACATATACCTACAGATAACTAAGAAAACTCGCCGACATTGAAGAGGTTACTACCCCGATCATCGATTATTTTCCCCACACATTATTTACCAATTCACACAGATGGAAACCATTTACCTCTCAATTCAGTGAAATATAAGCAAAGCATGTATTCCTCTTCGGCCGCGAACGTTATTGATACTTCCGCCAGCGTGCATCGATAGTCGATTTTTCAGTTGGCACACAATAGCACCAGCAGTTAGCACCCACACATCAGCGATTTCTAGTGACACCAGTACAAACGGCGCGCGCGGCGCCGCTGATGGCTCGGACATCAGTCACGCTGATGGCCCGGACATCAGTCACACGGCGCTGACGTCGCCGCTGACGCCGCACGACTCGACGGCATCGCGTGTCGGAATGCCGTCAGCAGAGGGTCGTAACCGCCGGTCGAAGCCTCGGCTCCACCTTCCCCGCAGAGGTGAAAATGCACGCACTTTCTCCTCTCGACATAAACGTCGGCATGATGTCTTAACCTCGTCACCGTTGTGCTTTCTTCCGCTGAGGCGAAAATTCAGGACAAAGCAGGAGCAATCGTTCCACACTCGGATCAGTAGCAAGGAGAATTGTTTTCACCTCTGAACCAGGCTTCATCTGCAATGAGCCGGTCCAGGGTCCCCTCCGGCTCGGACCCGCGCCCCATTCATATAGGGTAGCACCGCGAACACGGGGAAGCCGCCGGCAGCGCCGACCGGGGCCGTCGCAGCGCGCGCTACAGGCCGACTGCAAACCCTGGCCCGGCCGGGCCCGAGACCGCGCTAGTCGCATTATGCATGGGGCAATTACCGTCTCAAGGTCCCCGGGATAATATAATATAATGAATGTGTGCAGCCGAGCGGGTGGGACGTGTATTGACAGACAGGCAGAGGTGGACGGAGAGCCGCCAGAGGCGGATCCAGGGTGGGCGTTGAGTAGGGGCAGCTTCGCATATCAACCGATACAGTAGCAGTGTAGAACAATCACCAGTGCGCGATCGAAAGAATCGATCAAGACCGGCTGCGTGTCGCCCTGCAATCATGCCGTATCCCAGCCCCAGGAGCCGCCCTCGGCAGGTATGAGGTCGGGGGACTCGGGCGGAGGCCTGCAACAGGCCATGGACCGCCACGGCACGTCCGGGCGGCTGGCGACGACGCTGCTACAGACTGCAGACAGCCCAGCGATGGATGATCTCAGGCGGGGATCGTGATGTTCGGCCGGCGGGGTTCCAGTGGCTGCATTTTCATCCGTGGTAAGAGAGAGCAATCCGAAGATGACGTGGCAGCAAGAGAAAACATGATTGGGACTCCTGCTTTGGATGTTTTTCCGGTTTCTATGACAAATATGCATTGATGGTGCATCTGTCTTAGTGCTAAAATATTCCAGCGTAATTTGTGAGGTTATTTGAGAATTCTTGGAAAGACACCACAGCAAGCCCTTTCTTGTGTCAAATTATAATTATAAGACATCAGCAGGCTTAGCGTCTGCATGTATTTTTTCTTCAGAGAAAACTCCTCAAACATATACACTAATACACACACATTACATTCCAAAAATAGTATCGATGGACTATATATATCTGCATTCAAGAATTACGTGGAACCTTCTTAACTTCTTTGAGCAATGGCAGTAACTGTTAATCTGCTGGATCAAAGTCCCAACAGAGTGCAAGCGGTGACTTCGTTCCGAGAAACATTTGCATCTGCGATAAAACTACATGGATTAGAATGTTTCTGGCTGGGAGAGTAAAAGGGGATGCAGAGTCCCAAACAACCTTACATAAAACCAACGTGGTATGCAAATTCGACCAAAGAGAATTTAATCAAAATGTCTGGGTAGATAATTGACGGAACAGCAAAACTGACGTTAAAAAACTGTGGTAATCACGCCGTAATTCACCCCCTAAACTTAAAGTTTGGATTTGGGTTACCTCACAGTACTAGCCAGACACCTGGTCCATTTCTTCATCATTACATCACTTCCTCTATTCCGAAAGAAGAAGTCAGCATCTTCCCCTATTCAAATCTTAATAAAATTTTCAATATCACAATTCAAGTAATTTTTAGGAAAAGCATCAATATTCTATATTTCTAGCTCGTTTTTCTAAATTGAGTGAATATAATTCAAAAGTTTTTCTTTTAAAACATAAGCTCTGGCCTTCTAAAGTGTTCTGTCTTGTATTATTATTCGTAATGTATGTAAAGCATTAAAAAGTGTTATGTGGTCATATTTACAGTGTGGGTAATTAATACTATCATATTGTCATGAACATAAAAACGTAAAAAACTTCACAGCGCGTGAATTCTCGTTTTTTACGTCGATAATTTACTGAGATCTCACACCCTGACAATTGATGCTCGTAAATCAATGCATCAGCCTATTCTCGGATGATAACCCGATAAGCTCATATATCCGTTTGCGAGAAAATCCGGGTTCAGCGTATGTTGCCTGTCGGTTTGTCCTGCAATGCCCTGTGGAGAGAATGTGGGTATCAATCGTATGGGAAGAAGGCAATATTTCTCAATCAGAGGTAGGCATGCCAACAAACAACACTCCACACTCCCCCTCTCACTATGAAATATCTAGAGACTGGCCGAACCAATGGCGATAGACTTTCTCTCTTGGGCGGCCAAATCAGCCCAAATCAGACTGAGAGATGACGTCAAACTCAAACCAAGCCCGAATCTGTAAAACTCAGCACCCCTGAAGAGGTCCCGGCGGCGGCGGCCCGGTGGAGGCAGGCCCCAGGCAGCAGCGCGGAGGTGTCGCCGCGGCGGTGGTCGGTCGACGCTCACCAGTTTTTGTGCAGGCTCGGCAGCGGCCGGGCCACTTCGATCGTTCCGAGCGACACTTGGACACGCAGCCTCGAAAAACGCCGGCTCTGACCAGCAGCAGATGCAGAGACCTGCTCTGGAGGGCCTAAACAGTGCAGATAACCTGGCGTTGTGGAAAACTACACATTTCTTAAGACTTTAGCTCAAGTTTGTGCGAGCTGTGTTCGAGTAATGTCCCTTTTAAAAATCTGCCAGCAATTCCTGTGCATGTTCCAGCAAGAAAACACAAAAGCTTAACCACTGTAGTTTTATTGAGATCACCTACTACATTGGTATCTTGGAAGAGGTCTGCTCGAAGCCGTTCCACTTTGGCCTGAAACTGCCACTGGCCATCGCCACACGCGGGTGTAAAAACTGGCCTCTCCCATCCGGCCTCCATCGTCCACGTCGCAATCACTCGCTGCCACTGATTTCGGAAATCAGCCCCGCCAAAGTGTGGCGACCGGCCATTAGGAGTGCCACCATTCGTCTCACAAATCACCATATATTAGATGGCGAGCTCGATAGCGACACAAGCAGAGAACCCCGACGACGTGATTTCAAACAGGGAATACATGGAGGTTCAAAGAGTTAAATGCCTGATGATCAATAAAGAGGATTATACAGTTACAATAGCTGATGTCAATGGGTGAGACGATGGACAATCACAACCAAATTCTTAGTTTCATACCGATTTTAACGCACTGAATGACAGTGAATGATATAAATGAATGGATTATATATATATATATATATATATATATATATATATATATATATATATATATATATATATATGTGTGTGTGTGTGTGTCTGTGTGTTAATATATGATACTGAATGATTCCCCCTTTCACATCATGATGAGCGACACAGACATAACATTAATGACCCTCGAGGCAATATCAAGTCCTACGACTGCTAAAGCTTGAGTCCCGGTGCAGGTCCGGGAGGGAGCGCAACAGGCGTGCTTGACAAATTGCAACGGCGTTTTACAATCACGCACAACGGTGCTCGGAGCCTGATTGCTCCTGTAATCTTGCTTGCGTTCCCAGTGATTGAGAGACTTTGCAAGCATGTAGACAAGAACCCAGAAGAGGCCTGACAAGCACTTAGAGGATCCCGCTGTCTCAAAACGTCACACAGTTAGCCTGTCACAGCATTCTTGCGAATCCATTCGTTCAAATTGTTATCCTGGGGAAAACTGAAGCGTTCATCATGTTCATGGACGTCTTCGAAACCCAGCGGAAGATGAAGTGGGTGGATGTAATGTGAGCCGAAGTATCCCAAGGCCACACGCTTCTGGGTGGCGGAACAGGCGATGGGAGGATGATCCAAAAAGAGAGCAAAAAAGGGACGTTGCATTCATGCACAATTGTACAGTGACCAACTGAAAGCATATGGCGTAGTAACGGGGAACATGATAACCCCATCAAACTTTCACAAGTCTAACTGCGATGCTCTTGCCTTTGGTTTGTTGTGAATTTGATTGTTTTTAAGAGATTCCAGGTTGTTTCTTCTATCATTTTCGAGGTTCTATTTTTATAGACTTTTTCGAACTTAAACATCAAAATGAGACAAGCCCTTACATTTGTGCCGGTTCCAACGGTCAAGAGTTGAAATAAATTAGAGAACATAAGAGTTTGAAGTCTTTTTCACTGGAGCCATACGCTAACTGAAACTAACGGACTTAATCAACATTCCTATTCACGCTTCTCACATCGGTGACAAAACGAGCCGGTATTTTCGCATGTAATTCGATTGTGCGGTAAAGACTAATCATGACTTCATACCAAAGTTCATTGCTTAAAAAATAAGCAAATAAATACTTCAGCAACGGAGATAAAACCTTTCCTAGATAAACCTTTAAAACTGGTTAGATTTTTAAGGTTCGTTAATAGCTTGGTAACCGCTTCCTTCTGAAGCCCTTCCTGAGCTGCTGTTGACGACAGCCGACGGCCAGATAAGCATCAGGCATGCCGCCAGCCTTCACTTTGCAATGCTAATACTTTCTAAAGATGATGAGCAGTGATATGCTGGTGGCAGAGTATTCCATGAAAGCATCCCAAGATACTACTGGCACGAGAGCCTGATTAAACCCATCGCTTCAAAGCTGTGTCTTGTTACGCAAAAAGAACTAGAGGCTGTCTTGCGCCATGTTTGGTATGTAGGAGGTGGTCCTAATTGTCTTGCCTTTTCCGACTCCCACGTGTGACGCGGGCTGCCCGAGGATCGACAGACAGAAGAGCTCCGCAGTCCACCGACCCATCCCGACCCGCACCGTTCGTACCAAAGGACGTCATCAGGACGACAGCGCTCTCAGACACTGAGTACGACACAGAGACAGCAACTGGCATATGGATGGATTCAGCAATCAGAATGTCTCCAACATCATTAATGCGACACGAGTCATTACAAAATGTAATCCATCCTGCGAATTTATGTACCTACGAAAGCCACATTTTTCAACAGCCCCTGGAGGGAACGCATCATGTAAATATTTTCATCGTGCATGGCTTTTGTCGTTTTACTTTAGTATTCTGTACATAGCCAGGAAATGCTGGAATAGATCAAATCCCAACTCAGCTTGCTTAGCTGCCAACATCCTCTTCAATCAGCAGCTCAGGGAAACCGCAGTATTTTATCTTAGTCATCCGCATTTTCTTGCTTTAGACGGGCACTCCTCTATTAATGGTAGATTGAAATATGTGCTCAACATGAAAGAATTGCGTTATCAGGTTTGTAAAATCTATTGCTTCATCAAACCATCAGATTATGTTGCAGACTTTAGCACTGTCTAGTCTCCTTCTCCCCTCTGGAATCACTGAACTATTGCAGATCTTGCCATAGACAGGGACTACTTAAAATAAGAAAATAACCAACAAATTATCAAACAAACGAACAGATCCTTCACCAATACTAAAAAGAACATTCTCAGACGTATTTTGTCCATTTTCAAGCTTGATCATCTTCAGTAGAAAGCGTTATGAGGAAGGAAACAAACTGAGAGTCTTGCTCCCTGGGAAATAGTGGTGGACACAATCGAACAAGGCTTGAGACGTTTCACTTCAAAGTGGTATATTCTGTGTTCGTAACCGCCAGCCCTGGCCCAACTGGGGCCTAAGGCGCAGCAGCGGCAATTCCGGCGCGCCAGACAATAACGGCGCGTGGAGCGCCAGCGTCGACAGACGCGGCGCGGCTGATCGCGCCAGGAATGCCGCAGTGCCGAGTTCTACCAAATGCGCAAAAACGCTCCTGTCAAGCAGCTGATTGCTTCAAAAGAGGGAAGAAGGACGTTGACTACGAATCTTTGAAGAGTTGATCTCTCCTCCGTTCCAAATGAAGATCATCTGTTATGTATTCTCCGCGTTAGTTTTGGGAGACAACAGGGTAGGTTTTGGCGTCTCTTCTTCGCCGCCGATCAGACAGGACGGGTCGGCGCGTCGCCGCCGCGTCAGAGGTTTGGGGTGTGCCCCTGACGCCAACATCATCACCGCTGCCGCAGCGGCGCAGCAGAAGATGCGAGGGACAGGACAGCACATGCGACGCTGTGCTAAACAAGGGTGTCCTACGGGCGGTACTTGGCGAGTGGTTCCGTAGGCCTCACTCATAGATGTCTCGTTTTTTTAGTGATAGTTTGTGGACATACTGACCACACATTTTTCCTACGGAGAATCATGGGTATTTGTTGTATTACATGAATGTATATAAGATAATCTAATTGAATGTGTGCGATTACATGAATCAATGTGTCTCGACATACCCTACCTGCAGTAGCGGCGGAGAGTTCGGGTGCAAGGCACCATGGATTTCCAACCCATTTCATTACAGTCAACGCCATAGGGTTAGTGCTAAATTTCACAATTAAAGGGAGGAGGCACGGTGCCCCGATGCCGCCTAGTTCCGAAGCCTATGCCTTCCGGAAATGATGAAACAACGGCTTGAAAAATGCACAAATAGCAAAATATGAATTCCTCTTCATCCAACAGTTCGACTGTATCCTATCCTATCCAACTGTATCATATGTACAAATTAAACTCCACTCCTTTCTCCGGGCCAAAGAAGCGTCGGCCAAAATTCTCCGCCGCCAGCGGTCCCACATCGGCCAAGATGCGCACGCTGTGTGCGATACTCACTGCGTGCGCAAAGATGCGTGAGGGTCGCTGCCGCTCACCTTGGGCAGTTGCTGTGCTAAACGGCGGTAGCCGTTATTATGTAAAGCAGAAGCTGCGACTGCCGTCGACCTCACCGACCATTATCTGGCGAAGTATGCAAATTGATCGGTGCCGAAAGCAATGTTAGCCGGGGGAGCAGCGACTGAAAATTACTGCGGAAACGCATGGAAAAGTGATTTCGTCAAGGCTGGCTGGCTGACCAGAGGCTTGACGACAGACGGTGCTTCTAACGAGCAGATAATAACGTTCCAGGACATAGGCGGATCCAGGGTTTCCGAAGGAACGGAGGGCTCCTGTCCGCACTCGCCATTTGGGTCAGGGCTGCCAATTCTTAAGGTGCGACCTATCACAGGGCCGCCAAATGGCACTGCATGCGGCGCCAATGCTTGCATCCTAAGGGAGAGGGGCTGAAAAGTGACGTTTAAAAGGGAACACCGATGACCAGTGTGGGGGGCGCTAGTTGAGTCAATGGAGAGGGGCTTGATATGTCGCCATGCTAGGGGTGCTTGTCTTCGGATCCACCTTTGCTCCAAGAACACAACAGGACTAGCGAATGCCGTTATACTTTATCTACAGCTCCCGTCAGGCGAAGATAAAGGCCCTGGCAGTCACAGCTAAAAATTGCTTAAGAAACCAGCATCTGCTAAAAAAACCTGGCGACCCCTGTCACATCATGATACCAGAGTTTCCGTTACAATTTTGCAAAAAAGTGCGGGAAGCACCCATGCAAATCGTCGAGACGGTCCCCCAGCTGAACAAACAGCCACACGGTCGCCCACCAGGCCCGAGGGCCCGTCGGAGCTGCCGCGCGCGGCGTTTCCTATCGGCAGGTGTTTCACCCACAGCCGTCTGGCCAAGCTCCTGTGTACGCCATAACGGACCACGCAGCCGCAAACCCCGATTTCAAACGGATCAGGGCAGGTTACGTCACCCTGTTTCAAAACTGGCACGCGTAGGGAATGTTAGTAATTACCGGTTTGTTGTCATTCCGTAGAAATTATGTAGAAATCGCGGCAAAAGAAAGCAAACGCATAAAGCCAAAATACGGGAAGCCTAATGCACAAGAGTAAAACGATACGATATTCACCATACAGCACACCTCTTCAATCAAAACAACGACGCAAACCTTGTCGTGCACTGTCCACGCTATGCGCCCTCACGGTTGACATATCCCTAAACCAAACTAACTACCTAACTAACATGACTTCTCTAATGCTCATTCTGTTCTCGACTCGCCAATAATAATCTGTTTCGGGGCACGTTTCGGCATATGCCCCCGCCACCCTTTCGCCTCTCCTTCAGATCTAGATCGCCCGGGGCAGACGCCCACGCACGACCCAGCCTCGATTGTTTACTGAGAGACAGCTGGGGGCGCCCCAGTCGGGCAGGTCACGTGATCGGTGTACAGCTCCCACGGCCCCGTCTACGTCTCCGGCTGTCGGCGCTTTCTCGGGTCACCCGCCTGTGCGCCGCCAGACCGCCGGTTTGGAAAGGCCACGACGACCTCGGGCCTTCAGCTGAACATATGCCCTCACTACCGGCGCGGCGCCGAGCCCCTGATGTTTTAATTATCCACACAGAGAGTGGTATTGCGCGGCGTGTCCTCACACCGCCGAAGGCCCGAACGACAGCAGAGCGAAAACGACGCAGTCGAGACAACCAACGACCCGAGGTTGCGACAGCCACCCTCATCAGCGCCTCGTTTAGCCAAGACTGGATCAAACACGATCCTCCACCGCTTGTCGACGTAAATAGACGATGTCGTCACGCCAATACGGATCGCAGCCAGCCGCCAAACGTTTAACCCAGATGCGAGAGAGCGGCACGTCGTAAACGAGCAAGATGCTGTTGGCACATACATCACGCGAGATCATCCGCGGCCAAATCGGATCACATTAGCATGACAGGCGCTTCGTCAGCGGCCGTGTGTGCGCCACTCGGCGGCGTGTGTGCGGGTTGTCCTTGGCGACAGGATTACATCTCCATTAGCGGCCGCGGCGGGTTCCGGCGCCGCGGGGTGCCGTTGACGGCGGTGCGGGTGGTCCCGACGCTGACGACGGGGACGACCCCGCTGATGACGCCGCCCGCCCGTGATTTGTCACCGGTAACAAGCGGCAGCTGCGGTCAGCCGGTTCATCTCCGCAGACGCAGCTGCCCAGACGCAGCTGGTGCTGTCATGGCACCCCGCTCAAGCCGGGATTGTCGTTGCTGTTTGAGGGTAACAACTAAAACTGCATGCAAATCTTAACACGACCTTTAGATGTACACGGCTGATACTTTATCCCCAATCGCCAGAGTCGTTACAGTGCCTATTTCCAACAGATACTAATTGAAAAGTTCAGCTTCTTCGAAAAATGGGTTTCTCAATTCGGTTGAAGACTCTTAACACAAACTTTTACCACCCGCCCTGGCGTCGTTGTAGCGAGTCTGCGGTCGCCGCCGCCCGTCACCGGTGGTCCCCGCTCGTCGCTGCGTCGTCAACGCCGTCTGTGCGGTGTCGCCGGGCGGCCACGGGTCGCTGGGAACCGGTGACCTCCGCGACCTCAGGTCACGACGAGCCGTGGGACACATGTGACAGCGTCGAGACGACAGGACCACCGGAGTCAGTGCCAACGCAACCGAATTACTCGGCTAGGGGGTGTCAGATGACACCATGCTGAGGTCATGAACCATAACACCCTTCTGTGGTGTTTCGTCTGGTGTAAATGGTTTCGTGCCAAAGAATTTGGGTGGGGGGGGGGTGCGTATCAACCCGGCTGCGGGATGTTATGTATTCAACAATGTTAATCACTCCAAACATGAGTAGGACCAAATAAGGGCCGCTATCCTTTTTGTTGAACGCTTTGCTTTTCGTTACGCACTGCGCTGTCGCCAACAGGTATGTCGTTCAGATACCAACACTGACATGTACGTGTTTTTGTTAACTTGATACACGCATTCCATTGAATGAGACATGAGCTCAATAAATAACTAAAATACACGCTACAGTGTTCATGTCCATAGTCTCCGTTGGTGAAACGTAAATCAGCTCTGGGAAAAACCAAGAGTGCATTTCAGCACGCGAAAAGACCGACCAATTGCAGGCACTTCCTGGTTTAACTTTAAACACAGGCACAGTGTTCCAAGAAACCCTGCTATAAATACTATGATATATAGCACCGGGACCTTAACCAGCGGTAAGAGTTCTCTACGGCCATAGAGTTTGGAGGGGTTTTATTTTAGCATCCCTTCCGCAGGAACGAAAGTACCAACAGCGACAAACACGCACATGAGACTACTCTTAAGGATATACGAGTTTAATCAGCATGTTGGAGAGATCCCTGCAACGATGGAGGGACCGAGGGAGGAGGGGAGAGGGGTGCGCACAAAGCTACAACAATGCGTCCCATACATGATCAGGCCGCCTAGCCTCAACAAACCTAAAGCATTGCGGTCCTGAAGGTCGCATTCAGCCGTGTCCGCCTACTTTAAAGTCTGGTGGGACCCCTTCTCCAGCACTGCCTGCTGCCTGTGAGAACCACCTTTGCACGACTTGTGACGTCACCCAAAGGAGATCAGTCAAGGTGGGCCTTATCGGACACAATCAAACGTCAATTAAAACGCATCGTAAAAACCGGACCCAATGAGGTCATTAAACAAACAATGGCAAACGCATGCTTGTGAGACTAGCATGCTCAGTGGTAGCGCTTGGCCCAACTGCGGATGTCGTTGATCTATGAATTTATCCCAATAGTGGTTGCCCTGAGCTCCAACATACCACTGTAGTCGTCAGAAAGGTGTGATCTGGCCAAAAGTCAATCGAATGGACATCATATCAAAAACGGCCGTTTGAATCTTCATTGCAAAATTCAACAGGGTTGACGGTAAAAAGCTAACTTTGTTGAAAAAGCACATTTGTCCTCCCGGCAGCCCAGCTAGTAAAGCGTTGGGCTGCGGCTGCTGCTCAGAAAACCGTGCACTGGCAGTGGTGAATCCCCGCACTGACAGTGGTGAAGGCTTGTGATCGATTCCCCTGAGACGCTCCGGCACTCAATATTTACAATTATTTACCCAACGAAGGTCGGATGGCCACTGATTGGTGAAAGAGTGACCTGAGCGGGGCGCCCGTCCCTGCGCTTTGTGGGATGTTAAATTTTGACTTTATATCAACTCTTCATTGCGCGAGTTGCTCGTTCGGAAGGGGGAGTCAGTATTTCTGAGACAAGTTCCCTGAAGACTTTGGTGATACTTTGATCCCACAAAACCGAACTTGCGATAGCTTGGACAGAATTCATAATAAAAGCTAATTATAATAATACAAACAATACAAATAACTTCTGTGAGACCAACGACGGTTCTCAACCCCAAGCAGACACAATGAGCCAATCGGATCACTTCCATGTCACCAACTGTGCCGCATCACGACCGGGACCTACCTTGGGCCATGTTGGCGAGAGGTCGCGGGCTTTCAAGCTGTCCTGGTAGGCGCCCTGAAACTGTCCCAGCTTGGCCAGCGCCGCCGAACGGTTGGAGTAGAGCACATGGTTATTGGGGTCCAGCGATATCGCCTCGGTGTACAGACGCACGGCAGAGTCGAACTCGCCCGCCTGGCACGCGGCGTTCGAGAGGCGAACCTTCTCCAGAAATAACGCTTTATTCGCCGCCGACAGTTCTGATTGGGTGTCTATCTCCACCTGGAAAGAAATGAGTGAGTTATTTTGTGAACGTGCCGGCTCAGTGATCGAAGTCTATGGGTTGGGCAGCATTCTTGGAGTACAGTTTACGTAGGTAAGCCTAGCCGAAGTAATAAACTAGTTTCAGGAGAATAGCTGAGCTTGAGCGCAAACATGGTCATTGTAGAGCTCGGGAGCTTCAAATGCAGGCTGGGGCTTCCAGAAACATGCTAGATAGTGATGGAGGTAGCTGCTACCGGACTACAACCGATGTCTTTGGTACAGACCACCAGCCTGAACAAAACAAAATGTAAGAGGAAAATAATGGTGCTGAAACAAATAGCAGACACTAATCCATTACATAGTGAAGCATATACACGTCACTCATTGCAACACCCATTGAATTCAAAGGCCAGTTTTGGCGTGTAAACCCAGTCATTCTCTCACGGCAGAAAAGAATGCTTTCTCCCTCCACCCCGTTCCTCCCCACTGCCATCCTCCCCCTGTGGCTTCAGCCCTGGTGGGTTGGGTCCGCTGACGAGTCAACGGTCTGTCAGAGACACGAGAGGTGTCATCCAGTCCGATCGGGGAGCTGAGTCCACCCACCGGCGGAGGCTGCAAGCGAACATGGTGGCACTTACACGCCTGTCTTTGTTAGTTATTTGGGTTTCAGGGTGCACCAGCCTGCTAGGGTTGTATCGGGCCCTACATGCCTATCTCCTCCTCAATACGGAGGCCAAGTCACAATCGCTGAAGCTGTCTGTTGAAGTGCAATTTGATGAGTGTGTACAAGAGAGAGAGAGAGAGAGAGAGAGAGAGAGAGAGAGAGAGAGAGAGAGAGAGAGAAGAGAGAGAGGATTGCGGGTAAGTAAGCGGTTGACCGTGAACGGCAGTGCCACCTTGTGCGGATGCAGATGTGTTTGGGAATGCAAAACCTCAAGCACGTGAGCCTAGGAACTGACGTCGGACAGATTCGCAAACTGCCGACGTGGAGGCAGATGAAACCAACCCCCAGCCGGAATAAGTTGTAAGCTATTATGGCCATGGAACAAACGGAAAGGCACTGTCGGCTGCCGTTCCGCCGTTTACTTAAAGTCAAAGAAAAACCGTCACATAAAGGCCCATTCCTCTACAGTTCTTACAAGAGGACAGTTGAAATTGGTGAAAATGATAACACATGCCAGTGAAACTTTAATAATTTCGAAGAGGTTTCGACTCTTCATCAATCAGAAACTTTTCCAAAAGACCAAAGCCTGCTTCTATCGGATTCAGACCCCCCCAATGAGACATGTCCAGCAAGGATATCTTTTGCATTGACCGAGTCAACACAAAATATATAAAACCAAAGTTCTGGCTATGAAAGAGCCGGCAGGGCAATAAAAAATGTCCCTGTGCGAAGACTGTACCTGCTGACAAAATTTATGATACAAGTCCCAAAGAAACCGTGCAGGCATCTTGAAAACTGAGAATCCAACAGTTGGCAAGCGTACATGAGTGTTTGTACAATGCACATACATGTTTGCAATGTGCATGCATGCTCCTTCAAGCCAAGTAAATTGCTTATGCAGCTCCCCACCGCTGCAGCGCATAAGGAGGTGGGGAGCCGTAAGCCAGGGCGGGCAAGGGAGTGGACCATAGCGAGACTCAACCAGTCGATGGCGCCCCAGTCTCTCCACTAGCTGCTAGTGAAAGACCGCCGGCACCCGCTTCCACAGTCGCCTGCGGCTGTAGAACCTCGTTGCCCCACCGCAGAAGAGAGTTGTTCTTGTTCCCGGCCATCGTGGCCAGACTCGCGAATTCGACATCGTGTCTCGGGTCTTGCGTCGATCCAGACGGCTGCCGATGTGACACTAGAAATATCGCTCCAACATTGCCTGTTTTATTTAGCGTATCATCTGATAAAATATACTATAATCATTTCAAAGTTGCCCTGCGGTTGATCACCCTCTCAGCGGCAATCGAGCCCCGGGTGCCCCCCCTCCCCCTCACCCCCTATCCGCTCCCATCCGTTTTTTATTTGTATGTTTTCGGTCATAAGTGTCGCCACCGGCAAAAAAGTGGGGGGCCAGCCAAACTTCAACCCGATGCTGACAGAAAACTTTCAACGTAAGGACCAAAAACTGTTCGAATTTGGGCTCTTCGTTGCCTCCCGCAGCGGCTGGATATAAGAATGTCCGGTTTTCTCTCATTTTGACTGAGATCAGGAAATTTTTGGCCAAAAAGTGGAAGGGCCAGGCCCCCTTTTCCGACGCGTATGTTTTCGGTATACTATATGTTCTTAGTGACTAAGCAGTTTTCTGTATTCCCCTCATTCATACAATATGTATACGGTTCCAAACATAATTGCGCTTGAATGAGTCTACCTCTTGTTTGGGTTACTCTTCCAAATTCGTGCCTCCATCCCTGCAAATTTGGCGTCAATTTTTAATGCCTCCTATGAGTGGATTGTAGATTGCTGATCTGGTAGGGGGTGGGCGCATGATGGGAGGGGGGCATATTCCCGACCAGAAGGCGCTCATTTTCAACGGCAAAACCTATCAGGTGGGCGCAAATGCCACTGTCCGGATGCCGATACTCGTATCGTGGGGGAGGGGTAGGAAGCGACATTTTAGAGGGGGGGTCATGGACCTTTTCGGGCGGTGCCGTGACCATTTCAGGGGGTGCCGAGGATTGATGGGGTAAGTGCCCCCCTCCCCCGTCCCAGATCCAACTATGATGCTTCCAATATACATTGGAGATGATGAAATGGGAATGAGAAAAGGAGGAAGCAGAAAAAGGAAATGACTTTCAATCAATCACAAAAAAGTTCGAAGCTCAAAGGAATTTCGCTATAAATAAGGCAGCAGGGGTAGCCCAATCAGGATTCCCATCAGGTTCTGGAGCACCATCAGGTTCCAGGTGCCTGGAATGAAAATGCTCCTTTCACCAGAAAATAATGCCCAAAACACATTTTGACTATTTGAACCTCCCGGGTCATACCTATCCGACCAACCTAGACATTGCCTGGCATTGACATATTTGCAAAATTAAAAAATTAAAAAAATCATTAACTTCTGCGCCCGGGTTATCAGCGGACGTCGGAAACACGATCACATTTCCGATGTTGTTGAGCGGCTGAAGTGGCTGGACGCAAACAGCCTCATTCACTATCACACACTTTCCTCACTTCACAAAACCATTCGCACTGGCACTCCACCATACATAGCTAACACCATAGAGGCCCACCACGCAATACCATTCACAACCACGCGACACGCCGGTCAGCGGAGCTGTTCCTCCCGCGGATCCGGACTGAAGCCGGGCGGCGTAGGCTGGCCTACAGGGGGGCAGTTCTGCTGAACGAGCTGGATATAGGAGAAGACGTGCCTTTTAAGGCAACTGTAAGACGTATGCTGCTGGATAGACAGATGAGAGAGTTGCAGTGATAGTATTTTTTATGTATGATTTTATGTGTGATTTTACTCTGTATGCATGATTTTATCTGTCTTTTATCCCAAGTTTTATCTTATCTTGTTGCCTTCTTTTAACGACTGACGTGGAAACACGAAAAGCCACCCATTGTTTTTACCTCGTGTGGATTGTTTCTAAATATACTGAACTGAACTGAACTGCATCTTGTTAAAACATGGTAACGGCTCACTTTTGAGCCCCGAAAAGACTTTCTCGGGCATGTGCCTGGTTTTCAGCAGTCTCAGGGTGGGGTATGCAATTTTTGGAATACCACATGCTGATTGCACCACTCTGCTGCAACATGCATGTGTCAATTACAAACTCTAAAAAAACAACACAAAATTCACCCCCAATTACGTTTCAAACTTCTGACTCTGGGACCTCGTGGTGGCGGCAAAAACAATCTGATGCAATCCCGGCGAATTGCAAAACTACGAGTTCAGAAACAAGCCATGCTACGAAAAAACAGCGTCTCGAAATACCATCACGTTTGGCACATTGTGCAACAAATACCAAAAACTAATCAAAACAAAACAAAATTTCGACCATCAGCTTTCGGAGGTTAAGCACAAGCACCCCACTTGGCAGCCGTGCGGCCATCAGCTCACCTTATCATCCACAGCTGAATATTTGACAGAGAAGCCTTTATCAGACATGGCTTGGTGGAGCGCGACGCTCCCCGACGTAGTGTTCACAGTCAGCGCATCGCGCGCGCACGCACTGGAGGCAGAGGCGGCACACTGCTGCAGCCGAGGAACACCGGCCGGGACTGCCAGTGCTGCCGGCCAGTTGAGCTGGTGAGCTGGTGCAGCCGCGGCGACGGCCCTGCACGCCGCACCGCGCCGCCCGCACCGCCACCTCGCTCCCCATGGCCACCAATTACGGAACGTTGGCACCTCAGCGGCCATCAATCAACGCCGGAACGCCGGCTTCGGTGCAGGATGAGCAGAAGACGGGGGACTGGCTACCGACTTGTCCGGGGTAGGTTGAAGGGGCTCGGTCTGTTATGAGGTAGTTAACAAAGTGTTCTTTACTGAACAAAGTTATTGTGTGAGGCTTTCAAACGTTCAATAAAGTAGCCCAAATGTATTATACTATTTCAAATTTATTTTCGTCCCATGCGAAACAGAGATTCCGATTATTTTCAACCATTGCCATCACCACATTACGATGAACTTCGAAGTCTGGAAGCAGCTGTCTCGGGTAGAAAATCATCATATCTCGAAGGTCTCGTGTGTTGCTACTCAGGAAGGCGGCAGCAACCTTTTTACAGTGCTCGTTTGTTTCCTAATCGAGCATAAAAAGAACAGAATCTTAATCAGGAGTGGAAATGCATTTGCCGGTCAGGTAAATTCTTGCTGAATAAAATAGGATTAATTTATATCATGAAAATAAACATACTTCGCGCACGAGTTTTTGATCAGATGTGCACGACAAAACATCCTTCCCTGGAAAAACACTCGAGCCTGTTTATGAGACTGACGCATATATACCCGTCATGCCATGCTAGCTCAACCAGAAGAACTGTGATTTAACACAGCAGCCCCTCAGATGTCTATGCAGCAGGTATCGGGGGAAGGGAGGTTCTTTATAGCCTAGAATCCGAATATGTGGTCGAAAGAGATCTCCAGTTATCAGTTTCGTTGTAACAGTGACGTCAAATTGTGACGTCACTGTAAATTCCAAAACATTCAGCCCTGTATCTAAAAAATAGCAGAGATATTTGAAATCGCTTAACGGATTTCGAGGAAGGGCCATTCAGTGATGAGAATGATTGCCAGAACTGTTTCGAAAATTTTCGAAATACATAAATATATACAACAAAAATAAGACTTTGAATATTTCAAAGCACGTCTTCTCCAATTTTCCCCAAAATGAAGTAAATGAAATCTGCAAGTCTTCTTACCCTAGAACCATAAAACATTAGGTATCCAAAAGTATCTCAACATGCGTCGGTACGGCGGCTGGTTACCCACCCCCGTAAGGTGTTTCACAGATAGCCAAAAGATGGCGGTGCACTGCACTGCATTACTTTGCGAATCTATTAATTCTTTATTTTTTACAGTTTCTGAAAAAATAGGTTCAGGTTATATAAGGTCAGGTCAGTACACCAGGTCAAGTGACCTGATATCAACAAATGTATAGGTTACAATAGTGAAAACAGACTTACTCTATCAATTTGACATTCGAACCATCGAAAGGTCACAAAGGTGAAAAAACCTTGTAGTACTTTAGACTCAACTGTTCCCGCGAAAAACAGACCTAATTTCAACAAGGCTTTGATTTCCACAAAAATATCAAAAAGATAAACTGAGTCCTTTCAAGACTAAGGCTCCAGGGTGCCATACTGCCTGGGAACTATCGAAATGATATATTTAAAGCTTAATTCTGCGATGAAAACAATGCTTTAGATTGGCAGCCTGGAAATCAAGAGTATGTTAGCTTGAACGTAATGTCGGCATCAACACTGGTTAATTCAAATTCCAGTCTTTGATTTAATTACACGATAGAACATCTATACGACCTTTATCAGGGGCTGAACATATATTTTCGACGACTAAACACCATATAGTTCAGAAGAGAACACCGACGTTATCTTTCAGGAAGAAATATCACAAAAAACAGTAATCAATTGCTCACACTGCCCAAAATAATCTCTCAAGTCACAAAGTACCTATATATAGATAGTCAGATAGAAAGAAGGGTAGATAGATAGATAGATAGATAGACAGATAGATATATAAATAGATGGATAGTAGAGAGTAAGTTTCAGGGGTCTCCAGGAGACAGTCTCAGGGTGCCTTAAAATGTTATTTTTAGGTCCCTAAAGTGCTGGTGTTGGGGACAACTGTTGCTTTCGGGTGCTCCCCCCTCCCAGTACTGGTTTCAGCTCCTTCACAAGCGCTTTGGAGAGGAATGCGAGCTATTGCATCCGAGGTGTCATCCGCCGAGTAGGTGCTATATAACGTCTATGGCACACACCTATACCTCTTTTATTGAGTTTCCTTTTTTAATTTCGATTCCTTGACAATTGATAAAAAAATATACAAAATGCCGCATAAGATCCAAAGCGAAAACATTTTTTCACGATCCAGACAGAGCCAGGTATATTATGCACACAACAATATTCCATTTCCTGTAATGTAGGTATATATTCTTGTTGCAGCAGTGGCTCTGAATACTTTACAGCGTGAAAAGCTGTAGAAATTTCAGAGACACAAAATTGGATGTATGTAATACATACGAATGGCCGAAGAATTTAAAACAACCAAGCGTAACACCCTAAAGATAGCTGCCATTGCATCCGCACTGCTATAATGGACCAACTTTAATATTTGTTGACCTAAATGTCCTCAATCATAATGCGATTGAAAAATATAGTTGACTAGCCCATTGAGAACGTCACTTATTCCTAAATCTAAACGGTTTAGATACCTAAGTATTTTATCAAACCTTGCAAATCCACCCAACGAACCCTTTGGTGCACTTTTAACTATATATAAAGTTTGCAGTGTTTGCGCAATTTAAAATTGTATTACGTGCAACTGTCGAGTATATTTATGTTCAAGCGCACATGTAATTTAGGGACTCTCCCGGCAACGTGCCATACTATTTCAGTCACTGCACCGGGATGGACCATCAGTCCAAGACAGGTACGTTCAGTGATGATATCCTGAATGTTGCCAGGCGTTCTCTTCACAATTACTTATTTCAACTTCGTCAGGAGCTCAATGGCCTGTATTCTTTTCCCAATAAGACTAGAATCACGCCTCCGTATAAAACATGCACGTGATCAACAGATGGGCTGTTACCGGCCCCCTTCGGGCAGTACCTGGTGATTGATTGAGGATGACGTAAACTGAGGATTCTAAAATAAACACCTACAGAAGCAATATCCTGGATTCTGCAGGAGTAATATCTAATACAAACCACAGTAATCATCGACGGAATAAAAATTAATAGATCTCTTCATTCGGTAATGACTTGTGGAGTAGGTACAATTGTATATTTGAACGGCTCAACATTTATATTCTATGACACCTTAACATTTCACATTTATTCAGCTTTTTGCACAACCAGCTGTCTGCAAGAAATATTGAATCGTATAACACAAAAGTTTCCCAAAAGTCCAAAAATACTTTTGAACTTCAACTACTTTAGATTTTTTAATGGACTGGTACCAGTGATTTCAATGAAATGGTCGATCTAAAGAAGGAAGAAAATGAAACTGACACATCGGGGAGCTTATATTAACCACGAAAATGAGAAAAACTATAATGATAGAATACATAAAGGGCAAAAAGCCTTAGGCAGATCCAGGATTGCAAATCGGGGGAGAGGGCAAACTTACGAGGGGGCGCCATTCGGACCAAGGGGCATCACTTTTGGCCGGCAAAACTATCAGGCAGGCGCCAAATCCTATCGGTGGGCGCTGATTTTCGCATCCTGTGGGGGAGGGGGTGGTTGGCGGAATTTCAGGGGGCGCCATCGAACTTTCAGGGAAGGGGGAGTGCCGTGACTATTTCAGAGGGCTCCGAGGGTCGATCGAGGGGCACATGCCCCCTTTGGCCCCCCTGGATGCAGGAAGCATCCAGTGTTAGTGCACTAGCGCAAATTGGTCATGCAATTTCCTCAGCAAATGGAGGCAATACGAACAATGTCCTGCAAATGTTTAAAACGCAAAAAGTGCAAAAGCATACACAAAGGGCGTAAATCGTGTAATTTTATCAGGCCTTCTTAACGACGAACAGGTATTAATTGGCTGGCAGGACAATCGAGGAACGGCAATGATAAAAATAAAATCGTGTAGCTCTAGCGGCATGCAATCCAGGGCAAAGCGTACTTCATAATTGCCTTTTTCTCCACTGTAAATAATATGTCTTGTGTTTATTGTGTAGGTACGGCTCGTTTGTCTGCACTGCAAGACCCCAACAAAATAACAGTGCAAATGTTCACTGCAAAAGCCCTTGTTGCCTTCGGTTTTAAAGTGTCCCCAGAAAACTAGTGAAGATTTTACTTATGCCGCGCCCTGGCATCTAGCTAAAAAAACACTGAGGGAGCAGTGACCGCTAACAAAGCATTGTGACCCAGGATTGTTGCCGCAGGCATATTTTACACGGAAGTTCTGGTATATTTTCCACGGATATCTAGAGAAGTGTTTTATGGCATTTATTAGGTCCAATCCTGAAAACCTTTGCTGCTAATCATTATAGAGAGAGGAATTCCAAAGGTGAACAAATGAAACATCCAGCTAATTTGAGAAGTTTAAGAAGAAAAGCTGGTTGTGGAGTAGGTATACATGCACGCACCTGGACCCGAAGAGTTTGCACTTCCCAAATAAATGATATTTGCATAGATGCAGGTCTCGTAACGTCTTATTAGTAATTAGTAATGCGTGTAAAATAGTATATAAACAAAAGAATCAACAATTGTCAGCCAACCGGATTTAAGCTCTAACCCAAGCAGAAACAAATATTTAGAAACATCCCTTTTAAACCATATCATGCCCAGATTAAACGTTTGTGTTAATTTAAGGATGTAAGGGGAAATCTAGTTAGAAAAGTAAGGCTGGCTAGCATAATACTCTTTTTATAGAAAAACTACTCTCAAATTATCGTAACATGGCGATCAATTGCAGAGACATACATACTCCTAAGTAGAAAACAGGTGAGACGGAAAGTTTTAAGCGCCATTAAAAATAGATTTAGAGTAGTCGAAAATCACGAATGAGAATAAATGAAAAGGAGTAATTGAGAACCATCTTATAATTTTGTCATTCAGTATATGTTTTCAGGAATCTCCTTAAAAATCAAGGTGACGATATCTATACTTCGGGATCAAAATCACATACATCACATCCATGGTTTAATTTTTAAAAGCTTCATGCCACCACCACGAGGGCTAGATTGAAACAATTCGAGGTCTTGCTGCAGCATGACAAAGAATCGGTGATTTTACCTATTGTATTATGATGATTTTGATGAAAAGCTATGCTTAAATATACAATATCTGTGTATTAACTCAATTTTCAATCCAGGACTCGAGAAAGCAGGCCGTTAAAGGGAATGTGGCACCTTGGTCGAATCCTGGAATTTAGTGTAATTAGGGGTACTTTTAGCCGAAAATAATGAAACTACTCATGATTTCTATGAAAAATGTACAATAGGCTCAATATTTTGTTTTTAAAAAACTCCTCTAAGGAAAGAAATAAATATCTGCCTGTGGATGACGTCATGATCTGGCAACTACTACCATACTCGAAACGCTTCAAGGGCTTCGATTGGCTGATGTTCATCGTGACGTCAGCATATGTCGTCATACCAACAGTCATGACAACTGTGGCATTCTGCTAAGGGTACATAAGGGGTACATTGCAGGTAGGTTTTAGCTTTTTCTACGGAAATCTCGAGTTCCAAGACAAATTATATATTGAGTACCGGGTTATCCGACTTGCTTTACAACTCGGCTATCTCAGTTAAAATCATGTTATGAAGGTGCCACATTCCCTTTACGCATCTTGTCAGCTTAAAAAAGCTTGAATTGGCAGAATTCAAAATCATGCGACAAAATAGCTAGAACACCTTGAGTCAACTCACAATAAAAGTGGACTATGGGGTCTGAGATTGCTGCTCGTGCAGAGCCATATTTATTGACAGCAGACTTATTGTTGAAGCTACCTCAGTCATATACGAGTTGAGAACCCACCAGGGTAGCAACTGGCCCTGCGGGCCAGGGCCACCTCGGTCTGCAGGCTCTTGGTGCCCGATCAGTCTGGCGGATGTCTGGAGAGTGATCTATCGATGTTTCTTTGGGCTGCTTAAGCCTCCTGAGTCTAATGCTCCGACTGACACAACAGGCTTAGAAGTTGCGATCCTGGAAACCGTTTCGGTCTGCGGCATTATTTCATAGTACAGGAATGTGTCGTTTTCATAACTGGAGTTATGTTCCAAGAATGATCACAGGTCATTTTGTGTGCACTGGACGCGGTTTCAGCCTTGTTTTGGAACCAGATAGTGCTTAAATTCAGCATATATTTGCAGCAAGCTTACACACATACGCTTTTTTAATTCCTTACTTTAATGCATAATGCATGAGCGCTTCCCCTGAACGAAGGACTAACATCCGAGAAGGCATGTGCGTCTTTACATGGTCTTGGGAGCTAAAGGACGCCACATGTTCTGTACTAATGGTAAAGTTTGCCATTTGATTTTAAGTACCGTTATGACCACACCCGAAATAAAAATTATTTTACTCTTTCAGTTAAGGCTTAACAATAGTGAAATAACAGCATGGAAGCTTATGTCTCGCGATGATGTTTCAGCACCACAAAGGCCTTTGTCATGTCGCTGATCCCTGCTTTTTTAGCAGTGAACATGACATTCCAAACACCATAAGCTATCCCAGCATTATGATGTCATCATAGCGCCTGACATGTCCCACATCACAGCGCCTGACATGTCCCAGTGGTGGCGGGAGCTATTTTTAGTTGAGGGGGGGGGTGATGCAAGCATTTGAGGAGATTGGGTGTGATTTTTAACCAGGGAAAGGGCTATAAGCATAGCCACCGGCAAAAAAGTGAAGGGTCCATCCATTTTGCTGCTGCCAAGAAACGCCCTAGACCCAAAAACTCATCGGAGTTTGGCTCATCGTTGCCCTTCACATGGTTGGTTTCAAAACTTTCCGACTTCCTTCCAATCTCACTGAAATCGTCGAATATTTCTTACAAAAAGTGGGGGACCAGGCCAACGTACCCCAATCACCCCCCCATTCTGAAGCGTAAAGAGAAGGTGCACGGTTGATAGAGGGTTGTACGCCGGCTTTCTGCACGGAATTCCATGCACCTGTGGCACAAAAAGGTTTGGGATCGTTTCCCACTAGATGCTTTGGTATCAATATTCACCCAACGTAGGTCAGCAGGAAGCATAGGCCAACATGCTGGTCCGTCGGAGACGTGGCAACTGACCTGAGCAGGGGGCGAAATCCTGCAGGCTACATAGTACGTGGAATATCTAGAGACGGCAATGTATACAGCGATGCCGTCACTTTATAACACAGACTCCCAGGAGGATCAGTCCAGAAACTGACCAAGTGGCATTGTAATTTGGAGGTTGGAGAGGCCGATCTATGTTCAGGAAAAGGCTGATTATCCGAAAACGTTAAGTTTGGAGACGCACGTAATACGAAGGTAGATTTAACGTGCATTAGCATAACAATGCTTAAGTTTCCCCACATTCCAAACATAGTCTCCATTTTACGGCAGCTCAAACCGCTCTTAAGAAAAGTTCGAAATTAAAAAAAAAAGTTTTTTGCTGTATATGTTATTGACATTACTACGGAACCCTAAAATGACGTCAGAAGTGGGAACTTTTTGGAGGGCAAGCTGAAAGATTGGGCAGACAGAAAATTCGGCGCACCAAAAGACGGGATGTAAGTTAATGAGAAAGTAAAAACGATTCATGCTATAGCCCAATATGACAGCTTGCCCCCAAAATATTGGTCTGATAATAATCTAATGATCTAAGAAGACGGGAGTGGAGTCCAGACGAAGGTAAGAGCTAGTCTTGCTGTAGCCCAGTTGTACAGCTTGCCCCCCGAAATAGTCCCCCTGACGCCGTGCCTGCCCACCGTCCCTTACCGAGGCAGAAAACGGAATCCGACGACCCTGCGGCCGGCCGAGAAAACGCATGTAAGCCTGGACACAGGTGAGCTATACGGAAAAACTTCACGGCTTCCTGCCAGGCACGCTTCCAGAGGCTGATGGAACCAACATTAAAGGTAATGTGGTACCTTTACAACGTGATTTTAACTGAGATAGCTAAGTTTAAAGCATGTCGGAAAAACCGGTACTCTATATATCATTTGTCTTGAAACTCAAAATTTCCTAAAAACCACCTGAAATGTACCCCTCATGTACCTCAAGCAGCAGGCCACAGATGTCATGGCTGTTGGTGTGACACATATGCTGACGTCACGGTGAGTATCAGCCAATCGAAGCCCTCGAAGCCTATGGAATGTGGTAGTGGTTGCCAGGTCATGACTCATCCACACGTAGATAATTATTGGTTTTCTCTAGAGGCGCATTTTAAAAATCAAAATATTGAGCTTATTGTAATTTTTCAGATAAATTATGGACGATTCCATGATTTTCGGCTAAAAGTACCCCTAATTACAATACACTCCAGGATTCGACCAAGGTGCTATATTCCCTTTAAAATCTCGTCATCCTGATTTCAACAGAACAATATTCACTGTTATCTCTGAAATCAGAGATTTCAGATGATGTATCATATTACTTGATATAGATGATACCCCATCAGATTATACATAGAATATATATTTTTATAAGCTAACTCCCACAATGAAGATTGATTTAGAAGCCCCAAAGTTTAACGTCCCACAAAGCACACGGACGGCCGCCCCGCTCAGGTCACCCTCTCTCCAGTTAGTTGACAGCCGACTATGTTTTTGAGCAGCGGGCCGGAGGCTAATGCCCTACCAACTGAGCTACCGGGGCGGCAAAAGTAATAATTCGTACTTTCTGGGTACCGAAAATATCGTATCAATACGCCCTAATGTTGGGGTTAGGGCTCACTCGTCTGTGGTTTGTCGAATGGGGCCTCGAGTCGCTGGCCGTGTTAATACGAGCGGAAATATTGCCAAGCTCAGGGCTGTTCAACATCCACGGTGCCAGAGTTTATTTTTTGGGAAGCAAACTGGCAGATTGGGTAGCAGCACGAATAGCTGTAGTTTTCTTTCGGGCTCACCTTTCATCTTTTTAAAGAAACAAGCCGCGTGTTGTCTTTAAACCCCACTCATCACGGTGCTGGACGCACGCTTGCTTTCTCTACCAAGCACGCCAAGCAACAACACAGGTGGGGGCTAAAGGCAATACTAGATTCAGTGTACTAAAAACGTGGAAGTTGAGTCCAAAAGAAAGCAACAGCTCTTCGTACTGTAGCCCAATTTTCCAGCTTCCCCCAAAAACGTGAGCCCTGACAATGTGCATGTTGGTCAGCTTCTTCCAAACGTGAATTCTTTTGAATCCTGCAATACTATTGCGTGTAAACATAACTACTGTGGGCCCCATCAGCTTCCCGTTTGCGGACCCTCCCAACAGGGGCCTTGTTGCTTGGGCTTCTAAACACCTTAACTTGAGAGCCACTGAACTAGAAATGGCGATTCTCATTGAACCCTGCCGTGGCCATTTGGTCTATCGAATGGGGCTTCTGTTCACTGTGGAGTCTGCCAACTTCCTGACTGAGGCTCCTGGCAGGTGGCCAACTGCTAGAGCCTGTCATTTAGGGGCTTTCGGATTTCTGGTCAGGGACCCTAGCGGCCGATCAGGTTTCCTTGAACATAAATTTTCCTGCCCTGAAGATCTACCCGGTTTCATAAATCCCCGCATTCATACTGCACCCCAGCGCCCCCTGAAAGGTCTACCCCTAGCATGCGATTAGCGCGACTCCCGTGCTGCAATGCAACGCATTCTGGTTGGTCACGATTGCACAGGTCTGGCCAAAACATCACCCCTGCCGACCTTCATGTCCTTCATTTCTCAAGACAGCGGGGGTTAGATATTTCACATTCAGATTCAGATTCAGGATTTGAGGTGAAGGGAGTTTGATGTAAATCGACACACGCCAAGCACAAAACAGACAGCCTTTTTGCACTCTACAGCATAATTCACGCTACAGAAACACATATTCAACGTCAAATCCTCGATGCCCTAATCTGCATTCATGGTGTTCCTTTGGAAAATATAATATTGCATGATTTCCATGATTTGGAAGGTGTTGACGTGGACATTCCAAAGTCGATTTTTGCTCTAACCTAAGCTTGTCTTAAGAGATGGGGAAAACGTGAGGAAAAAACAAGTTTCCACTCCAACGTAATGAGTGTCCTTGACTTAAGACGGGACCATATGAGACTCTTAAATCACGGCCAATTGATTTTTCTCAAAATCGACATACATCCTCCCTGTATGTATGCCGATTTTGTATGTACGTCTTCTCGATATGTATGTCGATTACCTGTGTGCACTAACCGTTCCTAGAGAGAAAGCCTATGCATTTTTGTGGACCAAGCCTTGGTTAAGGTTCCAGAGGCTGTTATACCCAAAGTCGGATCGTTGGTATCCTGAAGTCACTTTAACAGTATTCGTTCTCCTGCTCTGAGTCACGTTAAATTATTCATAATCATAAGCTTGATATTTTGAAGTCCTCTTGCGGTCTCGTTGTAAGGTTAATGGTGTTTAATAACTTACGGCAAAAACTAATTTTCCAAGATACCTCCTGACTGCGTCGAGAAAATACTGAGACCAAAGCGCCTTGTGGGATCCGATTCCAAGCCTTTTGCGCCGCCAGTAAATGTATTCCGTGCAGTACGCCAGAGTACAACACTATCGACTGTGCACCCCTCCCCTTAGACGTCAGAATGGGTTGGACAAAAGGGTAGGGGGACAGGAGGACCAGCCACACACATTTCGTTAAGAAATTTCCGATTTAAGCCAAATTGGGAAAAGTTGAAAACTTTTGAAGCAAGCCAGGGCGAAAGGCACTGACTGGCTTCTAGAGCCCAGGTGGCCTAGTGGCTTCACAACATGCCTGCAGATCGGGACAGCATGGATTAACGTGGGTTCAAACCTGACAGTGGGAAACTGTCTTCCGTGTCTCTGGCCCGGTAAAGAAAATCCTTAAACACACAACGTCTGGAATCGGACACGTCTGCCTGTTGGGAGTGAAAAAAATAAAATAAAACAAAGGAAGCCACAATCCGGCGGATTTCTAATTCTGAAGCGGGAAGTTTCCGAGAAGCAGCTTTTAAGATTGACAGTCTCTTCTCTTGCGAGTGGCGACGATTATGTCAACGCCTTGGGCAGCAAGTCAAAACTAATATCCTTACCAATAATTTTGTTTACGGGAGATCTCTTTGCTGCTGAGGGGGTCCCATCACCCAGGGGAGCCCCCAGGAAAACGCCTGTCGCCGCCCCCCTCCCCACTGGGGAAACACTTGCCGCCCCCGCCTCCCCTCACCGAAAATAACATCCACCGCCCATTGTTCGTATGACTTTCGAGAGCTCCTTGACCTGACGTGACCAGACCTGAAAAACATTAGGTGTCTGCCATCGATGCTTCCACAGGCTTCCAGCCTCCTGATTAGGACGTTGTCTTCTAAAACTGCAAGGGGGGGTTCAGACACCTATGGTGGCGACGCCCCTGTTTGGTATTAAAATGTATACTTTATTTATAAAATTGAAGTAAATGATTAGGCTGATGGCAATAGCAGGGCAAAAATTTACCCACGGTCTAACAAACGAATTGACATGCAATCCCACTTATTCATTATACCTCGTTAGACATTCTGAGGAAGAAGTGAAACCATATTCTTACTTTTGGTTAGGAAGGCCCACCACCCAATTCAAACAGCCACCACAAGGGCCCAAATCAAGATTCCAACGAAAGCAGCATCCTCAAGGTACCCATTGTTCCAACCTGTATATATTCAAGGGGTTCGCTTTCGCATCTACTTACAAATCGGAGCCTAATTCCTGCATTCCCTAAGTCGAGTTTGATTTAAATCTTGAGTCACCGTATCTTGTTTTTGTCCATACCAGTAGACGTTTTACCTTCACACTGCATTCCCATTTGTGCGACCTGGGATGTGGCACACGTGAATATTCAATGCGATGGCAGCGAAGACTACTGCACAAGAGAGACATGACCTTCAAAGCCATCTGGAGTTACCATCCAATTCGATCTCAGGAACGGCGATTCGCGAACCTATTCTAAAGAACTCCATTCAGCCTAGTCCGTACCACCCATCCAAAGAAAGCTAAGCAGCGATCATGCATATTAACCAAACACTACCCATGCTTTCTAATCGCTCACGCAGCCATCGATTCCTGCTCCAACACTGAGCTCACCTGCCATCCCTTCCAATATGAGCGTGACAGGGCTGCTCCCCCGACTCCTGCCGCCGGGGGACCGGCAGCCGGCCCCGACGGTCCCCTGTCACGCGACCCGCCGAGCATCGCGTGGCAACCACCCCCCCTCCCCCGGACGGCCGCTACCCCACAGACGACACAATGGGCGCATCCTCACAGCTATGCCACGTGTTGACGGAGAACTTTGGTTGCAACGTCTCGTTTCGTTCTCTTCAAGTGACACAGACATTTTGAAGATACTAAAATGCTGGTAGAACAAGCCGGCGCAAAGTGATTGTTTTTCACGTAACGACTAGAACTAAGCAGACACAAGTTCATTTTCTGACTTCAGCAATTGTTGATAAATAAATGGACTGACGTTTGTCTCACCAGTTAGTGATGTTTCAAAGAATATCTAGAGAGACCGATAATTTTCTTCACACTCACATTAATGTAGTATCCTTATAAATGTGCAGAATCAAAGCAATATACTCACTGAGTCTGAAAGATCCCTGTGAGCAGCCGGATGATTAAAATGTTGGCAATGTAGTGGAAGTGTTAGTTTATGGAAACGAACGTACTGAACAATCCTGCAGCGTCGTCTATACAGCCACAAAGCGAATGCAGAGCCATCTGCCCACTGAGCATATCACGTAGACTCACGGCCGCGAGAATCAAATTTGCAGAGAAACAACAGAGCTGTACTCCTTGGATAAAGAAAATATTGTTCCGGGATAATAAGGAATGATGGTAAGTGCACTTGGTTTCAGGGACCATCATGTAAACACGGTAACTTAGCCGATTTTTATTCTTGAATAGTGTCTATCATTCTTGTCTTTTGTAGAGTAGAGTGGGGTAACGCGCCCACCTGGGTAAGACGCCTACTACTATGTCCAGGCTGATGTAAGAAATGTAGTCTCCATCTAATATTGTTTTCTGGTAGCGGCCTCTCTGATCCGGTCCTGGGCGTGATTGGACGCGCCCAGTAAACTCCGTTATTTTTCAGCAAACATTTGTTGCTTTTTGCATCTCCGGACCTAAAAAAGCTGTCTTAAAGTTGCAATTGAACTCTATGCGATGTGAACGTGCTCACCCTACCAACCTTATCACTAAATTGTCTTAAAACGTAAGTATAATGATGTTCCTTTTTGTTCACGTGAAGTAAAAAGTACAATATACGCTGGGAGTTTTATGACGGCCTTTTAATCCGGGGCTTGGGCGTTTTACCCCGCTATTGGGGTAAAACGCCTTTTTACATGGTCTCAAGAAAAAAATAAATTTCGCACACTTTGTATCGTGTCAGAATAACAAATTTCTATCTGAGTGTAGACAAACCATGAAAGAACTTAACGAAGAAAAATAAAGTATAAAGTAATTCCGTCCTGGCAGGATCGGTACATACGAATTCTCCCTTAACGTATGCGTCTTATCCTGCTCTACCCTACTTGGATTGTGTTATGAAATAATTGATGCCAGGCTAAGAATAGCCACATGTCTATTGTGGAGTGTCCTGACGATTTAAAATAAATAATAACTACGTTTGTTTTCCTCTTGCCTTGCTCTTGACTCACAATCTATAAACTTTTATGGGGTCTTTTCCACGTCCGCTTATAGGCTGACAACAAAGTCTTGAGCTTTTTAAAGCGACTCTGGTTTAAATATGCTGAGCTTCTGCTTGCACACTGGTGGTACTTTTTCCTGAGCATTCTACTCTCATCGGTACACTTATGCCACTTAGTCTGGACTAAATACAGCTGTCAGTTTATTTCTAGTGTATTAAACAGCTTGAACATCTGTTGCACTCAAACTTTGTCGGAAGTGGGAGAGGTGAGTTCAATCTCCTGGTCACATCATTTTCCGTGTACTCATTCATACGAACTGAAACAAAATATAACCAATATATGAATGACTGAATAAATAAATGGACTACGATTCCAAAATGTCGTTTAAAACAAAAGCTTTTGAAGGCAAGTCCCCACCATCCGAGACAGAGCTGCCAGGTTGTTTGCGGCCGAAAAGAGCCAGACAGAGAAAAACGAGTAAAAAGAGCCAAGCTTTTGCTATGCTCGAACAGCTAAATCAGTACCAAAGGAGCCAGATTTGAGGCTGGAAGGAAACATCACTAAGGGAGTGGATTTGCGAACATCATTGGGGGTGCCCAAAGTTGAAGAGGGAAATTTGTCGTGACCACCATATGAAAGGAGATAGCAAAATATTATCTTTGTTTTAGCCATCACACAGTCCTTTTCAATCCTGAAGATGATGAACAATAAAACTTATACTGTATTTTAACACTAACTCGATATTTCATCCCAGGTGCCCGGACAGCCCCAAAGTGATAAAAGTTTACAGCCCTGCATAGTACCGGTCATTAAAATCCCCTAACAACCCACTACTGCTTTATTTAGAGATTTTCAGCTACCGTTTCCACTGACATGTGCCGTGCCATTAAGATTTCACAATTCAATTTTAAACATTTTGGACATACAAGAGAAATCAGCGTTAAGAAAACGTCAGCGCTCAAAAGCATCTAGTTAAACTGAGATCGTTTAACCAAGATGATATTAAACTATTTATGTTTTATTATTGTCCCCTCCCATCCTCGTACCAAAATTATAGTACGCTGTATTGTTTCGGTCAGTAAGGAAATTTTGGCCTGAAAAATCAACATCTCCCAACAAAATAATTTATTTCGCTATGATTCGCCCTTGCAATGCCTGACACTACTTGTTAAGTCACCCACTGCCTCAATTCCACCAAATTAGGTATAATGCGAGTGATGAGAGCTCAACGTCTTGATCTGACAATGGTACAAAATTTTTCACAAATAATGATAATAATTAAAAATCATTAACTGGGAACGGTGACGTCACCCGGGAGATTAACAGCGGAGCATCATAGCATACGCGCCGATTTTGATAATCCTAAGATAGAAGGTCGGACAATCACGGTTAGACGGCCGAGCACAGTGGCTTCTGGCTGCCTGGAGGCCGAGTGGCGGCGACATCGAAAGGGTATGGTAACTGGTGGAGGAATGGCGCATGCTAATGGAACACAGTGATGTCCATGTCATTAAAATATACAACGTATCAGTTAATTGCCTCGAACATATTGTACTTTGCATTGGACCCTCCTTGTTTACACGATCAGAATTACTTATCTCTCCGCCTCAAATTGTCATTTTAGCATTTTAAACTTCTAGTGCTGCATACGCATGAAATGTCAGATAGGCTTGTAGGTATGTGAAAAACACCGTGTGTGTGTTGTATCACTAATAAGTGTGTAAATTTTAGTCTTGAAAAACTGCATTTCTACCCTGATAGCGAAAAATACTATGGACTCGAAATTGGTGCCTGCAATTTTGCCAGTCAGCCATAACCATATACCGAACTCATTTCATGAACTCGCACTCATGTGTTTCCAGTGTTAGCGGCACCGCACATTGCACAAACGCCTAACCCATATATCTACCCACGTGCACAGAATGTCTCCTACACCGGTCCCCCTCCCTCAGTCTGACACCAGGCACAACAACCGCCATTTTCAACACCACACCTGTAGGCATTACAATCCGCCCACAACCCGTCCCCACCGAGACTTCAGCGGCGCCCAGCGTGACCTCTCTAACCTCTGCCCGCAGGCAATCGCGGCTGCCGGCGGATGGCGGCCGCTGATTGGTGGAGGCGCGTTGAATTGTATTGTGAAAAATTCACGGGAAATGTATCCATGAAAATGATAGAGCTTTAAAGCATGAATCAGAAGATGTATTAACATTATGTTTTTCAAACATTTCTAGCCAGACCTTGCACTCTATTGGCTTAATTATTTGCCACACTATCCGAGGCTGCTCTTCGGTACAGTCGAGACGGCTGCAGTCAGCACAGGCTAGCCGGCAGCCGAGTTCGCTGAATTCGGGAGTGTAGCGATGGGTCTCTGCTGAGTGGAGAGGATTGGTGCCCAGTCCCAAGGTAACCGAGGGCAGGATGAGAGAGATGTTCATAAATCTAGACTTAACCGTCGGACGAGTTATAGAGAGTGAGGACTAATAGGGAGCGCTGCCGAAGTACAACCAGATAATATACCAGAAGAGGGAAACACGTGCTGCTTTGCTCCGTGTTAGACGGCGAAAAGGCACCAAGCTCGATGTACCTGCTCTGCTCAGCTGCTTTCTTGCAGGTGCCTGCCCGATCGACCCGCAACCTGACGTTGTTTCACATTCCCCGAGCACGTAAATACTGTACAGAGCGGCATGTTTTGTCGCCTCCCTAGGCTCTCAAACATGTTTTTATTCAGCCGTGATGTTGAAGCCGATATTTTTGCAAACGACTTAGCCACTTACAGAAACCATGTTATAAGATATGTAGCAAGGTTGTGATGCTTGTTGGCCGTGCTGGTTCATCTTTTAGGCCTTTTTCGTCTTATTTTACTTTTATGGTGCGCGATTTTACCGCGATCTCTTTTAGGCCTATTGCTAAATTTTAGTTTTGAATTTTCATTTTTATTTTTACCTATTACTTGTTAGTATGTATACTGTTTGATGTGTTCCACTGTAAATACGCTTTTAATGCTTGGACTTCGCCTGTAACTGGATTTATCTGTTGGCGATGCTGCTGAATAAATAAATAAATAAATAAATAAATCTAATTCGGGACTCGAAACATCATCGATGTTTATTGTCCATTATGTCTGAGGCATTCCGTTGTTTAATAATATCGTAAGTTGTAGGTCAGATACAGAATGCCACTATAGCGCTGTGGAACAAGCTTTTTTTAACAAATTTTGTAAAGTTGTTCTCAGTTTGACTGTTGGAGTCGGAGTCTCACTAAAGTCATCGAGGAACTTGTCACGGAGACCCCAACCCCACCACCCGAACGAGCAACTCCCGCAATGAAGGGTTGATTTAGAAGTCAAAGTTTAACATCCCACAAGCACACGGACGGCCGCCCCGCTCAAGTCACCCTCTCACCAGTCAGTTGCCAGCCGACCTGTACGTCGGGTAAACTATTGAGCGCCGGAGCGTCTCAGGGGAACCGATCCCAAGCCTGTACATGCACTGCCACTGCATGCTTCTGAGCAGCGGGCCGGAGCCCAACGCTCTACCAACTGAGCTACCGGGGCGCATTTGTCGACGATTCCCTCTATTGACACACTTTGTAAGGACTTTGCTTCACCTTTCGGTGGGGGTTTTCAAATCACCAATGGGTGTGCCCAGTACATCATTAGGGGTGCCGAGGTCCCCCCCAAAGAAATAGAAATCCACATTCCTGTCCCTCACCCTCACCAGGCTCATCAAAGGACAGAAAAAACAACTAAACATTGTTTTCTAATTGTTCAAGAATAAGTGATAACAAGCTTATGTTTATTTGAAGCAGCCTTGAATCCAATGGTGACACTGTCTCAGTATTGCTTGTCACTTGCCACAGAAGCGAACCAGAACTTGGATTTTTCATTCTGTAACTAAAAAATATTTTCAGCGTTTCTTAACGCCCTATAACTTCGACACTGTGCAGCCTGAAAAGAATTTCGAAATCATATCTTGATATTTTGACACTTGTTAATTGGAACACAAACATGCGGAAGAAAAAATCAACTGCGCTTCTAGCGATACCAAAAGTATTGTACCGGTTCCATTGTGCCCGCAATACCACTCGTACAAAGGATTTAATGTTAAATCATCCCTTTTACTATGACATTCTATAATTAACCATATTTGTCTGCTTAAATAAAGGTTTAAATGACAGTTTCCCGTAAAATAGTTCGTCAGAAGACAAGCCATACGAAATGGGAGCTAAGATTCTAAAATAATTTATGCACATATGCCGTGAATCTCAATAAGCTGCTACACTTTGCCAATCAGCTGCTAGCCATAATTATATTTGCGTCCTCAAAGATACCCACGTTGTCATGGCAATTACATCTCCGTTTATACTTTCGCAGAGACATTGATCACGGCTTAACATCGATTGTGCTAACTATGGATGATAGCCTAGTATAATTATGAAATGAAAAATCATGGATATTACTAACATAGTTAATACTGTAATATTATAACCACAGAGTAACACAGATTATGAGTTAGGGTCGGATGAGTTTCTTTATTTTCTGTTTGAGGCTGAAGCTGTTCTTGATGTGCCTTGCAGGGGCAGGCAGTGCGTTCCAGGTTCTGACGGCTCGGTGTGGGAACCGCCTTTATGTTGTTGCTAAGTTTGGTGGTCTCGTGTTGGCAGTTTGGATGATGGTGGTGTCGGCTGATGCACGTGTAGTCCTGCATGATACCTCATACTTTTTCTTGACGAGAGACTTATTTTTCTGTGGGCCTTCTGTTAAGTGAACCAATTTATGAATGGCTGATAAGTCGCATGTTGAAATGAGCTCAGTAAAGCTTGGCCAACCGAGCTCCCGCCTAGCTGCGCTGATTTGGTTGTATTTCTTTTTATCGGTGACTATTCGAACCCCGAAGTTTCACGACCTTGTTCAGCTTTTGGCGGTTCTGATCAGTGACTGGAGCCCAAGAATGCAGGCAGTACCGCATGTGAGGACACACGAGGGCTTCTACCAGCGTTTTGGTTGTTTCTCTAGGGAGAGTGTAAGCCAGCTTGTTTATAGAGAGAAGTGAACCACGGCATCGTTTTGTGGTTATGAATGTTAGTTGCTCCCCGATCAGATGTTTATCCAAAGTTAGTCCACGGTAGGTATATAGAAGGTAAAGAAAGGCAATAGACTTTCTTACATTCTCACCAAGATTTGGGACGTGCCATTATGTAGAGGTTCACAACACGTGGGAAAGCACGGTTCTAGACTTCATTTTTTTTCTGCTGGTCTGTGGCTTTTGGTATGCGACGGTGCGGGTAATCCGTATCCAGAAGCAAAACAAGAAGCCAGATTTATAAAAAGACCAACATAAAATAGTTTAGGAGCCAACTACTAGAATAAAAGAGACAAAAAACTGTGCGATTCCAAAAAAACCAAGGGTAGAAATTCGACACTAAACTGGAAAAAGTTAATTTCAAAATAATTGGCCTAAAACGAGCCAACACTGCAGCTATGACCTAAACCCTCACGCGTTACCATCCACAAGAGAGAGAGAGAGAGAGAGAGAGGGGGGGCAATGAACCCTAACCAGACTACCACTGACAAGAAGCACCCTTCACCCAACTAAAAAATATTCCGTCTCAGGCGATATATCAGCCTCCGCCCATGGCGGTTGCGAAACAAAATCACACAAAAATAAGAAGTCCATTCATTTTGTTCATTTCTTTGGTCTGCTTTAGTTCTATTTCGAAAAAAATATAGGATTTGACGTTCCGTGCTCTCGTCACCAACGAGCTAGGATAGCAAATTATTTAGGAATAACTGAAGTAATTATTTGCTTCTTACTGGAGGTAGGTAATTGTGTGGAACTGGCACCATTTTTGCAGGAGTTATGAGAAATTCACAAGCTTGCCCCACCAAGTAAAATTCGCATTTGGTGAGGGGCAGTCGCACAGTATTTCTATCTGTGGGACTTCTTAAGTTTACCTCGGCAGCGGTAAGAGTCAAGGTTTGGGTGGAGATCCGGCGGGGTTGGGGGAGTGGTCAGGACGTCCCATCCCTCCTGGATTTTGGGTCTCCTATAGGATTTGTATAGGGCTTGTATTACCGTGTCAGTGTTAAGCCATCCAGGACCTCTTGGGTCGAGAAGAGATCTCCAGCCTTAAGTTTAGATTAAGGTTTAGGGGATAGAAACCAGACCTAGCTTGCTAATCTTTATAAAATGTAAATTGAAGCAATGACCAACCCTACATCTCCTTTGAGGACGTCTACATACGTACGCCTTAGTTGATGACACAAAAGCTGGAGTTAAAGGGAATGTGGCATCTTGGTCGAATCCTGGAATTTAGTGTACCTAATTAGGCGTAATTTTAGCCGAAAATAATGAAACCACTCGTGATTTCTCTGAAAAATGTACAATAAGCTCAAGACTATGATTTTTAAAATAACCTCTAGGGAAATAAATAAATATCTGTCTGTGGATGATGTCATGACCTGGCAACCACTACCATACTCGAAACGCTCCAAGGGCCTCGATTGTTTGATGCTCATCGTAACGTCAGCATATGTTGTCACACCAACAGCCATGACAACTGTGGCCTGCTGCTAAGAGTACATGAAGAGTACATTGTAGGTAGGTGTTAGCTTTTTTCTACGGAAATCTCGAGTTACAATACAAATGATATATTGGGTACCGGGTTTTCCGACTTGATTTACAACTTGGCTATCTCAGTTAAAATCACTTTATAAAGTTGCCACATTCCCTTTAAGTGCCATAATTTCTGGGGCGACAAAGAATAACAAAGAAACGGAGGCACTGCCTTTCCTCTCACCGTATTAGAAGCCAAGCAGAAAAAGCAGTAGCACAATTTTCAGTACTGTCAAGGTTTTAGAGTGTTTCTAGAAAGATGAAAGACTGTGTTAAAATCAAAATAATTGATTTCCTTCCATTGCCAGTTTACCCACTGGACCGCTGCCACTCCCTGAAATCCGGCCAACAGAAAATGACCGTGTTCGTGACAAAGAGCCCGGAGATACTCCATGTAAATGCGCAGATTCACTACACCGTCCTATAGAACGCTCCCAATATAGAGGTGAAATCCGACACCCTGCTGACAGATCAAGGTAGGTGGTAGGTTCACGCTATGCAGGCCAGCGTTTTTGCAAAACAAAATGACTGATAATTTGTATTTCAGAATCGGGAGACTCATTTATTTGTTTCAGCATTTGAAGAACTGAGTGACGGTGTTGGCCCAGTTTCAGGGTTGCGTCTTAGGTACATCTTGTAAATTCCCCTGTCTCTTCACAAACTCTCAAAGTTCATTCAGTAAATTTGACACAAAAACATTCACTTGAGGGCTAAAATCATGTATTGCTTGTGTTCGAAGTGCAGCATTGTAGTCACATACAGTCGTGACCGGGAACTGAAAACCTGAAACCTGCCACTAAATCACCTCACTCCCGAGCACTCGCCGGTGAGCGGGCCATTTCACTTCATGTTCACACTAAATATATCAGTTTGCATCATACGTCCGCAAAAGTCGACACTGGCCTAGTCAAACCACTCCCATCACCCTATTGGTCGTCCACAATACCGTTCTTATCTAATTTGTCACGCGCTGAGGTCCTCAATTTCTAAACAGAAGTATCACTCCGCAGGCAAGGGCTTCTCATGTGGCAACATTTACATGTTGTGTATGGAACGAAGCATCAGCGATGATACGCCGGTCCCACGGCACCATAAATAATAAATCGGCGTGGGCAATGAACCTCTATCGATAATTCACCCTTCCCAGCTCTCGCGTGACAAAACAGCAGAAGGTATCTCCAACTGCATGCGATGGGAAACGCCGTTTTTATTCTGATTATTTTTTATAATAGCCTCACCATGGCACCATGCACAACAAGGTCAGAGATTAAAGAGAACGTGCCATTGTGGCACGTTTGCATACCGGGATTAGAACTGAGACAGACAGCTAATTAAAGACACCAAAAGATCCCCTGCTTAGCACTTTATTCGCTCTAAAACTCACACTTTGCAGAAAAATACGTCATGTTAAGAGCGGATTCTGTCCTCACCGGGCCCACAGCGGTCGCCATAGCAACGACCATCTATGTGCCGCTGTTATAGGCTCGATAGGGGTAAAGGAAAGCGAAAGCAAAAGCGATACGTTAGAAAAGAGCCCACTAGTAGCCGTTGCTCCGTAAAATCGAAACATGCCACCAGGGGCTTCTCGGTATGCTCTAAGTACCTGATAGCTGAGTAAAAAACACACTAGCCCACCAGGACCGTTATTTCAGTCACACTTAGCCCTTTGTATTAATTTAGCGCATGCATGAAACGCTATTTCACGAGGAAAACAAGCTCCAGCACACTCTTCTGAAGAGTAAATTGATTTCAGATCAGTGTAGCAGCCGATGCTGGTTGAAATTCGGTCATCTTTATCCGATGAGTCAGCTGCAGCCGAGGAGTCGTGACCGAAAAACGGCGAACCAATCACTCCCCCAGGTCGCTGTTGTACTTGTACCCCTGCTCGTAGGACCAGCTGCCGTCATACTTCACCAATCTCAGGTGCATGTTGACACCGTCGAACCAGTTTCGCGGCCCATCGAAGCCTATTGTGAACGGATCAGGATCGGTGGCCGTCATAAAGGGTGCCGTCTCGTCCCCGCGGTACACGGCAATGAACCCGCCCTCGTTAAACTCAATGCGAAACTTCCGGAGCTCAGAGCGACTAACAATGCTGACGGTATCTACCACGGCGAGAGTGGCGGGAGCGCTTCCGTCCTCGAATTCCCGATAAATGTAGCTATTGGCGTTGCTGTTGCCTCCGATGTAGATATTGTACTTGTCTGAGTTGATCCATTCGACCGTTTTGCCCGCCACCCAGTTGCAATCCGTGGATGCGCTGCATTCGAAAACCACCGTGAATATTTGCTTGTCCTGTCGCCGCAGCATTGCCGAGTACCTGCCAGTACAGGAGCATATCTGTCCCAGTCCAACCCACGATTAACTGACGGCATCCAAAGGGCGTCGTTGTGATAAAACTTAGATCAGACAGGTTTCAGATACAGAGACATACGAATAGGCCTCGACGAGCAGTCTCTTTACCTACAAGTATATATTCCTCTAAAAGCGATACATTCAACACAAGTAGGCATGCGGCTTATCTCCTCACATACCAACATCATTGGAAAAGAGATATTGAACGAGAGAGAGAGAGAGAGGGGAGCTATATATATATATATATATATATATATCAAAATATATATATATATATATATATATGTATATACAAATATCGTTTGACGGAACAGCAATTTCTATTTTATGAATAGTGTCTCTGCATCCATGCATATTATTGTATGATCAGACGCGAGCATGTCTTATCATACAAAGACTAACCATTGATGGTAGACAAGCGAGCTGACTAGCCAATAATATGATTAAACGCCTTTGTTTCAAAGGGAAAAGTTTAGCAGTGTGTGGTGCAGTGGTTAGCACAGTTGACGCCAAATGGGGGGGAACCTGGTTAGAATCTAGCCGCAGGAAAAATTTCCGTAAAACATTGTCATTACGTGTCATCGCATAGTGGCATAAATTGCTGGTAAACCAGCCAGTTGACCTGCCGATTACAGGATCAAGGGTGCGGAAAATAGGTTTACGTTCGCATTTGTCAATAACTCCAACCAAAAGTGCTGCAACTTCATGAGAATAACACATTTTGAACAATATTTGCTGCCAGAGACCTATATCAAGAGGGCATCGTTTTCCGTTAAGTAATATTTGAACACGGACATCAAGAAACTGACCTATAAGTCTTGCGCTCATGCAGCCAACACAACGTTTCTAAAAGAACGCAGGTTTGCTTCCTGACAGAAAGAAGAACGCCACACGTGAAAAAGACACGCGATAACAAATGTATAAAATGGACGTCAATATCAAATCACACCGTTTTCTGAGGATGTGCATTGTCTAACATGGCCTAGCTTTTAAAAAAGCCAGGCATTTCATGTTGACTCTAGTAGCCCGCTCCACCGCCCGACGTCAGCCTTCTTTCTCAGGCGCTATCTCAATTCTGCAGTTTACAAGGATAAGCATAAACGCTGGACGAGCACAAGCAGAGCCTATAAGAAGCCCTCGGGACAGTTTCGGTTGGACATGAGTCGGCGCGCCGCCGCCGCGGCGGGTGGTTGGTAATCGACACGGAAGACTCGACCTCTGCGTTCCGGCGAGTGGAAATCGCTTTCAGCATCGGCTGTAGATATAGGAAAGCGGAAAATGAACCATAGACAAGTTACGTCGTATCGTATTTTTACTCTGACGTTAACACTGATATTTTGTTCGTTATCGGCGTACACGGAGAGAAATTTATATTTCTATGTGGTCTATCTAAACCGGAATCACGGTCTGCTCGAGCGGAAAATGATCTTACTCGAGGAACATTTGGGCATGCTTGCTTTCATTAGATCTCCTTCCCAGCATAATTCCAGCAAAGGAAGTGCCTTGGCAACTTAAAATGATTCTCGGCTTCTAAATGTAGGGGGAAGAGCCTTAATATGATACCAATATGGTGTTGCATGCGGGATTTTTTATCCCACAAAACATCATTTTACAGTTGTTACGGCAATGTCAGTGATGCAAACGTCAACATAGGCGTGGGAACAGAACCAGCTGGAGGACAATGCCCCTCCCCCCAACAATTAGGGTTCTTAGCCATTGACCCTATGGCGTTGAATGGAAATAAATCACTTTAAATTGCACATTACCCCACCCTTAACACGCGTCCCGCTGGGGGAGGGGCGAAATTCGCCCCCCTCCTGGTTTTCCCCAGATACCGCAAAAACGAAGAGACGGAGAACAACGAAACTTAGAGTACCTTATCTCTGATCAATTTTACACATTTGACAAAATTTTTTAGTTAAGGTCATGTCAGGTCAAGGAGCTATTCAAGGTCAAGTGATCCAACCTCATCATCAGGTCATCAGGTTCTACAAATCTGCGGTCTCAGAATTTTGATATTGTTGACCTAAGGTGGGGTAAATTTTTGGTCACTCCATTTTAAGTCTATGGTGAAAAATAGAATGGGCTCATTTTCAGTAAATACTGGATAAATAAAACTGAAAATCCTCGAACCGTCCATTCCAACCACGATTTTGACTATAAAGTTGACTTTTTGAGCATCTGACCTCTAAAAGGTCATATCAGGTCACGGGAGCATAGAGTGATTGTTTTGCCAATAACTTCTTACTGAATTGATGAAAACCTCCCATTTTGATGCATTGTGGTTATATTGTCACGGGGCGTCGATTGATATGCAAAATGACCATACCAGGCCACTCTGTGACCCTGACCTAGCTCGAGATCAGGTCATTTTTAATATTTGATCTAGCAAGGTCATATTATAAATCATTCGATTCACCGCGATGAGAGGAATCCAATGATGCATTAAGATTTGCTCTAGCTCCCCTGCGGGCAGATCTAAAGGGAGAAATGTGCACTGCTTTGTTGTAAGCCTATGGAACCTTCTTTGACCTTTGCTGACCTCAATATTAACCTGATATACAACTCTTCGTATAAAATTTCTTTGTCGTGTCAAGAGCTTTCGAACACCGCCCGTAATTTTCATTTAGCTTTCGTGGGAAATGAGATACGTAGGGGGGGCGAAAAAAGCCCCCCAGCGGGGTGCGCCATGCAAGGGACCCCAGCGGGGCGCGTGTTAAGCCCCGCACTGGAGGGGGTCTGGCACTAACGCACACATGAGGGGGCCTGGTAGGCCCAACATTAAGATCTCAAAAACTAAGAGGCTCAGAAAACGCCATTTTGGCGTGGGTGGGGGCTATGGTGATCTACATCATGGCCAATTTTCATTAACCTGGGTCAATATCTTCAAGGTCAAGCGAGGTCATAAATGTCAAATCTTGGCCATGCTGGGGACCAATTGGAACATGCCGTGATAATGCGTGAAAAGACGGGAATAAGCTAAAGGCGCACCAGGGTCATAGAGGGAAGGTCGCAAAAAACCTTCCCCACAATTTTGGGGTCAATTTCATTCAAGGTCATTGACATGTGTGGTAAAAATTTTGCATACTACTTATAACTAGCTCTATGGCACTCACTCGCACAAGTATTGAGTGGTTGTGGCAATTGGCATGCATCAAACTTTTATGTCACTTGTTACGTCAAAATGTTCGATTGCGGACTAAAAATCACGGAATTTAAGGAAAAATAGTCCACGATCGTCAATTAATTTCGCGATGAACATCATTGGCCACACACACGCGAACACACACACACACACACACACACACACACACACACACACACACACACACACACACACACACACACACACACACACACACACACACACATTTATATATATATATATATATATATATATATATATATATATATATACTTTTAATAGTGAGTGTGAATGAGTTGAGGCTCTTACCTCGGCAGCTGGTATATGCGATCGTCAGACCACTGCCCAAACCAGGGGTCCACCACGTTGCTAGCAAACTTCCAGCGGGCTCCTTCACCTTTGAAAGCCATGTGGGTCACTTGAATAGGACTGGGATCCTCCCAATGAAAGAACGTGACTATACCAGGCCTATATACCTGAATTCTGCCCCCACACCAGGACACCTTAAAGAGTTGAAAATTTAAGGGGTCCAGCGGATAAGCATCCTGATTGGTTGCAAATGTGTAGGTGCTAACCCCAGGGTGCACCCGTTGGGCATAGTTCGTCGGGTGACCGGGAACTGCAATGTGCATATTGTAGCGGTATGTTTCATACAGGTACCCTTCATGGAGGGAAAACTGCACCCCTGCGTCTGCCTTCACTTCAAAATCAACATAGCAGGCATCATTGGCGATCTTCTTCCAGGCCCAATGGGTGGCCTCGGTGCGCGCTCTGTCATTCTTCCGTAAGCACAGCGTTTGGTTGTACGGCCAGAAGTCAGGATCACACTGGCACTGCCCACTAACGCAGGCGGCAGGCCCAGTGACGGCGAGCCTGCACTGGACCGAGTTATAACAGTTCTTCTCCAGCTCCTTGAGACAGCCATCGCGACAGCGTCCGTCGTTAACACAGACCGGCGTCCCCCAGAGACGTAGATGCGACTGGGTGGCCGGGTCCACCACATCGTACCAGGAGCTGCCTCCCGCGCTCGATGACAGGTAGTAGCTGTCGTCGTCACACAGGCTCTCCTCCAGGATGTCGCAGACGCGGCCGCTCTGGTGGTAGTTGAAGCTGCGACAGGACTCGTGTAGGAGGCAGAACAGCTGGCACATCATCACAGAGGTATCATACACCCTTTCTGCCACCGCTGCGCCGTACAAATACTTCTGGGATTGTGGCCAGGAAGAAAACGATTTTGAGTGGGAGCAGGGCAGAAGCATCGCGGCAGCTGCAAGCCAAAGCGACCACATCGTTGCAGATCACCCAGAGATCGTCAGCTCTCGCTTCAGAGACGGAAAGTGGAGTGTTCAGATCGTGCAAGCGGCGCAAACGGGCTGTTGTGCACCAACGGCGTTGCCCCGGCGCGACTATGCATGTCGTTTACCCTGGAACACAAAAAACAAACTGTTTTGGCGGATTCCAGTCATTGTTATTGCATTATTTATTTCCCTGAAAGTTTCTAGCATGAGTACTAAGTGCCAATGAGGTGAATTGCGCCAACATAGACCGATCGCATGTGGTGGAAATGATAGCATTCTGGCACTTAGCGACGAAACAAACCTACTGCGCGAACACCTACTGTTTAGTGTTTATTTGAGTGCGTATCACTAAAGTATGCATATCATACATATTTGTATTCGAAGTTTTACGTTAAAACTAGACGCAAAACGACGAAAGCCTTTAAGTGAACAGGACCCTCTTACATCAAGATAAAAATAACGTGAGGAAAGTAGACCCGAAACTGATAACACTACTAAAAAAATAACCGCGTACAAAGTGTTCAGGTCAAAGGAGCGGGATAATATCTGGGGCGGACCGTGACTAGACAAATAATTGGGCACGCCAATACTCCCTATAATTGGGCAAGTGTGCCTGTTGGGAGTGGCCCTAATAAAATAAAATAACATAAATAATACTGCAATGACCGTTTCGAACTTAAGCTATATACCAATAACTCCATCATAGGTGGGTCCAGGATACCCGAGGGGGAGGGAGTCAGACCACCATCCAGACCAGAGGGGCGCCACTATTGGGGCGAAAAACTGATCAGGTGGGCACCAAATCCTATCGAACTGACGCGTCCTGTGGGGAAGCTGCATTTCAAGGGGCGCCGTGACCATTTCAGGGAATTAGTGCCCCCACTTGCCCCCTGAATCTGCCCATGTACTTCACACGCGCCAGGGCATGTATTTTGAAGCTCTCGGAGGTATTCTCATAGCAGCCAAAGCTTGACGCAGCCAAACACCGGTAACGATTCGGTGTGGTCCGTACACAAATCCCCTAGCGCCGCATCCTCAAACTCGAGGAGGTTACAGGTTTTGGGTCGGTCAGGATGGTGGGTATAGGTTAAACTGGTCAGCAAGGTTTCATGGTGTCCCCAACGACTTGTTCGCTTATGGTTTTTGACCGCATCAGCCCAAGGAACAACCATTTTCAACACAGAAATAAAGACCTGGCCAAACATTCAAACTGGATTGCGTATTCTATACCCCGGGCAACTCATCTTATTCGCACTAATTCTCTATCTGAACTGCTTTTAGTCTCAATGCAATCCACGGTGGAGAGTTGACCCCCATAAAAAGCCGTGTGACGTCACGTGACGTCGTTATTCATCACGGCTCCCGGCCGCCACACGCCGTATGGAGCGTGGAGGGGAAAGGCGGAGGGGTGGAGTGATTTCAACTTGTCACAAAATATGAACATCAATGCTACGATCAGTTTGCCCATTCAATGATCACGACACAAGAATTGGCCAAGGGTTCCTGCGTCTTGAACGGAAGGCAATGAAATTGTATGAAGATGGATCATTTCCTTCGTGGCGGCGATAAGCCAATATTGATGACAAATTTGGAAAACAACTGATGAAGAATGGCAGGTACCATTCCAGTGGCCCCAAAGTGGTGATGCCCCTGAATGCCAAGCATGCCTCGAAGGCACTCGGGCGCCGTTAGCATAAAACACGCGAAAGGGTTTGGAAATCCACTCCCAGGAATTGAATTATTTGAACACATTTGGGTGGAAGCTGAGTACCATGTTTTCCCGGCGACGACGGTTTAATACGGTGCTAAACTGGATTACGGAAACGAATCTAACAATCTTCTAATAGTTTGTTGTATTTAACAATAAGTAGTGTGCAATGAGTAGGCAGCCTTCCTATTAAAGCAAGCACAAAAATTGTTATTTGGATCAGCAGCAAACCACAACCCTGGGTTCCATATTTTCTAAGGACTGAGTTCTGGAAAGGACAGGTGAACGGTCACCTCAGCGAACTAATGGACCAGGGTCACGCTGTCTTTAACAGGGCACCAAGTTTGCACCAAATAAGCTCAAATCAGTACCCTCATATACTTTTGCAAGGCCAACATTGAATGTTTCAACCGTTTAACCAGTCGTCTCTTTTGCCTTTGAGGGAAAAAGAGTGCTACAATTTTGCATGTTTTACCCGATTGTCCAAAGGAGGCTCAAAAGAAAGGTATTGTGCCTCGAATTTCTTTTTGTCTCTAAAAATATTCCACATCTCATTTCGAGGTCGGGACTCCAACGTAAGAAGCTGTGATTACGGCTGAAAAGGGTTCATCTTTACTATTCCATGCAACTGCAACATTTTTGCCGCACGGACACGACGTACTTCTAAACCTTCTATCCAGCTGAACACGTGGAGAAGTGTACCAAAATGCAACTTTTCCTTGAGCATAGACATCCCCATTATGAGGTATGCCCCTCCCATTTCCAAACTCTTAAATCGGTGACAACGCTCTTTCACCAAACTCCAAAATGGATCTAACCGTTAACATTAACGTTAACTGTGTAAGCCGTTACCAGGCGTATGTGGTAAATTTGGTCGGTCCATGTCTGTTTGAAACAGAGAAATAATCAAACCTAATGCTGCCAAGCAAGGCTGCACGAATGAGACGACAATTTCTCCGGTAAGGTTTGGGACAAGAAAAATATGGCCAAGCAATGTTCAGCATGTCAATAACCATAGACAACAGACGACCTCTGTTAGTAGGTATAATACCATCTATACCTTCACATATAATCTTAGTCCAAACACATATCCTACATTGCCTTCAGTAGACGTCCTCCACTCGGGACAGACCAGGTGGTGAGCGGGGATTTACAGCGCCCGGACCGTAAGAGGAGACCACGGCTTACAGTCCCGCACTGCTCTTACCTCCTGGAGGACCAGTATACGGCTTCACCCTTAACACCTGATCACTGACACAGACAGGGCTCGAATACAGAATTAAAAGTCAGGATTAGAGCCATGGATTGTTTCGTTCCGAAAATTGTCACACAGTGTAAATTTGAACTAAGAGAAGGTGCAACCAGAAGTTTAGGGTACAAATTTCTTTACACTTTAGTCACTTGAAAGTAGAAGTTGATTGTGCATATGAGCTTCTCATTGCCTTGGGAATTCAAAACTAAAGAAATACACATCTTTAATCGGGTCTACAGCTTTCGGGCTGATTTTTTCTTCTCCCAAATCATGTCCTTTTTGTCCCGCGCACCCTAGTACCAAAAGGCCAGACTTCCTCGTCCCCACCTCCCGATGACCAAATTCCTTTGAGATGGAAAAACTGACACTTCTTCCTGATGAAATCAGTGAAGTTAGTTTTCCAGCCTTTAACCATCCTATCGAGGCTTTAACCGCACCGTTTTAAACAATGCATTGTTGTTTGAATTACCTCAACAAATGGAGGTTGTTCCTTTTAGGTAAAGTAAATCATCGTAGAGGATTATAGAAAAAACACCATTTCACCCACAGGATAACGGCACGCATGTTATTTCCTTGACTCATGGTCCCCAGTGGCCTCTAGCTGTCTCCATTGATTTGAGCGACAATGACCGACTGGGGGGGGTGGGTGGACCTATTGTATCGCTACTGGATCGCTTTTCCATCTTGAATCACTCATTACCGACTCATACACACCTGGTTCATAACTGATTCACAACAATCACAATCAAACTGTCTAGAGTAAATACAGCGCCACTCACACCAAGTGACTGTTCTCACAATAATTTAATAATTACCGGCTGATGGAGCCGGCGCGGCACCACTGCGCAGACACGCCATACGCACGGCGTGCATCTTTCATGCAGTCCCCACTGGCTCGCTACCCTTCAGCCAGCTAAGTGCTAGTATCCAAAGGACATTTCCTGCGGCACCCTGACCAAAACAGGCTTCTTTTGGTTTTCCATGTTAAGTTGCTTACGCCTACGTCCGATCTAGTGCATGAATTTTCAGCCTGAACATTGCACCAGCTCTCTTTTAGATCTTTCACAATGTGGGTGCTGTGGTGGGCACTGACGGCTGCCGTCCTGAGCCCCGCGCAAACCATCGTGTTTTCGAGTCGACGGACCAAGAACAAGCGCATGGACGGCGCTCAGGTAGCTGAGACCCTGCAGTGGGTGAAACGTCCACAGTGCCAGATGGCGTGTCACCAGCGGGGCGACTGCCGCAGCATCAACTACAACCCCACCAGTCGCGTCTGCGAGCTGCTCACCAACACTGTGTGCGATCACTCCTCCTACTACCTCACCGCCAACTCCGACTGGGACTGGTTCGACATCGTCGATCCCGTGGGCCAGTCCTCTCAGTGGTTGTGGAGCAAGTCTGCTTGCAGAAGCGCGGGCCGGTGCCGGGAGAGCTGTCTTCGGCGACTGGACGAGATGTGCCGCGAGACCGATCAGTGTGACTACCACGTCACAGGGACAACAACCTGCTCCAGCAACAAGTGCCAGTGCCACTCCAGCTTCTGGCAGTACAACAGCACGCTGTGCATTCGCAGGGAGCAGACCCTGCGCACGGACGGCGAGCACTGGGTCTGGAAGAAGATCACCAACGACGTGTGCTCGCTGGAGTTTGACGCCATCGCCGCTAACGACCTGCGCTTTGTTCTCGCCGAGTCGTACACCCACTACTCAAACCGCTACCACTTACGCATCGGCTACTCCGGGAACCAGAACAGCTACGCTGAGAGAATTCAGCACGGAGTGAAGACTGATAATTTTGCCTCGTACAATGGCGAAGTCCTGGATTCCTCAAACTGGCGTGGCTATTGGATCCACTGGTGCAGCGGACGGATACGGTTCGATCGTACAGGAGTGACCACACTCTTCGACTGGCAGGATGCGGCTAGGTTCACTCCCAAGTACATTGGTTTGTGGACCACATATGAGGGCCGCTGGAGATTCAAGACCAACGTGGTGGACCCGTGGATGGAGGAGTGGTCTTCTGACCGAATTTACCAGCTTCCAAGGCGAGTGCTTCTGCATGACGATACTGATGGATTTGACTTCACCAATATTCTCAAGGGATGCATTGCTGGTGTCCTGCCGGCCTTTGCAAAGGCCGGCACATGCACATGCACCGAAGGCCCTGAACTCCAACGGACCAGGATGCAATAACTTAGCCGCATGTTGAAAGTAAAACCTTATCTGAGTCACTCATGACACTGAAAAACACCAACAGCGCACGAAAACATCACTCTGCCAGCACCCTGACCCGAGGTCATTAATGCACCTGCTGTGGTTGAGCGGCCCGCCCACTGCTGAGGTTATAAGTCGTCACCACCAGCTCTGATATTGTCCAAAGGGAGTGGAATTGACAATACGGCTGGGGCAATGCCACTTTGAGACCGTGAAAGTATTACACTCGCGTTATGCGGCCAGCCAGTCTAGAACGATTTGAGTAAGCATAGGTGGGGGCAAATGGACCATTGTGCCAATTTTTATGAAAGTAAGACGTGACGTTTATGCTCTCGGAAGCTTTTCTCAAATTAGGACTCATTTTTAGAAAATTCATACCCCGCGCATGATAATGGAAGTAATTAGTGTTTTGTGTTTTGGAACAGGGCGTTCATCCCCACTTTCTGGAACAACACCGGAAACTTCTCAATTCTTATTTACACCAGCAATATTTAATTTTCTGAATAATTTCCAGCCGATTTAAAACCAAGCCAGACTGATTTTGTACGCAAAAATGACAAAACTGTAGATTTTCATCTGGTTTGAAAACAAAATAATGACGGAGCAATGTGTTTCGGATTTTTAAGTGTCGGAACAGAGGCATATCAGACACTCAGGTACGAGGATACTGCTTGTAAACCTATTCCGACCTGAGCCCGAAGTGGGCCCATGCTGCCCATGCTTAATGGGTACATAATCAGTATAGATAATAAATAAATATAAATATATATTACAATAAATGAAAACTATAATTTCAAATATAAACCCAGATCTGGGGTTTTAACGACGCAGCAACTGCCAGGGTTATACAGCTATAAACGCAGATCGCCATTTGTTGAATTGCGTAAATGATGAGCTTAGAGGAGCCTATCAAGAGCGTTGAAATGAAGAACGAATAGTTTTTCGGCACAATACTCTAGATTACTAATCTGTGCGACTTGAGCATGTTGTTCGTATCAAAACAAGTTGGCTAAAATGTTATGCCTCCCGATGGACAAACCAATCCAAAAATCATGCCACCGAGTCTGAGGCCAAGGAGCAGAACCGCAACGCAAAATTAAGGCATTCACGGAATGTGCGGGAAGTAATCCATCCCGTGTGAAACCGAGTGAGGCCGTGAAAAAGAAAAACAGTTCTTGTGTGAAACTTGCTGTCAGCAGCTACAGCTATCACAACTATCACAACTTTGGACAGGGGCACCGCCACGGAATTTTTAGAGGGGGACGGACCCGAGCTGGCGCTGCCCGGGGGAGGCGAATTTTAGGCATATTCGGTACCTGACAGCATTAATGACGATGGACCCAAACATTTTGGGGGAACTTCCCTCCTGGTTGGCCAACAGAGGAGACGCGTTCCTCCCGTCCCCCCCCGCTTTCGGCGCCCATGACTGTGGACAATACATAAATCATAGCTGCTTTACAGCTGGTATATTCATAAATGTCCTACTTTTTTTAACTTTCTATTGGGAACAGAGGGGAAAGGACAGCCTTTTGATACATTTTTCACCATTGGACACTGATGCTTCCTTTCCATCCTAAAAGAGAAAGTTAGGGAGCCCTTGTGGTCTTCAGGAAGAGCCTGATAATTCTTACCCGATGATTAGCAGATATCCAATGTTTCTGGCCTAAGAGGCCACTGGTCCCAAGTGAGCGAAAATACAAAGGGCTGGGAATTTACCGGAGAAACTGGTGACCAAATATTTATAAATTGTATGTATAAAAATATCATATTTCAATGTGACCAGGGTTCAATAAGATCTCGCTGTAGATAGTTGTTACACTTTAAGCCTAGGTGCATAAAATTACAATGAAATGCATAATGCAACCCTAAGTTAGCCCTAGTCAGGAGGAATCCGTGTGCTTTCCGGTTGAATTACAAGCAGTAAACTTTGCACTCAGTCAATAATGCTACTAGTTACAGCAATTCATTGACCTCAATAGCACACCACAACTCGCCCTTTCAGTACAAAACCATAACTATAACCATTATGATACTACTTTTAAAAGCCCACCGGTCGCGGGTTCAATTCCCGGCGGAGCCTCTGAATAAGTTGATATGATTCCCAAATAACTCTCAACAGGATGAAAAACTACTTCTGACATATTTAACTTTACCCAAAGTGCACTGTACTAAATTTCCGCACACTTTGAATTGATTTGAGGTCTAAGGCCCGAAGGAACATTGAAATAATGAATAAATCCATTTCCGTCTGGCTGCACATGTCAGGTAATAAATGCTAGCAGAATGGCATGGTGGTTTTTGCAACGTTACATGCCGCAAGCAGTCGCGGGTTTGAACCGATCCACAGACAGACGTTGAAGCAGCTTCCTATGCCAAACCCATAACCTCCAACTCCCTGCCCTCCATCGACGCCATGCAGGCTCCGGTGCTTATGCCGCATACACCACCGAGCAAAAAGAAAGGTTGCAAGCGCAGCCTAATAAAAAACGACCAGTAAGAGTTACCAGATGCTTTCGTCGACAGATCCTCGTTGATGCTACGCCGTCGCCAGGAGCGCTCTTACTCAGTGGTCTTCGAATGCCGAGCCCTGTATGACTGCAATTGGGTGGCCAACGAAAAAGTCCTCTGGGATGGGGGTAACTTCTACAACATCATCATCGGAGGCTGGACCAACACCTACAGTCAAATTGACCGCCACATCACTAACGTCGGTTGGTCCACGCTCGCGGGGGTCACCACAAACGGCATCAATAGCCGCACCGAGTTCCGAAAGTTCCGGATCGAGTTCAACGAGAACGGCTACATCGCAGTGTATCGAGGAAATGAGACCTCGCCGTTCATGTCCGGAACGGATCCCAACCCCATACAGATCAAGGTGGAGGGACCACGCAGCTGTTGCGACACCACCAACATGGACTTGAAGCTGGTGCAGTACGATGACCGCTGGTCCTACGAGAAGGGATACAGGTTCAACGGTGGACTTGACCTCTAGCGACACTGGAAGAACTGGCCACATCAAACGATCAGGCAGAACGTCAGTTAACTTCTTCTTAGCTCTGTTCTGGTCCGATATGCTAACTATCGTTGTTTTACTTAAGATACCTATTTCTCCTATCGTAATGCACAAACGAAGTTTAGTAGAAGTGGCTAGTTATGTTTCCAAGGAACAGATGTTGAGGGTCTACATATTCTTCCTCTGTCATTCAATCAAGTTTGAGTGAAGTATCGTTTTCTTGACGAAGTTTCAGCTTGACGAGTGAGACATGACACAAAGACTTGACGTAGCTCTGCTTCAAAATCTGTATTGTTGGTAAAACGTTTTACTGTCATTTCCCGGATAATTGAAGAGATGAAAATCGTCATTAAAGAGACGCCAGAAGAATTAATGTTGCATGCGCTCGCAACTTCCCCAGCTTGTTTCTCTTTTACAAAGCATGACACAACTTAACATCACCGTTACTGCAAGCGATTACATCAATAAACTTTTGTTTGGCTCTTTTTTGGTCGACTTCTTTGTTTTGATAATTTTGAAGAGATGCGATGCGGCCCAAAACCATATTAGGTCACATGAAAACTTGCAGGACAGTGCTAGGATTATACATACAGCACCGAGCAAGTTAAGTATAAAGCAAAAAGGGTGAACGATTTGATGAAAGCCACGTTGGACTCCTTATTAATTCGCTGAAAAACTTTGCTTCTTTCCATTTTCCGCGAAGTCTTGGAGACCTGAAGTTGGTCATATTTATTATCTCTAGGCATCGGAAAAATCGTGCAAAAATGGCTTTCAATCCAAATCCACAACCCTCCGGCAAAATGAATTTAAATCCAACCCTACATCATAAAAGACTTCGAATCTGGTTTGTAATCCTCATTAAGTGCTTGATGTTTTAAACTGCTACAGCTCAGTGTTAAGTGATCACCCTGAGCAGTTTTTTGGTCAATATATTTTTCTTGGCATTTTTCGTTTAAAAAATGTTTTTGCTGTAATACGTCCATTGTATGCCAATAATTCTAAACTTAACACAAGAAATACGCTCAAAATACAGAGAGTGAAGACATAAACATGGGCCGCCCGCCCAAAATTCAAACCGTTAGGTGCACAGCACGGTGAGAAGCCACCCCAAAGTGGCATCATGCCGCGAAGAAGGGGGATTGAAAACCCTCTGAAGTGAAGTAATTAATGAACAGCCACTGTCATGCATGATTTCCACCGATATGTTGGGCGACTGCATTATATCTGCAGAAGTATTCTGACTGATACCAGTTTTAGCTGTCGGCGATATTGGTACGCTTTTTACATCATGAAATATACGCTGGTGTTCGAATGCTCGTTTGGTATTCCTTGTCAACCTGTAAACCGGCGACATTGTACATACCTGTCAAAGTTACCATAGGCTGAGGGGCTTCGGCCAATAACATATTACACATCATAGGCGGATCCGAGGGACAAGAGGGAACGTGACCTCCCCAATCGAGCCTCGGCATCCCTTTAAATATCACTTTTCATCTCCGCTAACCTTCCAGAATGCGAGTATCGCAGCCCCAGCGATAAGGTTTGGCGTCCCCGACACTGATAGCACCGTTCAAAAATGACCCGGTAATGAAGGTGGCGGTAAGTCTCAGGGTCCCGCTCAGGGGGTCCGCTTACAAAGTTAAATATTTTAGAGAGCCCTAGAGACCAGCTCCTGGTGTCGGGGAAGGGTGTGGGGATGGCCTGGAGATCAGCTCTGGGAGCTACCCGTGACCAACTCTGGGGGCTCTCGAGACCAAGACTCGGAGCGAGCCCCCGGGACCAACTCTTGGGCCCTCAAGACCAGAGTTGTGCGTTTCAGAAATTTCTTGAGTCGACTCAACTCAACTCAAGTGCTGAGAGCGCTTGACTCAACTCCGATTCAACTCATGATCAAGAGTTCAGTGAGTCGACTCAACTCCGACTCAAGGATAAGTTCATCCGACTCAACTCCAACTCAACTCACGACTCAACTCAACTCAAACTCCGACTCGTTTTCAAAATAAAATAAATACATGATAAATATATAAACAATATTAAAAAAAGAAAAAAATCAATAACCCAGCAAAAAACCAAGCTGTTCAGAAAGTCCGACACGAAACGGAAGATTAATAGAAGGAAAATTAATTCATTGGTATTCAAACATTGGTTATCAATTAGCCAGCAGCCATGAATAACTTTTTAATTTTTCCAGACTGTCACTGCCCAAATAAGCTACCACATGTTGCAACTATTTCTAAAAGGAGCATTGCATATTACACTAGGTAAATGGAATGGAAAAGAACCCAAAAGGCTAAGGTTACACCAACACAGGCAACAAATTGAGCCTCCACACTGTCACAAAAGGTCCAAGCTAAAAACATGATATTAACTGTATTTGTAGGGATGGTATAAGTATTGTTTTTTTCTATTAGAGAACGATGCTAGGTAATCTCTATAAATGAACATTAATATACCATGAGTTAAATAAAAATATAAGCAATAACTAATACAGTACCTAGCTGCAATTGTTAATTCTAAGATCTACAGCAAACCCTAAGAAAAAGTATACCATATATGACAAAGGACAGTAGAAATGGAAATTCTATCAACGTCTTGGATTTCAATATATTCATATTTTAAACCCAATCCAGTTTTGAGCTTGAAAACCTTCAATACAATACATACCTATCGCTCTTCAATATTGGAGCACGATTTCGTAGGAAATTGCTAATGTATAGCGTTCCAAATAAAACACAGACGCCAAGCAAGGAACTCTGATCAGAAAAAAACAGCAACATAAAATAATTCCTCTGATTCTTGCGATGAAGGTGTTTCAACATTTATTTTCAATCAAGGGTCCAATTTTTCATGCTTTTAGCAGTAACTGCTATTAGTAGGCAAAATGAAAATAGCGGCGGGAGACGGCGCATTTACGACACAAGAAACAATATCATATGTAGTTCGAAGAATATTTGCATCACTGTATAAATTATTACGAGACACTTACACTCTTTGCCCTGGAGCTACCTAAGCTTGAGCCTATACTTCGTTGAAATTGTTCTTTAAAGACAGCAATGGCGCACACTACTCTCAGTCGACGACTACTGACGACAACAACCAGCGACGACGTGTGCTGTTGCAGGGCTTGAAGTAAAGAAGTAATTTGAAATATTGAAGATGAGAATTTTTTAAGATTTGAAATGTATTTTGTAGTGCATTCCACCACTTCAGATGTTTAAGACAAGGCCTGTGATAGGAACCTGATTAATTTTTCGAGTGCATGTATTATTTGTGTCTAGGGATTTCTTCTGACCGGATCAGGATGGGCCTTTAAAATAAGCAATTGAACTGTAGAATTATTGATATATTGAGACAAATTGAAACTTTGACTTAAGCAATTGAAACGCCGTTGGAGGGAAACGTTATTTAAATGAGGTTAAAAGAGGTTTGCAAAAGGTAGGCAAATTCAAACACTTTTACTTTACATCATGTTTACGTGTTGAGCCAACTTTTTTCGTCAACTCATTTGACTCGCTGTCTTCACAACTCAACTCAACTCATTAACCTGTTCTGAACCGACTCAACTCAACTCACTTGCAAAATTTTTGACTCAACTCAACTCAACTCAGAGTCGAATGAGTCGGAATTTGAGTTAAACTCCGACTCTGACTCGCGAGTCGCACAACTCTGCTCAAGACAAATTTTTGGGGGCCCCTGGACCAACATTCAGGGTAGCGTTAGCAATCGAAGGGATCCATCAGCAAAGTGCTCTCGGAGGGCACCCTTTGGAGTGCTTAAGCTCAGCCCAAGCAAGGTGGCGGTCGCTTCGTCCACCCCCTGCCCCCTGACAGAAGAGATGGGGCTTCGTGACCATCTTAAATGGGAAATGTTGACACCACCCCATATGACCTTGACATCCAATAAATGGATTTAACGAGTCCAAGTTGACTGTAATGAGCCGGAAGTCACACGCCAGTTAAAACATATTCGGTTTGCCAGAGTGCACGTTCGTATTCTAGGGACACATCCTCGAACAGAAGCACTTCACATGATTCGCAACAATCACGGTCACAAATTTACCAGGGACAGTTGCATGCAACGGACTAAGCCAGTCGCGGACGCACGGAGGCTATAGGGGGCTCAATCCCATCCCCCTAAAAATTCAAAGAGCCTTTGGTTAATGCATAACCGGAGACTTTCGAGGCAATGGCAGGGGAGGCTCAAGTCCCCTACTACCCCCCCCCCACTCCAGTTCTAGATCCGACACTGGATTACGTATTACACGTAAAAAGTACGATCCGCCAAAAAGGGTTTCAATCATAATTCGCAATGCTCTGCCTAAAAAGGATTTAAATTTAATCCAACATATTTTTCACAGGGATTGCAAAGTCAATCCAACATCTTACTCATCAGGATTTCCAACCTGAACCCAATCCTCAAATTGAATTAATAAGCCTGAAATTTGCAATCCTGTAATTCAATCCTGGCGATGCCGGAAGATCAAAGTGTTCGAGTAAATTGCATATTCAAAAGAGAGTAATAGGACACTTCGAAACATGTCAGCATAAATGAGTAAGCCTTCCGTTCAGGAAAACACATGGGATGCGAAAAGTGAAATAAACCTTTCGAAGTACCTGATAGTGTTCCTTCTATACGCCTAAACCTAAGAAGCTGTGCGTCTGACCCCACCTTGGACCCCACCCCACCTGACCCCACCAGTGTTACATAGACACGATAGACAGGGCACAACAGCCACACAAAATTTTCAGTGATATTTTTTCACTTCCGAGTATAAACGTGGTCCAGCCTTACGCAACGGCACATTATGATCGGATATTCTGATTACAGCAAGGGTTAAATCCGTAAATTACATAACGCCAAGGAAAATGTGCATGGGCGTGATTTTTTAATGATTGGGGTGCCAAAATTTGACAAATATTAATAAACGAGATAAAAATAGGTGATAATATCAAGCGTGCTTTAGCCTATTCGGAGGCCCGTTGAAGAGCACTAAACCTATTGGAAACCCTTGAAATGAAAAAAACACACAAGGATATTTCGACAGCATACAGCACTTCAACGTTTTACTGGCGTGCCCGGGCGCCCCCCAGAGTTATAAGTTCACACCCCTTGGGGGTATGGGCGGAGTCAGCGGCAGCGTTACCAAGCGTCACACAGAGGCATCAAAACGCGTTACCTGGGAGAGTGGGTGAACAATGTGCGTGACGTGATATATGGATGGCCATTAAGTAGAGATGCAAAAAAATGCGAACGCTGCTGACGCAGTCCACGGTAATTTTTTGGACCGGGCAATTTTTTGGGGTTTGAACGGGTGCAGGTGCTGGTGCAAATAATGGCACCCTCAATGGGGCTGATGTCCTGGTCCTGAAGCTGGTGCAATAATACTGGTGCTTGTGTTAATTCCAAAGCCAGTGCTGGCGCTCACACCGGTACTGTGCTGGTGCTGGTGTTGGTGCTGGTCTAAATGCTGGTGTTAGTGCTGGTGCTGCTACTGTTGCTGATGCTGATTCCGGAGCGGTTGTCGTTTCACGTGTAAAATGAAAGCGTCATTGGTTTATCATTCTGATGCTATTTTGGGCTGACAGCTATTGCTTGTTGAGGCCCCATGCTAGAACCATTTGAGAAATTTGGTCTCAGAGAAAGTGCTAACACAGATGCACCGAGCAACAGCTGATAAAGGTGACAACTTTAAAAAAGATAACTTATTGTTACAATTATTTACGTTGCTTTGTGGGCAAATACATTTTGTGGCAGTTAAAACGTTTTTGTGTTACTTTTTGAAAGGACAACATTGTGTCCGTGCTATATAAATATATATATATATATGGGTAAGGCCGGGTAAGAATACGCAGGAGATAAGAGTACGCAGCAGCTGTTTTGGTTACTTAGCAACCACTGAGATGGTGGATACACTGGTATAAAAAGCAAGGTCAGTGCTTAGGTTGAACAAAAATCAAAGTGTTCCTGTTCTTCCCGTGGGAGTACAGAGAAACATAAGTGACTGGGCACCCTTGATGTAATATTTCTTCGCTAAGTTAACTTGTAGACCATGCTTCTATCATCAAAAGTATTGTATTACGGTCTGTCATCAGTAAGAAAGCTGAGCTGGGACTGAGCTGTTGGACCGGAGCGGACGCTAAAACGCCTGCCAACATTTGTATGAAGACTTTCCTCCCAAGGGAGCATGTCTGACAAGAATACGCAGTGGACCATCGTGCAAGAGTGCTCATGCATAAGAGATATGAAAAGGTAATTTTCGCTTGGGACAGAGTCCGTAATTCATATTTGGAAAACCAAACGTTGGAACTTAATTGTATATTCAGAACGATATAAAATCATACAATTGCCTAGTTTGCCGACAAAAAAACTTAGCGACATGGTCTATGCGCCTAAAGCACAGCGGGGCATCAATTCGTACTCCATCCCCCTCTTTTGCGTACTCTTACCGACCCACTCTGGTAGGTACTCACGTGCCTTTCCATTTTTGTTGGGCTCGTGGCGAGTTCCTGTCAGAGCCATCGAGTTGAAGCATGGACCATACATTCACAATTTTTCAGGCTAAACAACCATATAAAAATATAACATGCTACAAAATATAAAAAACCACAACCAAATTTTAGCGTTTACACATTAGGAGAAAAGTGAAAGCTTTGAGAAAGTTAAGTGCGTACTCTTGCACGCACTTATTTTTTACTCCTTTTTTTACTTCTTATATGTCAGCCTTTAAGCTGGCGACTTGCTTGCACTTCCGCCTTTTACAACAGATCTGATTTCAACTTTTGCATTTCTCCAGCTAGCAAATATTTTCGTTGTGAAAGACGTCCGTGCACACAAGGAAGACGACGAAGGCTGACTGAAGATATTTTCTGGGGTTCGAAAATTCACCTACAGTTATAGCCATACAGCATCTCCATCTCTTGTTCTGCTGACAGGGATTCCGAGAGGTCCAACTACACTCATTCAGAGGACTTTCCGGTACGTGGACTCGAGTCTTCTAACTCTGAATGCGGTCATCGACCCCTGGGCCACGCAGCTCCACGAAGACGGACTGGACAGCACTACTGTGCACATGACAGTGATAGTAAGCACATGGTGTAATCGTTGTGCTCTTCTCTCGACAGATACTCGCTGATGTTGCGCCGCCGACAGGAGCGCTCTTACACGACAGTCTTTGAATGCCGGGCATCAAATGACTGCAACTGGATAGCCAGCGATCAAGTTCTGTGGGATGGCTCCAACATGTACAGAATCATCATTGGAGGCTGGGGCAACACCTACAGCAGAATTCAGCGTCATACTACTAACATCGGGTGGTCCAACCTAGCGGAGGCCAGCACAAACGGTATCAATAGCCGCAACGAGTTCCGAAAGTTCCGGATCGAGTTCAACGAGAACGGCTACATCGCAGTGTATCGAGGAAATGAGACCTCGCCGTTCATGTCCGGAACGGATCCCAACCCCATACAGATCAAGGTGGACGGACCACGTAATTGTTGCGACTCCACCAACATGGACTTGAAGCTGGTGCAGTACGATGACCGCTGGTCCTACGAGAAGGGGTACAGGTTCAACGGCAGATCGGAACAGTGAGGAAAAACGAGCATATGAAATAAGTGGGTAGTATTACGCTCAGATTTTTACTCTTTCGTTGAATTATTTGAGTTTCGGTATCTTTTAATTCCGTTGGTGAGCTAATATTCCCAGAGACGACACTGAGGGAATATTGCCATATTGTTTCACAATAGACAAGGTTTGTTACTAGCATTTTATCTATGTTAGCATATATCACGGTGTATATAATATTATTTAAATTGCAGCTACTGCACAGTTTTTTGTCAAGGACACCATTTTGGAAAATACTGAATGCTTATTAGCTGTGAGTTAGGCTGAGAATATTGGACGCATATTATCGAAGACATCTGTCTGGATGATGAGAGACAATCACACCGTTCACTTTTACATCATTTTAGCCCAGAAAATAATAGCAAAAGAAGACAGCTGCCAGGAGCGCCCCTGTCATTGGAGTGACAACATGGTGTGTATTTTACAGGATAAAAGTTTATTATAGCTATCATTCCTATCTAATAGATCAATAAACTTGTAAACTCTTTGATTGATCGACCTTTTAATCGAAGACTTTTGATCACAAAGCATGAAAACACCATGCGAAGTCGATTAAAGCCTTTTGATAACAATTTTTGCTTAAAGAGGCCCCATCAAACAGTGGTTGGGTGTCGTTGACGACGACAAGAATGTAGAGGACTAAACGCGCATACGTGATATGTATTTTCTCTGATGATGGATGAAGAGGCGAACGACAATAATAAATTGAGATGAGAAGATGATAAGGTGAGTGACGGATGATATGCGGTTTTAGTCTTTTTCACTCCTGAAGTCTTGCTTTCCCCTGACGGTTTTATTTTGCTAAAGTTTTTCTCACCATCAATCAACAATCAATCGATCAAGTGCAGTTCAAGCAATTTTAATTCAATCTAGGTTTTCACATGCAAATCATCTCGAAAGACGACCAGAGACAATTGTTCCAATATTCTTTTACTTTACAAATCTTTTACTAAGAGGTTTTTCTATCAGTTCTTTTTACTTCTTGTTTACCTTTAAATTCAACCACAATACATCGCGAGATCTTATCGTGACTCAGAGGTCACCAGGTCCTCCTCACGGAGAAGCATTATCCAGCTTCTCCCTCACTTCCTCATATTATTTGGGCTTAACACTTTCACACAAATACGGTCGTATTTCACTGTGCAAGGAGACGGTAAGGCTCCTGATCGAACCGGCCTCAATTCAGTCCATGGCTCTTACCATGGAATCCTAAGTCCCGGGTACAGGACCGTGACCGTTAGGACGTCCTCGGCTGGCAAGAGGTTCGCGAGCCTTGCCTCAAAATCGGTGGTGCGAACGACGACGTCCAGCAGGACATCCAAGAGATTATAGGTGCACCAATTCGTAATGAAGTTAAGTTACCTTGTCTGCATGCTGAAGGCCACCTTCTCCCGTTATGAGTGTTGTAAACGAGATGAGCATGACACAAGTTCACGCTTCTCTTGCAAAATTGCTCAAGGGCAATGAAAGAACAGTATCTGGCAGGAGTATCTACGTCTTCAACTCCTGTTTCATACGCGTCTGATTCTCGTAAAATACACGCTCTCAACTTGTGTTAGCCATGAAACCTGGAAATGGGTGGCTTAGTGGATAGTATTCCTGTCTCCTAAGTCAGCGGACCTGGGTTCAAGTCACGACAGAACCTCTAACCAAGCCACCCAATAACATTGAAGTCAACAGTCACTTGTGAACTTAAAAGCAAAGCGTGATATCGGATATCCCAAATAAATACGTTTCCTTGATATATATATATATACCAGTGCAGTCAAAAAGTACGTTCGCGAACTCTCTAGCGCAAGCATTTATTGTGCCATCAAAACAATGGGCAACTCATTCTACAAAATAGCCATTCCACGTTTCCCAGAGCGCTCTCAGTGGCGCATCAGTCCTCCGATGGCCTTGACAAAGCTTTATTCACTAGCATGTCTACCATACTGGTGGACTGGTATACTGGTAGTGCACACGCAGCTTTTTGGGGGACAGAGAGGTGACACACTTCCACTGGAGTGATTGACTTTTGGTCTCTGGGTTAAAGAGAGGAAACCAACCCTCAGCCTCCGTTATTTTTTCCTTCAGGAAGGAAGCTCTCGCCTCCTCGTAGGTATCTATCCAGACAGTTGTTATCGATGGTTTGTCGGACAGTTTTCTGGCCCTCCGTGAGACATCGTGGGACACACCTGGAACACTCTTTGGACATCTTCAGCTTATCAAAAATGATGCTCGATACCATTCCACGACTAATCCCCAGTGTTCCAGCGATCTCGTACATGGTTCTACGTCTGTCCGCTATTACCAGATTTTCTACGAGCGTGACATGGTCAGTGTCGCACGCCGTGGTGGGCCTTCCAGCACGTGCTTTGTCTGTCACAGCGTTACGACCCTGCTTAAACTCTCTCACCCTCCTGCGTACTGCACTATCCGAGAAAGCCTGATTCCCCAACACATTCCGCGGTTCTAGATGAATTTTCTGGGCCGATTTGCCTTACACTGTAAAAATGTGTACACCGTTGGTGCAAGCACAGACGGCTATCAAGTGTCATATCAAGTCATATCAAGAAATCTTAGCAGCACCATGTTGTCGGGATGTTCCGAATCATGTGGCATGCTTGGTGCTATAACTGTGCTTTAAAAGGCACAGCTACGCCTCATATATCTATCGGGAGTAAGGCCGCACCCTTCACCCGACCAACATCAATGAAGATTCCCCAGAGTGCAGGCGAGATCGCTTAAAAGTGCAACCTAAGACGCTCGAGTTGTATTGTGAACTATTATAATCGATCCCCTAAAAGCGAGGCGTGTAACGTTGCACTTTTTAAGGGTGCAACGCGGAACGGTTAGGCTCACGCACGCCGTCGGTTTTACTGCACGTGCATCACTTCCGCACGCGTCTCCCCACTTTGGTTCAGGACACAACACGGAGCGGATGGGCTCTAAGCTATTCTACTATTGTTTTTTTTCGATCAGTTATTGATTAGGGTTTAACAACACAAGCTCACGCCCTGTTGTAGGGATTTCGGGTGCCCGATCATCGATTTATTTAGTGGAGCTGCTTGGACTTAAGCCTTGGCGCCTTACTGAGCAAGAGAGCCCAGCCCCACCGAGTAATTTTGCGCCTTTTACCTGCCAACTGACCACGAGGACATTGGCAGGTATTCTGCCTTACCAAGAGGAGGAAATAAGGTAAGGCAACCTGAACTTCGGTACTTGACCACCAACACCATGGCGTTGCATGGAAATAATTGACTCTGAATAACCTACTTTCCCCAATTGCTTAGATCGTCTAACCAGGACGGCCTTCACCAGTGGCGGATCTAGATTGGTTATTTGAGGGTTGGAAATGGCCCCAAATCATGATAAAACTTTTTTGAAGAAATTCGGGAAAATAATTTAGTTTGCTGGGAGATTGCCGTTTTGCCTCTCTCCCTTCCCCCCCCCCACCTGGATCGGCCAGAGGTCATTACGGGTTTGAGTGGACGGGGGGAGGGTGGGGCTCATGTAAGTTTTGAAAAATAGTTGATAAAAAACTATGCTCTCCTCAACTAACAAAAAGAAAGTATTTTCGGGTGGGATATTTATTTTTCCTGCTTCTTTTCCTACAAAGAGCGATTAAGCATCTAGCGCCCATGCTGCTTCGTGGCATTCCCGAAAGGCCTCAGCGCATTCGCAGATCCAGGGGGGCATGATGGGCACGTGAGAACTTCAAAAATATGTACGACAAACTATAATACATTAGGAAGACCGGGTCTGGTTGCATCACGGGTTGAATGTTTCTATGCAGTGCATTTTGTTCTCAAATTTTAACTGGGGACTGCAGAAGGAAAGGGGCAATATCAGGAATCAAGGGGGTATGTTTCATTAGTAGAAAGGGGAGTTTTGGTTCCTGCGGTGCACAATAATTATCATGTTCGGTAAATATTTTTTAGCGGAAACGGAAAATACCCAATATTTAACTTTGCCACCACCAGGCTTTTCATAAACCTCTTGTGTATAGCAGCGTGCCCTAAGAGATAATTCTGCCTGCCCCGCAGCCAGGGCAGTTTGCAGCAGCTGCATTCGTATTTTTGTAAGATCACCATTGTCGTATACATCACAGCTAATGAAGGTCACTTTTATCCCCCAGCTGTCCTTACACTTCTTAGCATATCATACTATGCCCAAAGTGTATGCATTTCTCCCAATCTCCCTCCCTCTACTTGAAATTCTGAACAAGCTGCCTCAAACCAGAAAATTTACCAAAGGGCTGCCCTCATCAGATCTCGTCAAAACCTGTAATAGTTTGCAATCTAGAATTTAAGCTACCCCAACTATCTGGTCAAATCTCCTGACATATGCTGCGGATTGGTCAAACGAACAAAAATAGGACACAGACACACGCACACATTGATGGCATGCTGAGATGTTATGTTCAAACATAATGTTATTAGCTCTTTGCCCTCCCCCAGTTTAGATACTTAGCCCCTATCATCATGGCGTGGTATGGGGATAAATGCTTTAGAAAAACATTTACCCCTTCCAGTGCTGGGCACGCGATCCAAAAATAAGTGGTGTGCTATCACTATTCCGCGATAGAAAAATGAAGTTCCGCGATCGTGGAATATTTGTTTAAGTTTAAAGCAAAATCCTACAATTTCTTATTCCGCAATCTGTATTGTTTGTGGTTGGAGTCCTTCATTATTCTGCATATCTATTTTACCTCGCTTTTTCATTTATTTTAAAAAAGGGTCTTAACATTATAACTGAAATAGTACTGATTGCTTGTTTTAGTCCTTCTTTGTTTCAGGTGGCAGCACAAAGGCAAGAGGCGAGCGAAATTCCCGGTACTTCATCAGAAGAGTTTCCGCCCCGAAACCGCGTTGGGGCGGGAAAAGTGGCGCTATTCCTGCATCAGCACGTATTTTGCCGGAAGGTTAACCAGGGTTTAGCGGTGGCTATTCAGGTCCACGTGGTGAAGCTGATGATGAGGCTATAGGCCCAATGGAGGACATGCCACGAGACCTGCGGTGCGGTGCAGAGACCGAATAGCAAGGACAGAAACAGGCCGGATACGTGTATGGGTTATGTGATCAGTGTGGTTGGAGTTTTGAGTTTTGTCGTAATATTGCTCATATAAGACTGCCGTTATTTGCAGTGTTACCTCCGAGTCGTTCCATGTAAGACAGTTTCGGAAAGGTCATGTAAAGGCCTGAAACAAAGCATATTGGTTTTGGAAGCGCGCGTGATTGTACAACTCTTGCTTTCTACCGGGGAATGTTATCACGCGCATTGACGGGGGTCTGAGCCACCTTCGCATTGACGGAGGGGCCGGTACCCCCCTAAGATCTCGAGAACTACGGTAGGTAGCGAAAAACGATAAACGGCGTTGGGCTGCCCATCCACTTCTCCATCGAAAATAATTGGACCATTTTTTTTCAGGTCACATTTAAGGTCACGAGAGGTCAAAACATGCCGTCATAGGAATAACATGTAAATTCAGTTTGTCGGCTATTACATCTGAACAAGTAAAGATAGAGCAAAACGACTTAAACTAAATGAACCCTCACAGCAAGCCAAATCGAATGATATATAATTTGACCTTGCTAGGTCAAATCAAGGATTTGACCTGACCTGAGGTCAGGTCAGGATCAAATTATATAAAATGCATATCATTAGAACCGCAAAGCCCAGGCGAGTCTAAGGCAGCTAAAATAAATGTTCTATCACCATCCGTTACTGAGTTATTTTGTAAAAAAAATATTTTTCCCATGTATTTCCAATGGAGAGGTCATGCCTCGTACCTGACCTTAGGTCATCGATATAAAAATACCGGAACATATTTTAGAGAACTCGGTGGGGCCATTATGTGATATGAGTTTCAATCGGATATGTTCACCCTGCTCCGACTTATGCTATCTTAAACTTTTTGAGGTCGGGTCACTTGACCTGTACTGGTGACCTTACCTGAGATGACCTAACCTTAAAATTTTCACAGAAGTTGTAAAAATGATGAGGGAAAAGGTATGGCAAGTACGGCGGCGCTACGCGCCACCGTTTTTCTGCTGTCTCCGAAAAACCCGAGGGGGGCGGGTACCCGCCCCCCGTCAATGCGCGTGTTATTCCATCTCCGAATTCAGAGGTCCGTTACATGTAACAAATTTTAGTTCTGCAGAACAAAAATCATGGTCGTTGCTGGAAACAATACGTGCAGGTCAGCACTGGAAGTGTTACGTCACAGTCTTGAGCGAGCACAAACGCACGAAAGGTATGATGATACACTTATAAGAAGCGTAGGGCAGTACTGGAGCAGTGCAACGTTACACTTCATAGGTGACCAGTAAAACACGAAAGGTTTTACGATACACTGATAAGCAGAGCAAGCTAGCACTGGAGAAGTGCTACGTTACACTCTTTTGACCAACGGTAACGCACCAAAGGTGTTACAAGGCACGGTTAAGGAGCGTCGGTACGCTGGATACCAGTGCATGTTACACCTTTTATGCGAACGTATGTCCGTTTATAACGTCCGTTTTCCCTCCACGCTTTAAAGGTGCGATGTTGAACCAACGGTGTACAAATTTTTTACAGTGTACAGAGTCAAAAATCTTATGATGGAGCTTTTGCTCGATTCTGGTGGCTTCGGCCATTTTGGGCCAGTCTCTAAAAATCCACTTGATGGAATCTCGATAGTGGCCAAACTCAAAGGCCTACAACTGAAAATAAGACATGTATTGAAATATAAAATTTCAGTCTAAATGTTTAGTAAAAAAGGCACGTGCACTTAACTCGTGTGCTATAAGCAATGGCTCCCCGGAACTTACTTTTTGACTGCACCTTGTATAAATATATATATATATATATATATATATATATATATATATATATATATATATATATATATATATATATATATATATATATATATATATATATATATATATATATCTGCCTGTTCGTGATAAAAATTGCAGATATTCCACGTAATGTATGGTCAGTTTCTTGGGCTATGGTCAGTTTCTTGGGCCACAATCATCAGTGTTGACGAAACCTGGAAAGCTTGCCCCAGTGTAGGTATTCAGCTTTGTGTTATAATGGAAAACACGAAATATTAGAGGATATTTCACCATTAATTTGACGTTCCATTCATGGTGCCCTCGCGCCCCTCAAAGATATACACCCACAACCCTGATCCCAGATGACTCTCCCGTGCAAACTATTGAACGAAAGTACAAGCGAGCATGCGTGACGTCATCACGTTGTTTCTCCAGGTACTCTTCGATGCTGCGGCGTCGTCAGGCGCGCTCCTACACGGTGGTCTACGAGTGTCGAGCGTCCTTCGACTGTCAGTGGATCGCCAGCGATCAGGTCCTGTGGGATGGCACCAATATCTACAGAATCGTCATCGGAGGCTGGGGCAACACCTACAGCAGAATTCAGCGTCATACCACTAACATCGGGTGGTCCAACCTAGCGGAGGCCAGCACGAATGGCATCAATAGCCGCACCGAGTTCCGAAAGTTCCGGATCGAGTTCAACGAGAACGGCTACATCGCAGTGTATCGAGGAAATGAGACCTCGCCGTTCATGTCCGGAACGGATCCCAACCCCATACAGATCAAGGTGGAGGGACCACGTAATTGTTGCGACTCCACCAACATGGACTTGAAGCTGGTGCAGTACCATGGCCACTGGTCCTACGAGAAGGGATACAGGTTCAACGGCGGACTTGATTTCTGAATGAGATGCGCCCTCGAGTTAGGATAGGTATGACGTGGCGTAGACTTGCTTCAAGATGCAAAAGAAAGACAAACAGTGTTGACTATCATTTTCTTTTTAACACACGCATTGACGGGGGTCTGAGCCACCTTTGCTTTAACGTGGGGGGTGGGTACCCGCCCCGATACCTGCCCCCTAAGATCTGAAAAATCACACTAGATAGCGAAATACGGTAAAACGCGTTGGGTAGCCCATCCACTTCTGTATCGAAAAAAATTTGAACCATTTTTTGTCAGCTTACATTTAAGGTCGCTAGAGGTTAAGACATGCCGTCATAGCGATAACATGTAAATGCAGGTTTTCGGTCAATACGTCTGAACAAGTAAAGAAAGAGCAAAAAAATGAATAGTTGGAATCCTCGCAGCTAGCTGAATCGAACGATATATAATAGGACCTTATGGCTAGTTAAGGCCCTGTGTGCTAATCATCATCATACAAGCAAAATCAGTAGTCCATGCAACCAACATGGGGCTTCTCAAAGTGTATCGGGATTTAATTTGACATGTCCTGTAGAAACCTAATCCCCAATGACAAATGTAGGCTCATTGAACGAGACGGGCCTATTCTAAATATTCGTTGGTGTTCTACAAACTGTTTAAGGCTTCTGAAGATAATTTTGATCACTCATTGGGGAGAAAATAGTCCCCATGCAGTCTCCCCGGGTCCCAAAGTGTCTTTACTAACCGTGGGTTCCAGGGCACAATTAAATAAACGCCAAAGACATACATTCACTTTTTACCACTCCTGAGATGTATTTTAGATACATTCAAAGCCATGATCTTTCCTAATTTTTTAAAGAAAATATGGAACTAATTACCTCTTTGAACCTCGCCCAGTGGGGGCTGTTTGAACACCCCCCTCAGCTTTTTCAAGCGGCAAGAAAAAACGGCGACGTGAAGCTCCGCCGTACTTGCCACACCTTGTTCTTGATCGATTCCACAAGAATCCCCCAAAATTTTAGCTTGGGTCATCTCAGGTCAGGTCATCAGTGCAGGTCAAGTGACCTTACCTCAAAAAATTTTGAAGGTGGCATAAGTAGGAAATGGGTGAATCTATCCGATTGAAACTTATAACACATAATGGCCCCACCGAGTTCCCCAAAAAATTCCGGGATTTTTCATATCGATGACATAAGGTCAAATACGGACCATGACCTCTCCATTGGAAATACAGAGGAAAACAGAAAATGGTTTGCACTTCTGTAGATAAAGGTGATAATACCTTCATAATCTTCAAATCGAAGTATCTTAGCCCCCTTTTTAGGTTCATGTTGCAATTTTTGACATGTGGCCTCTGAGAGGTCATCCGAAGCTACTTAAGCAGTTTTCAGACTAAGGTCAATAACTTTGCATGAAATGATGATACAGCTTTTATGTTTATACCATTGTGTTTGGATTACTATTGCCAGTCGATTGATAGGCATATGGACTATGCTAAGTGAAAAAGTGACCTTGACCTGACCTGAGGCCAGCTGATTTGTGTTTTGACCTAGTATGCTCATATAATACATTATTCGATTTGCCGTGACAAGAGAGCGAACAGTGTCTACAAAATTATTCAAATTCAACGCTGTCAGACGCTAGACTTTGCTCAAAATGCCAACTTCTTTGACCTGCCATGACCTCAATGTTGACCTGAGCCAAAAAGTGACCGATATAGTGTCGTCATGAATTTGTCCACCAGGGTTTGCGTTTTTTCGCTATCCTGCATAGGGGACGAGTTGGAGAGGGGTGTTCAAACACCCCCACCAGGGCGGAGGTGACTCGGAGGCCCACCGGGGCGCAGGTTAACTGATTCAGTTCACAAAAATACTTTAAATGGGTAAAGAAAATTAAATTTGGTGCCACCAGCCGCCCTAAAAATGGCGCCACCTGGCCATGAAAGTGGCGCCCCCCAGCGCTGCGGCCCCCTAGCAAAAATTCCTGGATCCGCCCCTGCCTAGAGGTCAGAATCATCTTAAAAAAAGCGAAAGTGACCGGGTACCCACCCTCCCCCCGTCAACGCACTTACATCAACATGCCATCATAGGGATAACATGTAAATGAAGGTTTTCGGTCATTAAATCTGAACAAATAAAGACAGAGCAAAACGACTTGAACTGTATGAATCCCCGCAGCAAGCCGAATCGGAATGATATATAACATGACCTTGCTGGGTCAAATCAAGGATTTGACCTGACCTGAGGTCATGTCACGGTCAACTTGAATAAATGAATATCATTAGAACCACAGACAAAGCGAATCTAATGCAGCTAAATAGACGCTTTATCGCCATTCGTTACTAAGTTATTCAGTTAAAACCATTTTCCCATGTATTTCCAATGGACAGGTCAAGACACGTACCTGACCTTAGGTCATCGACATAAAAAATACTGGAACATATTTTAGAGAACTCGCTGGGCCCATTATGTGATATGGGTTTCAATCGGATAAGTTCACCCTATTCCGACTTATGCTATCTTAGACTTTTTTTAGGTCAGGTCACTTGACCTGTACTGGTGATCTGACCTGAAATGGCCTACCATTAAAAAAGTTGTTTGTAAGTTGTTTATATAGTTGTTTTTACAAGTTGTAAGTTGTTTTTATATCAGCATCGCCGTTAGCTTCAAAATACGAGGGGGAATTCCGTCGGGACCTAGGGATTTATTGAAATTGAGTGAGTTTAGTTGGTTCAACACTTCTCGCTTGGTGATAACGATGCTGTTTAACACGTTCATTGATGGGGGTCTGAGCCACCTTCGCATTGACGGGGGGCGGGTACCCCCCTAAGATCTCGAGAACCACGGTACGTAGCGAAAAACGGTAAATGGTGTTGGGCTGCCCGTCCACTTCTCCATCACAAAAATTTGAACCATTTTTGTCAGGTCACATTTAAGGTCACGAGAGGTCAAAACATGCCGTCATAGGGATAACATGTAAATTCAGTTTTTCGGTTATTACATACGAACAAGTAAAGATAGAGAAAAACGCCTTGAACCATATGAGTCCTCTCAGCAAGCCGAATCGAATGATATATAATTTGACCTTGCTAGGTCAAATCAAGGATTTGACCTGACCTGAGGTCAGGTCAGGGTCAAATTATATCAAATGCATATCATTAGAACCGCAAAGCCCAGGCGAGTCTAACGCAGCTAAAATAAATGCTCTATCACCATCTGTTACTGAGTTATTCCGTAAAAACCATTTTTCCCATGTATTTCCAATGGTGAGGTCAGCCTCGTACCTGACCTTAGGTCATCGATATAAAAAATACCGGAACATATTTTAGACAACTCGGTGGGGCCATTATGTGATGAGTTTCAATCGGATACGTTCACCCTGCTCCGACTTATGCTATCTTAAACTTTTTTGAGGTCGGGTCACTTGACCTGTACTGGTGACCTGACCTGAGATGACCTAACATTAAAATTTTCACAGAAGTTGTAAAAATGATGAGGGAAAAGGTATGCCACGTACGGCGGCGCTACGCGCCGCCGTTTTTCTCCTGTCTCCGAAAAACCCGAGGGGGCGGGTACCCGCCCCCGTCAATGCGCGTGTTAAAGGAGGGCTGATTTCTCTGTTTGTGTCCATGTGAGGCTGGGATTGATCATCGATGTGTGGCCTGAATAACGAAGTGCAATATTTGTTTAGCAAGCTTGCTTTCTCTGTGTCCTCGGAGATTAAGTCGCCGGAGTCATAGACCAAAGGGGTCGTTGTGCTAGAAAGTTTCTGTTGACCTTTTCAAAGGTTTTCAATCTATTGTGATATTGATAGGTTTTGGAGTGCTGCGGCGAGGAGCATGATCATAAGTAGATATGGTGTTGGCTGGCCTGTCTCCTCGAATCCTAATCCTCGAATAATCGAAGTGTTCTTTTTACATCCGGATTCGAGGAGACAGGCCAGCCGACACCTACCTATTGTGATATTGAGATGGATTTTGCTTAAACTGGACATGCGTCGCTAAATTTTTTTGCACCCTCCATCTTTCCCAGCCTTCCCCCCTGTCACGCTTCTTAGCCAATTTGAATTGCGATTACATTTGTGAATGCTTCTTAAAACCTCCGGTGTCACCCATGGGTTTATCCTGCTGTTAATTTTTAATTGCCTTTTCATCTATCACCACTGATCACCACGCTTATCGATCTCTATCCGTCTCTATTAATCCCGACCTCTTCTGTATAGACGCAACGAACCCAGTAGCATGCACCTGTCCTAGTAAGTCAAGGGCGCGCTCAGTACGGCTCCTCGCGCAGGCAAACCACATTTTTATTGCTGCCCCAGCAGTTTGAAAAACAATACAGCACGCCCCGTGCTGAGGAATTAACGTGCCTTACATTTGCGCGTCCCCAGCTATACAATGGTACAGTTACTGTGCAATTGGCTCTCCTATCACCCCTAAACGGCGCGCTTCCTAGCACCTGCTACCTCTTCGCCGGGTCACAAGGTCACATTCTCCGCAATCCCATGCGAGCTCAGCTCGCGCCGGCACCACCCGCTCAGGTCACGTGACAGCGAGGGTCGTCTCCTCAGACCACTCAACTCCGTGGCAGCAGGGGCGGCAGCATACAGAGACAACGGTAGGCAAACATACAATATAAAAGTATCAAAAAAACAGGTCCCCCAGTTAGATATAACGTGGCACATACACTAATGATGACGATGGCGGAAAGGCCAGGCCTTCCGCTGATCTTAGCCTGGACGTGGTGCTGCATATGGCGCCGGGGTGACTTAATGCTCGCCCGAAATACGGCCCTTGAATGTGCAAAATTGAGCCCGGATAATTTAGCACCAATGTTTCACAAACGTGCTAAATTTGGCATCAAATCTTTTTAAAGTCACGCATCCCTAAACGTATACAAAGGCTCTATCACAATGCAACCGGGTCTCAACTATCGCCCCTGAACGATGCGCTGCGTGACATATGCTACCCCTTCGTTGAATCACAAGGTTACATTGCCCGCATTCCGATGTCACCCCAGCTCCACCTCCTCAGGTCACGTAACGGCGAGGGTCGTCTCTGATATGACAATGTGTGGAAAACTGAACATGCTTGCTCCTAGAATCATCATTTGGTAGGTGGGCACCAGTATTCAGTTTTGGAAAAAAACTGTCAAGCTATGCAAAACCAACCCGGGTTCAAACCAGCATGCTCTGTAAGAGAGCGGAACATCCTACCTACTACACCACGGCTCCGCACGCTGCCGCCACCCCACTAGTCCGGACAGGCGACCCGTTTGGAGGTCCCGTGACTCTGCCGCCGGTACCTCCGACTGATCGAGGACACTGGCGGTGACGGAATCTGGCGCTGAACGCTGGAGTGGGCCAAAAAGTAATTTCAAGAGAAGCGTTGGCATCCCAAAATGTTATTGAAATCGATGTTTCGGAACAGTTAAGATACAACAATCCGCTGTAACCACTGTGGCGTCCCTATCGTAGGTAAGATGGTGCTGCCAAGTGTCAAGAGACCGATCATATTGAGGGGCTGGCTCATCAGTCATTAATTAGTTTGAGTTTTGCATCCATGGCACCTCATGGGTGAATTCAGGGAAGGCAAGTGAGGGCACTTGCTCCCTTCCCTAGATTGAGCCTCAACTGGTGTGGCTTCTCCTAAAATGTCAGGGGCGTCATGATAAACTTTCGTTTGCCACCGCTTACTCTTTCCCTCAGGATGCAAATGGGCACCCCACGATAGGTTTTGATTTATCACCCCCCCTTCTGGCTCGGATGGCGACCCGCTTTCAATCATGCGTCCTCCCATAAGAAATCCTGTATTTGCCCATTCTGCACCCCCGACAACCATGTTATCCCCCTCCTGCCAACTTTCTGGCAATAATGTGACCTCAATGTGACCTCTGCTCTCCCCTCCGCCTCCTGGCAGTGATACTACCCTAAAACACGCGGTCCTGCCTCCAATGGTATTTGGGGTTCAGCTCTCAATAGTGGGGAGGAATACTTGGTGGCCCACCGCAGCGGAACGGAGAAATTACCATTATGGTGGTTCGCCTCTCTGTTGGGTAGGCTCAAATACAGGAGTTTCCACGACTGAAAGTGAAAGCACTGGGTCACCCCACACCCCACCCTCCCAGGCTGACCCCAGCCTCATCGGTCCGACCCGCTAACCGCTGGGGAGGTTGACCAGCCGAACAGGCCACGCCCTCAGACATGTGGTTCCCAAACTTCATATTTCCGCCTGGTCGGACACCCCTGGAACGGAACGATACTTTCGCAACAGACTGTACAGTCCCCCGCAATTGAAATTGCCATGACTAGGCTCGACCGGTTTAGGATGAATATCTTGCAACCTTTGGCGTCTATAGCTTTATAAACGGGTTTTTCTTATGTATTTTTGCAAGAGCTTTCCAGTGGTTACCATTATTTCCTAATCTGACATCTGCGTGAGAAAATATTACACAATTACTGATTTTGCTGCATTCTGACGGGGTAGTCTTCGGCTGACTTGCCACCGCCCCTGATAATCCCCGACCCTTCGCTCGACTGGCACGCATACCTGGGTCACGTGATTACTACGTGTTTACAACAACAGGTGCAAGGTCACACGTAGTAAGAAGTGTGTCGCGCGCAGGGGGCACAGTGTTTTGAACCGAGGTGATCAGTACTGTCTCGCAGGTGTCTAGAGCCCCAGGCGGTCCGTCCAGTGACCGAGGCGCCTGGGCACGAGAGTCCAAGACTGGGTATGTCTGAGTTATGGCTTCAAACAATGTTTCCAGCCTCATAAGGCTCACAGGATCACTGCTGAAATATTTATTCGGGGGGATTAGAGTTCATGGGGTTTAAAACGGCACCCTGTGGCCGAATTTTTGTTATTTAACACCCACCCCGGTGGGTCTCCGAGCCCTCTTCCGCTGTTGGGGAGAACACTTCCCCTCGAACCCGGCTCCTATGCAGGATAGAGGGAAATGCGAACACTGGTAGATAGCTCATAAGAATTTATCGCGAAACTACATTAGTCACTTTTTGTCTCAGGTCAATATTCAGGTCATGACAGGTAAAAATGTGATAATGTGTAGAGGAGTTTCTGGGGCCTATCGTCTGACTGAATTCAGTTAGCATAAACTGTATGGCGCCATTCGCCTCCTCTTTTCACGGAAAATTGAACCATGTATAATACGACTATACTACATGAAAACATAAAAGTAACTTGACCTAAAGTTGGGTCAAGGTCTTCATCTGATCTAGCATAATCAATATGCATATCAATCAACTTGCAACAACAATCCAAACGTAATGGTATCAAAACAAAATCTTTTTCATCATTTCCTGCGAAATTATTGACCCAAGTCTACCTGTTTAACCCTCGCCCCGGTGGAAGGTGTTTAAACACCCCTCGGGTGTTTTCCGGCGGCACGAAAAAACGGCGGCGCGAAGCGCCGCCGTACTTAGCACGCTTTATCATTGATTTATTCCGCAACTTTTCCCAAAATTTGAAGGTTGGGTCATCTCAGGTCAGGTCACCAGTGCAGGTGACCTCACCTCCAAAAATGTTTAAGCGGCATAAGGAAGAAATTGGTGAATTTATCGAATTAAAACTTATTCCATATAATGGGCCCGCCGAGTGCTACAACATATATTCCGGGATTTTTCATATCGATGACCTAAGGCCAACTACGGACCATGACCTCGCTATTGTAAATACATGGGAAAACAGAAATTGGGCTGTATTTGTGTACTCAACAGCTGAGAAAACCTCAATATTCTCAAAATCGTAGTATCCTGGGACCCTTTCCAGGCTCCTGTTGCAATTTTTGACCTGTGACCTCTGAGAGGTCATCTGGGGCTATCTAAGCAGTTTTCAGACTTATGTCAATAACTTTGCATGAAATGATCCAGCTTTTATTTTGATATCATTGCGTTCAGATTGCTATTGCGAGTCGATTGATTGCATATTGACTATGCTAAGTTAAAAAGTGACCCTGAGCTGAGGCCTGGTCATTTTTAGGTTTTGACCCAATATGGCTCGTTCGATTTTCCGATTTGATTCAGCATTCGATTTTCCGTGACGAGAGGAAGCGAATGGTGTCTAAAAAAATGCTTCCCACTCAATTCTCTCAGACGCTAGATACCAAAAACTCTACTCAAAATCCCACTTCCTTTGACCTGTCATGACCTCAAAATTGACCTGGCCAAAACGTGACAAATATAATTTCTTCATTTATTTGTATGAACTATCCAACTGCGTTCGCTTCTTTCGCTATCCCACGTAGAGGCCGAGTTCGAGGGGGTGTTCAAACACCCCCTCCCACCAGGGCAAAGATGGCTCGGAGGCCCACTGGGGCGCGGGTTAAGCAATCCAAGATGACCTCTCAGAGATCACAGGTCCAAACTTGCAGCATGAGCCTGGAGAGGGGCTTAAGCTACTACGATTTGGAGAATGTGAAGGTATTCAACTACATATCAACAGAAATAAAACCATTTCCCTCAATTTTCGTTTTCCCATGCATTTCCAATGGAGAGGTCATGACCTGTATTTGATCCTAGGTCATCGATATGTAAAATCCCGGAATATGTTTTGCACTATTTGATGGGGCTATTATGTGATATGAGTTTTAAGAAGGCAGATTCACACCGTTCTTACTCATGAAATCTTAAACTTTTTGGAGTTGAGGTAACTTGACCTGCACTGTTGACCTGACCTGAGATGGTGCAAACGTAAAATTCTAGAAAATGTTGAAGAATTAACTACGGATAGGGCGCAACAAGTACGGCGGCGCTTCGCGCCGGCATTTTTACGCACAGTCAGAAAAATCTGAGGGAGGGTGTTCAGACCCTCCCCCTCCAGGGGGAGGGTGAAGACGACGCCAAGAAATTTTTGATTTGGCTGAATCCAGTCAGGTGCAAGGGATAATAATGGGAAAAGCCAAGTATGTCAACCAGACACCACCTGGCCTCTTTTCGCACCCACTACGACGTGGGCGTCAGTCCATCTCCCTTACCCCTGTTAACTCAGGAGGCAAAGGTGACACGAAAAATAGAAATGGCACTGGAAGCTCCTTGCCGTCTTGTTCTAAAGATATGAGCACAAACAAGCTCGAAACTATGACCTTCGGTGATCCCTGGTAGCGTCATTACTGACGTGATCTCAAAATAACTAGACGATATCTGGGAAATTTTTATTTCGAAGAGCTTTTGAATGAGGAGGAAACTGGACCTAGGCCTGCTATAGGAGCCTCGTTTTTCCCTTGCTTTGTCGTTCTTATCTAAGAAAAACAAAATTGACCCACATGGGCGTGGAAATCACGTTAAAACTCGTTCACCTGACCTGAACTGTTATCAATTTTCAGTTATAAGTTGTCAGGTTGATAACCATAAATTGGTGTAAGTCGACTAGTCTCTCATTAAAACTGGCTCCGAATAACTCGCCAAAAAAATGAGGATGGGGCCCGAGAAGAGCACCAAGGCGATATAAATTATGTATATGGGCATATGTTTTCCTTTATATTCCCCGCTTAGCTTATCAATGGAATGGCCTGGGGTTGTTGGGTAAGTTTGAATTCAAATTGTTTATCAGGTTTAACATATATGCCTGTTCCATGGGTGTCTGTTCCTGTTGTGAATTATGCTGATAGTATTGTCACCATTGTGCTGCAAAATAAATAAACAAATATATATCTTTATTATATGGTAATCAGGACTTATGGACGAGAAAATGGTTAAAATGAAAATGATTAACATATTTGGCTACAATTCATGAACGCTAGGTCGCTAAAACTCCTTATGAAGAACAAGAAGGGAGCATGAAAAAGTGCCGTTTGGCTAATGGGGTCGCAATCACAAAAAATAGTAGATAAATGCAAGAGGTAATGAGTTGAAACCTGCCACTACACCACAAATGACTAAAACATACCTGTTGCTGATAAGCCTGAATAAATGAAATAAATGAAATGAAATGAAAACTATCGACTTGCAAGTACTGAATCCTCATATTTATTTGAAATGTTTCGAAATTAGGAGCAGATATTCTGCCTGAATTTTATTCCACTGTTTTCTTGTTGCTCATGTGTCCAGAGTGAAAGACACATTAAGGTCTTGCTTCTTTTCGCATTTTTCCAGGGACAAAGGAAGAAAATGGGTTCAAAGCGGCTTTGGGGTTTTACACACACCGACTGTTGAGGCTATATAGTGCCGCCAACTCTCATGTTGCTGGGAGATGGGCACAAGGGGAACATTACATGAATCGAAAAAGAGCTATTGTTTTCTTTGTTAGGCTCTTCGGTTTCCTACCTTGCCCTTGCTTGCCTGGTTATGTGCTCATAACGACCTTCCTCAAAGGTCACATTAGCCCTTGCCAAACGGGAAAGGCCTTCAGGTATTTCGAGCTAGAGGGGTACTGTTTGCCAGTTAGGGAAAAATTCCAAAGGCTGGGGACCATTGGTAGGGGCTGTCAACCAACAATGGTCATCAGCTTATATTCAAATATACCCTGATTTGCATAAATCAGTAATCAGATAGAGGAATGTCTTCAATTTCAATTAAATGCTAGAGACGCTGTAGTGGAGTGGTCAGCGTAGCTGGATTCCACCCAGCCGACCCGGGTTTAAGGCCCGGCGGTTTCCCTGAACAAGAAGCAAGCTGGCTCCCGGGATATCTTTTCAACAGTAAAAAAGTTGGGGACGCCATATGACACTGGCAGTTGGTGCATCGATAAGCCCAAAAATTATATATTGCGTACAATATCGTATAAAGTTAGTGATAAGGGGATGAGGTGGCTTAGTGGATAGCACCCTTGTCTTCTAAGCCACCGGTCCCGGGTTCAAGTCCCGGCGGAGCCTCTGAATAAGTCGATCTGATCCCCAAAATCCCTTCCAACAGGGTGAGAGTTGGCGACGCCGTATGACCCTGGCAGTTGGTGCGTCGTTAAACCCCAACAATTTTAAAGTTAGTGATAAATGCTTATGTGCCTCTTTCCGGGCGACCAAAACCAATGCAGATACGTTAAGTTGAGATGGCAGCTAAGGATGCACGATAGCTTGAGGCCTCTCTGAGCCAGCTAGGCTTTCGAAAGATTGCACGAGCTTAAAACACCCTTTAGCCCAAGGGGCTCAATATTAGGTGCGGGAGTTCTCAAAAACTTATCGAAGCTAAAAATTCAAACTCAATGAAATCCCAAAACAATATACTGATAATAATCTCTCGGGCTAAACCAGAATCAGTCCAGCTTAACACTCGTTTCCAGTCCAATTTTAGTCTTGTTGGTAATATACCCTCTCAGGTCAAGGGAGCAGCGTAGGCTTCAGGGGCGTACGCAGACCTGAGTTTTGGGGGCAAACCCATGTCTGCCTGTCCTCCAGGGGGGAGCGAAAATTTTTTGCTCTACATACCTAATGTAAGCACATTTTTTCAGTGCTCGACAGACCTAGTATAAGCTACCTCTCCAAATGTATGATCGCTCTCGGGGGGGAGGGTGGGAGCGAATTTTTTTCCTCTACAGGCTTAGTGTACACACCTTTTTTCAAAAATCTATCCGGCGTTTGGGGGAAAGATAGTTTGGCCCCTCTCCAGCGCTTTGGGGGCCATGGCCGGAATGCCCCCCCTGCGTCCGCCAAAGGTAGGCTTTGGTTACAAGGTCCCCGGGTAATATTCTGGTTTCGCCCAACCAGAATATGTGAACAATATTTATCCTAAAATATTTTTATTTCAGCGACACATCGAAAAATTTTACCATCAATGAGAGCTGGAACCAATGTCGCGCTAAATTTCGAAGAGTAGTAGCTCTCGAGTTGGTGGATTTCATCAGAGAAACATTCACTATTCACTGCCCTTTTACCCTCGGTGGTCGCACGTGGCAACGAGACCCCTCAAACAGCACCCAGTTCTAATGGAGGACCCAAGGGGAGGGGGACAATACGTATTTTCTCCCCGAACAAAAAAGCTCGGAGCAAAACCATAATGTTATCCCCCTCCCCAAGCTGTCGACCTTTTCCCCGGCTCCTTTTAAGTTCATAAGCAAGGTGTTGGTGCTTTAACTGAAGAAATCATTTTCAAACAGAACCAGTCAACTTCAGTGTGAATATTGGAGCCTGGTCCTCTTGATATTTAACCCTATTTTCGTCAGGCTCCCGGCTACCCCTATTTCCGGCAGGGGGCAATATCGGCCCCCCTAAGATCTCGTAATCTAACCGGCCGATTTTGAAAATTCAAAGTGCCATAGATTCCTCTGCTGCTAAACTTTATTTTGAAAAAAGAAAATTTCAAAATTTTTATTTTTTAGGAGAAGGTCGTGCAAAATATACAATTTTTGTGTATTTTTTTAGATTTTCCATAACCCTTGTCTCTGTTGTACGATTTTCACAAAACTAGTTCAGATTTACAAATAATTGACCCAAAATTTTCATATACTCGAGTTACGCAAAAATTCGAAATTCAATGGCAGTTCCAGGACCAGGACTATGAGGGGAAATATATACAACCTAAAAAGTTTTTGTTACGCGGATTAGAAGCCGTCATATACTGCTTGGCATCTTTGACACATAAATAAATGAGAAAAAAGTGAAAAACTCATCAGGGGCGGATGCAGTAAGGATAAAACAGTGGGGTAAAATACATACCAACAATATGCGAATGATATGCATGAGTATATTAGTCCCTCGACTAGTTAAAATTTAATTTCTGATAATTTTTACCCTCCCATGACAGCTCTGGGAAAGGGGGTGACATAGGCGGATCAAGGACTCGTCGTGGGGGGTGGGGGTGATTGGAAACACATTTTCAATATACAACGATATTGAGTCGCGGCGGTGATACTGGCTGGGAATATACATTTTGAAAATGTGTAGTGACTGGACACGCCTCTGGTAATCTAGAATTGGGTTATAACTATTTTGAATTTTCATATACCCAATTGTATTCGCCCTGACACGGCTGTAAGCAGTCTTCTCACTTACTAACGTTTAGTCCTTCTTGATAACATTCCCCCCATTTTGAACTGCTGTAACCGCCCCTGATGAATACAAATAGTGACAATTGTGAATGCACTATCATCTCACATAAAAAATGATATAATAAAACCATATAACTGGTATCAGAATCAGCAGAGACGGCTTCCTTTCACAAAAAACCCATCGCATACGATAATACTTGGTTTGTGGATAGAACCTCCCCAAAAACCCAGCCATAGCTCCGCCCCTGGTAAATATATAATCTTGAAAATTTCAGAAAACCTGCCTGTACTAGTTTTAGGAAAAGTCAGGAAGTTTCAAAGTTCTATCGCAAGCCGTTTCGGAGATATTCTTGAAAAACCTGAAGGGGGCAATATTAGCCCCCCTGCCGGAAATAGGGTTAAAATCGTATTTGGGTGAATGATCCTTGGATATCGAAAGCAAGCATTTTGTGGCCACATATTTCACCCAGTGACGGCTGTTTGTTTTGCTTTTCGACTTATATTTACTCCCCACTCCCCGCCTCCCCAACCTGCCGGCTAGTTAGATTGTTGCAAAAGCTTTCACTGCGTGACGTTTTTTCTTGCGTTTCGATTTTTGTTTGTCCCACCAAAACTACCGCCTAGATCCATCACTGACCAATTTTACCGCTAATGATACGCACAACAACGATCACTATCGCCGCTAAAGCTGCTACATAGGCTTTTATACCTTTGTAATACTGCTAAAAATTATCTAATATTTTCAGCATAAAATATGATCATATCCTTCCGACAAGTGAGGGTGTTGCCAAAAGACCGCAAGAAACCTAGCGCTAATTCCCTGGCTCAACTCCCCCGGGTTCATCTCCTTGAGTTCATGTCCCAGCAGATTCTCTGAATAGGTATGCTGATCAGATGCACCAAATCTCTCCTTACAGTGTGAGAGTTGGTAACTTTGAGAGCTGGAGCGTCGTCTAACCCCAACAATTTTTATTAGAGACTATCGCAAACGCTATGCCAAGCTTGCACCGTGTGATGTCAGTCTAGAGGCCAGTTCATGGAAACTCCATCCTCCCCAGTTAAAGCAATGGTTGCCGTTCGTTGAGAGGAGACGGCTGCGTGATTTTAGTCAAGCGAGGGCACAGTTTTATGCTCCCGAGAAATAGGCTCTACAAAGGTTCTCACCTGGAAATTTAAAAATTTTCTGTGGACGGAATTAAGCTCATTTAGTTGGAAGCAATTGTCCCATAATAATTAATCGCCGCCATCGACGAAACAGTGATAGAGCCAGTGATTCGTCACCCTTGACAAGAAAATGTCCCTTCTAAGAACAACCTTGTCAGGTTCAGGCTTCTTGTGACCTTCGCAAAATGCTGCCCACACAATGCCCTATTTTCCCATTGTTTCTTAAATCGGGATGTTTAATAAAAATTGGGGGCCTGCCCCCACCATAGGGGGATCCAGGATCGCCGATGGGGGTCACCTTGCCGGGGGTGGGACGCCATCCGTACCAATTGGGTGCCACTTTTGGCCGGTAAAAGCTTTCAGATGGGTGCCAAATCCTATGGCGGGGTGCCAATTTTCGCATCCTGGGGGAGGGGTGGAAGTGACATTTCAGGAAGCGCCATCGACCGTTTAGAGGAATGCTGTGATCATTTTAGGGACGCCGATGGTCAATGAGGGGGACCTGCATTCCTTTACCCTTGGATCCACCTATGGTTCCAACTGTCCCCTCTTCTGACGAGTATCTGAAAATATGATTTTAATGAAACCTCCAAACAAAATTGTAGCACTGTATCAGCCGTTTTACCAGAATCCTCTCTAAATAAACATGCAGGTGAGGGGAGCCCCGGCAGCCAGCGACAGCTTACATGTTTCGCAACCCAAGCACAAGGACGGATATAGGAGGGAAATTTCGTGTGCTTCCCGCAGCAAAATATATTCCGATGGTTTGCCCCATCTGTGCCCATCTTATTGGATATTGCCCCCCCTCAAAAAAGCAACTCGTGGTTCTGCCACTGCATTGCCCCAGGTCAGTGACGCCAGTTGTCCAGCACACAGCAACACAGTGGGAGCAATTGCAATACGAGTGCCCCTCAGACACGACAAGATTTGAGAGAGGGATGAATGAGCTGGCACAATGCCAACCGCCCATTCATCTGTGAGGTCACGTGGTCCAGGTATGGGCGAGAGGGTCAGGGATTATCAGAGGCGGTGGCAAGTCAGCCGAAGACTACCCCGTCAGAATGCAGCAAAATCAGTAATTGTGTAATATTTTCTCACCCAGATGTCAGATTAGGAAATAATGGTGACCACTGGAAAGCTCTTGAAAAAATACACATGATGAACCCGTTTGTAAACCTATAGGCACCATAGGATGCAAGATATCCATCCTAAACCGGTCGAGCCTAGTTATGGCAATTTCAATTGCGGGGGACTTTACATACATAAGGGTGCGCGTTACAATACTTTTTTGGAAATCAAACCTTTTTCACGTGGTTTTGGACGATAGACACAAATATAAGGACAATCCTGCAAAAAGTAGTCATTTTCTCGAGTTTAAGCAACGTATTTTCACTTTTTAATCCTCCCCCAGTGGGGCAGAACGGTGCTGACTAACCCCCCTACAGATTTTTCGTCGTCTCGGAGAAGCGGCGGCGCCAAGCGCCACCGCACTTGGCACAGCTTATCATTAATCAATTTTGCAACTTCCCCTAAAAATTTTAAGTTCGGGTCATCTCGGGTCAGGTCACCAGGCCAGGCCAATTGACCTCACTTCAAAAATGTTTGGGATTGCATAACTTGGAGTAGGGTGGATTTATCAATGTGAAACCTTTTTCATATAATGGGCTCACCGGACGCTACAAACCATGTTTCGGTATTTTGTATATTGTTGGCCTAAGGTCAGGTATGAGTCATGACCTCTCCATTGGAAATGCATGGGGAAAGCGCAAATTTGCCGAAAAATGTTTCTTTTTCTGTAGATAAAGCTTATAGGAACTTCTTATTCCCGGGATCGTAGTATCACAGGCAACGCACAAGGTTCATTTTGCAAAATGTGACCTGTGACCTCTAACTTAACCCAGCCAAACGCTACAGTAAAGTGTTCTAAATTGTGTTATTTTGACCTTTATGGCCTCAATATTACTCTGAGCTAAAACGTTATGGGAAGAGTTTCTTAATCGGTTCAATGGTCTGTCAAACCATTCTTGCGCTTTTTTGCTACACTACTCAGGAGCCGAATTGCCGCCCCGGTAGCTCAGGTGGTAGAGCGTTGGGCTCCGGCTCGCTGCTCCGAAACATGCAGTGACAGTGCATGTCCAGGCTTGGGACCGGTTCCCCTGAGACACTCCGGCGCTCAATAGTTTATCTGACGTAAGTCGGCTGGCAACCGACTGGTGAGAGGGTGACCTGAGCGGGGCGGCCATCCCCGTGCTTTGTGGGACGTTTAACTTCGGCTTCTAAATTAGCCCTTCATTGCAGTGACCCAAAATAGGTTTAGCGCTAGGGTGTCGAGTGGAAAATTCAGCTCGAAATGTATGGCGAGTGAGTGGAAAGGAAAATTCCCCTCAAAATGTATGGCGGAGAAAAAATTTTCCAATTTGGGTTCTCAGGTGGTAAACTATCAGAGCCCTTGTTTGAACTGAGGGATGGATATTTCCTTTAATTTTCTCAAAGTAAATATTTTAAATCGTCCCCAAGCTGCATTGTTTGACCATTACCATGTGACAAATTTGGGTTAAGCAGGTAAATATTTACCAACTGAAACCCCTGATGCAGTCTCCAATTTTTTAAGGGATTGGTGAATTGCCACAAATAAAAAACATTTTGGGGGCCTCTGAGACCAACCCTCGGGGGAAAGAACTCTGGGAGCCACAAAGACTAACATTTGTGGGATGAAGATAAACTCTTGGGGGGGGGCTTCCCTAGAGTTATCTTCCAACTCTTGTGCCCCTCCTCTCCTCTCCCACACGACCAGCTCCTGGTACCCTGAGGGCCCCTGAGACGAAATATCGGGGGCCACCTTAGACCAACTCTGCAGCGGGGGGCTCCGAGACCGGCAGGTGGTGAAAAATGAAAAAGGATTTTTTCATGCGATACCTAGTGTCAAAATTAATTATCTAACCACACACTGTACAGTTTTCCTGTCCGGGACAACGCCCCTCCTATACCTATAGTTATCGGAATTTTGGAGGCCACTTCTGACCTCAATCACTGCACCTCGCATACACCTATGCTAGGGCCCAGTAGAGCCTTGGTTTACGCTTAACTAACCCAGACGAAACTACAAACTTTCTTTCATGGCAATAAACTCCTCCAGACTCTTGCTAAAAGTTTATTTTCTTTACTTGTCAATTCCCCTGCTCTTCTTCACATATCCACTCACCTTCATATGAATATGCTGCTTTCTATCAATCTAATCGAAACTACAGCCTTCTTTCTGTTGTTTCTTCCTTTCGTCTACAATCAGCCAGGCGCGGCGGGTTGCGACAGCGTCAGAGCGACTACTACTTTAAATTTCTGATCGCCTGCCGCTTGTTGGTCGCATGAGCCACATAATTTGCATTTCAAAAATTGCTCGAAATTAATTGTCTAAATCCTTATAGACTAGAAAACTATACAACTAAAAGCACCCCAAGAGGAAGACTAATAATGTTTTGTCGATAGCGAATAAGAAAGCGGGGCCCTGATCGGCAACTAAGATTCTTAGCTAAGACTGTCTTAGCTAAGACAGAGCATGCGCAGTACGTCTCACGCCACCCAGCTAGCCACCTAGCGGGAAGACTGGCGTTAGCTCGTACATGACGTCACAAAAGATGACGTCAGTACTAAGACTGTCTTACTTGTCAGCTAAGACAGAAAATAGTGACTGCGCGCAGACTGAAATGTCGGCATATCTGGCGCACATGGGATGATTAGAGCAAGTTGCGTTTTGCGGTCCGGCAATCTGGTGCGAGTGGTTCACAGTCGTGGATAACGATGTATGTACCTTTTACTCACCGTTTAAAGGTAGAAAAACGCGATAACACCACAAGGGCGTTCCAGCTGCCCTCTAGTGCTAAGAATATGAACTAACAAATCGACTTGCCTGCCACCTGGTGCTAAGATTGGCGTTACACCGATGACGTCACTGTTCATGACGTCGATTATGACGCGTCTAAGCCTAAGAATATTCTTAGATGCCGATCAGGGCCCGGGCTTTCAAAAAGCCTAAAGATGCCGCTTTTATTTACTAGATGTAAAGACGGCGATTTGGTAAGTCCACGCCGTAGACCAGCCATACAAGAAAAGTACCGATGTTTCAAGGGTAACTGGATGCATTCTTGTTGACCAAAAAATCATTTAATGAGAATGTAGAGTTTAAATGCATTCAAGTACCGTACACTTTCATTTCAACTTAAATATCAGGGTATTTATGCCTAGGGTGTCGTAGGGTGTCGTGAGTGGATTTGGGTGTCACAGGGCGTGGACGGAGCAATGAAGGGCTGATATGGATACAAAATATTTTCTTCGCAATAAATTGTCAATTTTCTACCATACAATGTCAAAAAATATGCTGCTTGGCATAAAAATTTCAAGATAATTGCTTTTAACAACAATATGATCAAAAATGGTTTTTCACTATTCTCGGTACCAGAAATGCAAAAACAATTTTTCAAGGACGTAAGCCTAGAAATCATGTGCACAGATAAACTGCTTTCCAGAAATATATCTTTCAAAGCGGTCAGCTCATTTTTTTGGCAACACAAGGCTAGGGCGTCTAATTTTCCACTCACCAATTTTGTGAGTGGTGGAATTTAGTGGCGGTGTTCACCCATTGGAACTTTCTCCGGTGGGGCGGGGGGCACTGAGCGTCTTGCCCGCGCCAGAATTTCGATTCAGTTGTTCCACTGAAATCGGTGGAGATAAGGATGCCAGGTATAATTGGCCGGAAAAATAGAAATCGCCAGATTTTCTTCCAGAAAAGCGAAAGAAGCCCATAAAAGCCGAGTTAATTTGGCGATCTTCTAGTCGATTCTACTGCTCTCTTTTTCCAGTGGACGTTGGTAGAGGAGGCAATGGAACTGGCCTTTGTAGCAAGTATTGTTGAGTAAAATTCAATAGTAGTAAGTAGTATTGTTGGAATTGAGTGGAAAATTCAGCAAAAAGAATATAAAAGTGAGTGGAAAATTCTGCTTGACTGGGTGTCGTTCTGCACCCAGCACCCCAGGTTTTGGGACACTGCTTCATTGTGGACGTTGGTTGCACGGATGGTGGGGTTGGGTTCTCTCGACAAGTCTCTGGTGACTTTAGTGAGACTTGACTCGACATCCGTACTGGAAACAATTAAACAAATTATAAAAATTATTCGAAAGGGGGCGTCAGCACTAGCCCAGCTTGTCAAAATTGGTTCCGACGTCACTTTGCATTTCAGCCTTAGTGATGGTGTGCACACTGGTTTCTTTATTTGTATTGCAATAATTTAAAATTGCAACAGATTCATAGTTTTCGTTTCGGCAGAACAGGAATACGATCTTTAAGCGTTGAACAATTCCCAAGCTAAATGTTAAACCCGACTGTAGACATAAGTTGGAAGTTTATTGTAATGTTTTATCCAATAGCACATCACACTGTGTGCGTGGTACCGCAGTCTCCACGTGCAGCAGTCTCAGACATCCGACCGGCCCCTCAGGCTCACGTCTGGGCATTTATGTTCTTCAGAAATCTCAAGTCTTGGTGTAATGCTTGAAGACACGTGAAAGACTTTATGTGAGCGTTGCGATGTTATGATGAATGAAGTGGGGGGTGTTGTGAAGCACATGCCTCATTTGTGTGTACTCTGCCGGTTGAGGTGCGTCCATGCAATTGACAACACTGATGTTTGACCACCTAGACACATCTCATTGTCGGCCTAACTAGGAAGCTGTTCCATCTGCTTGTGAGCGACATATACGGTTTTGTTCGGGGGAGTGGACTTCTCGCTAGCTGGTTGACTATCATTTACTTTGTTTTAATCTAGGTGGAATATGTGCTGAACCATCAAAATGTTGCGATTTAATGCATAAAGATTATAAGAAACGTGATTTCAGTATTGTTCATGTTCATGTTTTCGAAAACCTTATGTGCATTACGAGTGCTTATAATTTGAGTCATGAATGGTGGAGGGGGATTTAGGATGCGGTCCTGCACTCCTTTAGAAGTGAAAAAGTCAAAGGCTGATCGAGGGCACAGAGCAGGGAGCTTAAATAGAGCTGTTAGCTCCAAAGAGTATCTTAACACGCACAGTGGAGTGGGCCCTTAATTGCTCGCACCTATTTTTCTAAGGTGGCTGAGAACAGTGGTGGATCTAGCCAGTCGGTTTGGGAGGGGCAAACCAAAGTCGGAAAGCAAAAAAAGGTCACGCAGTGAAAAATTGCGCTAAAATATGACCTGTCGGAAAATTTTAGACATTAGAGGCGAAAAGCAAAAAGAACTTCACAGGGTAAGAAATGTGGGCACGAGATACTTTTTCCCTATCCAAGCCCCAATATTTACACTGAACTTAACTGGTTCTGTTTGAAGTTGAAGTACCAAAATCCTGCTTATAAACTAAAAAGCAGTCGGGGAAAAAAGGAGGTCGATCGCTTTGTGGGGGGAGGGGCAAAAACATAGTTTTTCCCCAAGCTTTTCCGTTTGGGGGTAAATACCTTTCCCCCCTGGATCCGCCACTGGCTGAGAAACCTTTCGCAGCCAAATAACGCTACTTATCTGATAAGTAATGGGTAGATGGATTGCTCAAAGTAAGGTGAAAATCGGCTAATCATTTTTTTATTACTTTTGTGATTTCAAAGCCAAACCTGTGTCTTGATATCGCCAGAATCACGCAGTCGCACCAGTTTGCCTGCAATATAGACGTCGTGCTGACGTAATAAGGTCATATAATCGGATAGTATGTCTAGATCACTCCACATGAAGTCATATCAGCATTTTCAAGAACATTGACCCCAATGCTTTCGGTTAGATGGCGTCACGCAGTATGACGTATGTCATGACATGACATCATACTTAAGGTTACTTAATGCTATGGTTAAGGATACAGATCAAGGTCAAGCTTCGAGGTCAAAGGTCCGTGGTCACGGTCAAGCCCCCATTTAATGCTCAACAGTTGCTTTAGTCCATAGTTCAATGACCATAAATTATCTTGAACCCGAAATTTCAGAAAACATTGTGTGGGGGTTTCTCTCACTGACCTTAGTCCGTCATTAGAGTATTTCTGGCTTTGTCTGCACGATCACAGTTTCCAAGAATGCCCCAGCATGACCCAGATTTCAACGTTAACACCTTCTTTGACCTTGAAGATATTGACCTAAGTCAAGAAAAATTTTCTGTTTATACAGGTCATCATGGCCCTCAGAAAGGTCCAAACGGGTGTTTTTCTGCTCTCTTTGTTTTTATATCCCATGGGTCTTGGTCCCAGGGGGCCAGATCCCCTCTTCGCTGCGCAGGTTAACGTTTCACTCTTTGCTCCCTTTGACAGTGGCGGATCTAGCCGGTTGGTTTGGGAGGGCAAACCAAAGTCGAAAAGCAAAAAAAACGTCACGCAGTGAAAATTCCTACAATATGTTTTTCGGTAGGATTTTGGGAACTGGAGACGAAAAAAACGTCACGGGGTGAAAAATATAGGCTCAAGATACATTTTTCCTATCCAAGCCCCAATAGGTAGACCGGGGCAAGACGCCCCGCCGGGGTAAAATGCCCCACCCGAATTTCTGATAACTAAAAGGTTCTTTATAAAAACATGGCATCAGCAGAAGCAAACAAACCATGAACATTCTGTGGCACGCCTTCAAGACAACACGAGTTGCGTCTGCGGAAAGATACAGGTAAAAACGTTATCTAGGCATCATTTTTCCATATTTGCACTGCAAACGAATAACAAAACTTTTTCTGACTTTGCAGTTAGATGTCTGGAGGAGTATACCTAAGTTTTAAGCCGATGTCTTGCGTGTTCAGCGCCGTATTTGTTTTCGTGACAAATTTGACGCATTTTGGTATAGGTGAAATGTTGTGCTCCAGCCTCGCCATGGGGTAAAACGCCCCGTTTCAGACGGGGCCAATCGCCCGTGGGGCGTTTTGCCCCACTGGTGAGGCGTTTTGCCCCGGAATACTTTATCATTTGATCAAACTTGAACAGTGGTTGCCTCCAGACAAAAGGAGCCTGAAAGAACGTACCGCAGCTTTTCCCATCGTATTAGGTACTGGACAAAGTTACATGTTGGTCCCCTTATTTCAGAGATGGTTAGACGTTACAAGCGGAAATCGCAGCGTCAGAAATATGGAGAGCTCGCACTTAGAAAATCCCTTGAATGTCTGAAAAATGACAAAGGTGTGCGTGAAGGTTCGCGCATGTACGGTGTACCCTGCAAAATGCTTCGGCGCCATCGTGATGGCAAAGTGAAACAGCCAGGGGTCAACGTCTTGGGAGATATGCAACAGTGTTCCCTCCCGATGTGGAGCAGGTTTTGAAAGGACACATCCTTGACATGGAAAGTCGTCTTTTGGTCTGACAAGTCTTGATGTGCGAAGATTGGCGTTTGCGCTTGCAGAGCACTTGAAACTTCAACATCCGTTCAAAGACGGATGCGCAGGAAAGACTGGCTTCGGGGTTTCTCAAACGAAACCCTGATCCGAGTCTTAGAAAGCCAGAGGGACCAGCATCAGTCGGGCTGTCGGTTTCAACAGAGAAACTGTCAGGCAGTTCTTTGAAATCTACAAAGACCTGCTCCAGAAACATCAGTTCGAGCGCAGGCAAGTCTGGAACATGGATAAGACTGGCATCACCACCGTCCAAACCCCTTCAAAGATCCTGGGAAAGTGCGGTAAGCGCACTGTGGGAGCACTCACCAGTGCCGAGCGCGGTAAGCTTGTTACCGTTGTAGCTGCATGCAGCGCAGCAGGTCACTACATTCCACCCATGTTCATTTGGCCTCGAAAGCGGATGCTGGACCTGCTGATGAAGGGTACTCCGCCTGGGTCTGTAGGTGGTGTTAGCAGCAGCGGGTGGACAGACGGAGAACTCTTCCTACAGTGGTTGAAGCATTTTCAGCGGTGGACCCAGAGCAGCGCCAACAATCCCCAGCTTTTGATACTAGACGGCCACCACTCCCACAAGACTCTGGATGCCGTCCTGTTTGCAAGGGATCATCACATCCATATGCTTACGCTGCAGCCCTACACCTCCCACAAGATGCAGCCTTTGGACAGGGCCGTATTCAAGTCACTGAAGGCTGCATGCAACGTTGCAGTAGAAAACCACCCAGGACGAGTGGCGGAAAGGGCGTCACTATGCTCGACATCGGCGAGCTCATCGGCAAGGCCTTCAACAAGGTGGCAACGCCAGATAAGGCCATCAGAGGCTTTGAAGTCACAGGCTTGTGGCCGCTGGATGATCATATCTTCTCGACGAGGACTTCGCGCCATCGCTTCGACGGATGAACCAGCTCCAAACGAGAATGTGGGTGACCCAGTCGACGCAAGCGGACGTCCTCGCGCGGCTGACGGGGCAGGCACCCTGGGGCTACCAGCGCAGCTAACAGTACAGACACCCTTGGGAATCCAGTGCAGATGACGATGCAGGTACCCTTGGGGAGCGAACGCGGCTGACGATGCACGCACCCTTGGGGATCCAGCGTGGCTGACGATGCAGGCACCCAAGGAGGAGCCAGCGCGGCTGACGGTGTCGGTACCCAAGGAGGAGCCAGCGCGGCTGACGGTGCAGGCACCCGTGGAGGAGCCAGCGCGGCTGATGGTGTCGGCACCCAAGGAGGAGTCAGCTCGGCTGATGGTGTTTGGACCCGGGGAGGATCCAGCGCGGCTGACGGTGCAGGCACCCGTGGAGGAGCCAGCGCGGCTGACGGTGCAGATGGCCACAAAGGAACCAGCGCGGCTGATGGTGCAGATGCTCGCGGAGGAGCCTCCAGCAAGACAACCACCGACCAGCTTGCTGCTACAGACGCTTTAGCGAAAAAGCTTTCTCCGATACCAAAGGCAGCCAAGAGAAAGCGCACGACCAAAACAGAAAGTCGACCGTTTTGACATCCTCACCCTTCAAGAAAAAGATGTTGGCGGCTCATTCAAGCCAGAAAAATAGAGTGAAGAAGAATCCGAAGAAACAAGCGGCTGCCTCTACCTCTGACGATGTAACAAGGTGTCTGATATGCTCCATGCGTTTTGACCTCTCTTGTGAGGAGTGGATACAGTGTGGGGCGTGCTCACTCTGGGCTTGTGTTCCCTGCACTGATGCCAGTAAGCATCAGGAGGTCTACATTTGCGATTTCTGTCGTTCTTCTTGAGACCTAAACTGGGCTCAAGTAAGCAGGTGTCTATATATGCTCAGAATGTTCCTAGCCTCACTCCTTTTTCAATAGAAATGGAAGCTTGTCAATGAAGTGAAATGACTTTTGTGTTGTAATAACCTCGAAGGGCATTCCGCGTGACATACGTGGCACAAAAGACTAAACACGTTAGTGGAACATCATCCCTGGGGCAAAACGCCCCGGAGAGGCCACTTGCCCCGCCTCCAGGGGCGTTTTGCCCCGGGGTGGGGCAAGACGCCCCTTTTGCAGACTCTTTCTAAAAGTCCGATGACATGTTAAATTTGCAACAGGGGTAAGAGTTCTGCGCATTTTTCGAAAGAAAAATTTCCAAAGTATGTATTGACGCAGAATTTACAAAATCTGCCTACCAGAACGAAAAATATGGGCGATGAAGCATTATCTGGGGCGTCTTGCCCCGGTCTACCCTATTTACACTGAACTTCTCTAATTCTGTTTGAAGTTGAGAGTTGAAGCACCAAAATTTTGCTTACAAGCTAAAAAGGAGTCGGGAAAAGGAGGTCGATCGCTTTGGGGGGCAAAACATAGTTTTGCCCCGAGCTTTTCCGTTTGGAGGGGCAATTGCCTTTTTGCCCCCCTGGATCCGCCACTGCCCTTTGATGAAAAAGACATCACTTCAAACTGTTTTGTGCAAATAAGCATGCGTGTCTGTCTGTTGTTTGTCGACGTGTTTTCCTTTGGAAGTATGTGTGGTTTATCTGCAACTGCGATTGTGGGTGCTACTACTGTAAAACAATTTTTAATGAACTAATTTAGATGGGATAAAATCATGGAAGTTTCTCGTAAAGTTATCTGAAGGATGGAAAAACAGTACAATTGCTTTGAGGTTCCCAAACACTTTGGCACGCGCTGGTAGGGGGTCCGTGCCACCATCTCAGGTACGGAGGGCTGGTTCCGGCCCCCGAGCCCCCTCCCCTCTTCACTCACATTAAAATAAAAAGATAATAACCATAATGATGAAATATAACGAAATAATAAAGATAATAGTGAAATAAAAAGAAATAAAAACGTCACTACGCGCGGCCGCGGCGTTGGCACACAGGGAATGAAGGACAAGAAATTCTCGTCAAATGTTAGCTTAATGGCGATTTTCTGACCAAACTCACCATTCACATTACCAAAACATGTTTCTTAAAACTACTCCACGTATTCCATCCATCCTAGATACCCCCATATAGCACAGCTATTCACGTTTTCACTACGAAGCTCACGCTCAGCGCCAACAGCCCGCACGTTAAAAATATCAACGCTCCAGCCGCTATCCCGTCTGCCACGGTGGCGCTAGTGTCGCATACACTATTTTGCCCCGGGCGCCGCTGTCGCTCGTCAGAGGAGAGGTGACCGTCCAGTACACTAGTACTCCGAGATGGTGCCGTGTAAAAATTGGCACTTAGGGTTTCGAGGTTTCAAGTGTGTAGTTCGCCTGTCTCACGCAAGTGGCGCTGTCTGCCCTTAACTTCGTCGGCTATCGGACTCCATGGCCGATGACGTGCAGTTCATGAGAGGCGGGGTTTCCTCACAGACCTTGCACCACCACGGGCACGGGTGCGACGCTATCTATGGTGCGACGCGGTGTGCAGGCAGACAGGAGAGTGGGCTCAGTGCGCCGTGTTTGTCGCGAGTGGGGATGAGCATTGGTTTAGATCTATAATTTACAAATGCGAATGGCCGATATCTGTTTCTGAAACTAGTGTTGGTGGAAAGTTGCTGCATCAGTGCCTGCCTGGTAAGCCTTCGTGATTTTTTGTGATCAATTTAGAGTCGTTTCAAGTGAAAAATGGCGGAACACGGTGGACGGGATGAAGCATCAGTGAAAAAGAACGGCGAAGAGAAAAGCAAAGTCGGCTTGAAGGGAAGCAAGGCAACGTTTCAGACAGTCCGCGACAGATGTTTTCAGCTTTTTACATCGGGAAGGCTTCACGATTGCGAGTTTTTAGTGGGAGAAGAAGAAAATATGAAGACTTTCAAGGCGCATCGCACCATCCTGGCCATGACCAGTGAAGTGTTCGAAGCGATGCTGTTTGGTTCGCTCCGGGAAGAAGGTGCCATCCGTGTCACGGATATCCCCCCAGAAACGTTTCGCATGCTGCTGCGGCACATCTACTCTGATGAATGTGAGATCAAGTCATGGTGGCAGGCAAACCAACTCTACCGGGCCGCCGACAAGTACTTTATCGACAGTTTGAAAAAGCCCTGCATGGAATACATATATTCATCTCTCAGCTCTGAAAATGCAGTGCAGTTGATTCATTTTGCAGAGCAGTATTCAGAAAGCGGATTACTAGAAAAGTGTTGGGAGTTAGTAAAAGCACAGGCTGACGCTGTTATGGTGTCACGCACGATCTTGAATGCTCCGCGAAGCACACTCAACAGGCTTCTCGACCTTTCTGGACTGAAAGTCTCTTCTGAACTGGTTGTGTTCCGCATGCTTCTCCGGTGGTCGGAGAAGGAGTGCGACCGCAATGGCCTGGAGGCGATTCCCAGCAACCAACGGGAGGTGCTGGCTGACACCCTGCGCCGCGTGCGCTTTCTCACGATGTCCGCGTCCACCTTCTGCGACGAGCCGCTGAAGTCCGGTCTGCTGCTGCCCGAGGAATGTCTTGCAGTCCTGGCCAACTGTGTGAAGCCAGACAGCCTGCCACTCCCTCCCAACATATGTCCGTCCCGTAGCTCCCGGGCGCTGGAGGACATGTTTGCATCGAAAACTGCAGCCACAACGTCAAACGGCCACGTGTTCGTTTTTGGAGAGCCCTCGCCTGTCGGGAAGGGAGCTAGGAAGTAAACATCAGGGCTCTGTGTTTGGCTTGATTAAAAAGTCAGACTGCGAGATTATGCCGTCGGGGACGTATTCTGCGCTTTTCCTCCAGCGTTTGAGCTGCGGCCTCCGTGTCCGTGTGCCGGGCTTCGCAGTGCACCTATTGATCATCTTTCACGCAATATTTGACAGGAATAATGTTGAAACTGTAATTGCCAATAATTTGGAGACGCTCGATGTATTGTTTTCCCCGGGTGTCTAGATCTATATATCTCATGATTAAATGAAACCGCCCCTGACTGCGAATGACGGCATTTCAGAATTACTCGCCATCTATCCTGTCAGCCGGCCTGGTTAGGCTGTGCTGGGGGGCACACATTTGGTTTTAAAATACATACTAAGGGAGTCACTGACGGATCCAAGGGGGACTTAAGGGACCATGGCCCCTTCAAAAGCCTAAATTAGTATCTTTTAGCCCTCCCAAAAGCAAAACATTTTGCCGTGTTTCTGTGAGAATACTATGTTTTCGCAATTTTTCCTTGACTTGCTCCCCCCAAAACGTTTGTATGGCCCCTCCCAAATTTTCTCCAGGATCCGCCAATGATGAAAGTTGATAACGGGACGTTAGCTGCGGCGTAGGTTTGAGTGAATATGTGTTTTGGTGGTAGCCACTGCTTTCAGTACTGTATTCAGTTCTTTACTACTTAGTCAGTGGCGGCACTGACATAGAGGCACGTTAGGCACTGCCTAGTCAATTTTAAATGTCGAAGTAGGCATGTATTTTATGTAGAATAAATATAATTTGACTCGATGTTTAAGTTACAGAGAATATTCCTTTTCGGATCACTGGGTCAAAGAGCCGATAATTTGCATCTGTAAGAATCCACGTTCGCAGCTCCTACCGTCAACAAATGCGATATTAGGCACTTCACGATTTCGCTGAATCTGCCTGACACCGTGGTAAACCTAACGTGTACTTTTTGACTGACATCTCTAATACCCCATTCATTCGGACGCGAGTACCGGCTCGTTCAATCAGCCTACAAGGCATGCCTTAGAAGCTAGCACGTGCGATGCCGCGTCTTAGGACCTTGATTACAGCTGATTCATTTATTGACATTCTTGTATTCGCGGATGTCTACTCTTCTCTATTGCGGGACAGTTGTTGGCCATTATTGGCGAAATATTTAATTTGTGAAACCCTTATGAAGAACTTGAGTCATGGCACAAAATCTGGCAGATGAAATTTAAAAAATCATTCATAAATCAATCGTACAGCGAGAAAATTGGAAGTAATAAGTAGGGTGGGGTGATAATTACGTCAAAATGGCAAAAATCCTACTAGCATTTCACTAACCTGGGTGCTGATTCTTTGGCATATTTGGAATGGAGAACTCTAATTGACCTAAGCTCTAATATCTATTTAAAACCCTGGCACCTTGGCTTGAAGTTTTTACTTTTTGTCCTCCAGACCAATGCAGTTCAGCACAGCACCGGGACAAATTGAGAGATGTAACTTTGTAAATGGCACTGGGGAAGAAACTTTTGAGAAGGAGCCTTGTTCCGTACGCTTAAGAGCACGGGCGTCGCCACGGATTTTCGAGTTGGGGGGCGAAGGCCAAAGTGGGGACAGGCAGGACCAGTGGTGAAACCCTTGAAAACCCCTACGTCCGCTTCGGCATTTTCAATGGTATTTACGGCCAAAAGTGGAGGGTCGACCCCCACTTTCCAAGAGTGGGGGCCCGACCCCCCAGGCTCCCGGTGGCGACGCCCCTGCTTAAGAGCCCCAGATCCCATCCTGGGAGTGCCACTACTCGCATGCTGGGACACAGGGGGCGGGGCGGGAGAGGAAACACTTTTCAAAGGGCGCCTGGCACGATTCAGATGGCCTACGAGAGAAAACGTGGGAATGCAAGCACATGGTTGGGGTGCAAAACTTTGCATTTTCTTAATCTATGTACCGCTGTCGTTGCGTTCTTGCAACAAAAACATGCATTGGTATACTTGGTGTTCACGGAGCGGGAGTAACTTGCGGATAAAAATCTAGCACGAGCCAACGTGCGCACTATTGTTGCGCACGAGACATGAGACCGATGAGATCAACATATTTCCAGAATCGATCGTCAGCTATTGTTGGAAGCTGGAAGAAGGGAGTGGTAATTTCTCTTTTACGGCCCATATCTACGGTAGGTAGTAAACGGGTTAAGTGTACAAAGTTACGCTCCCGACAAACTCCTCATACCGACAATAAGCTTTAAATTCCGACACGTTTTAAACGAATGGCACATCATTTTTAAGGTTAAGCTATTATGAGGTCATTCTGAGCATGAAAACGTTTCTATAAGTGGAAATAACGACTTCAAATAAGCTTGATTGACGCTGATTTTCAGATGGGGATCAAAAATGGGAGGAAGGCCAGGCCGCCACCGCCCAGTAGGGCACCTCCGACCCCGAGTCAGAAGCCTCTTAAGTAGGTAAGTCCAGCAAGCTCGCTACAAGAGCGGCTGTCCCCGTGGCTAAAAATGAGTATGACCTTGGGTGTTGCCTTCCCGTCGATGCAAATGTTCCGCCCCGCCAACAAGCTGCCCACTCTGTCTAGCACGGTTGGGATGCTACGATACTACAGCAGCCAGTGGCAAACCAGGAAAGGAGTCCGGTCAGATCAGGCTCGTAGGGAGGTGGCAAACATTTTAACCGTAAAGTGGTACCATGACACGCAATGACCTGCGTCAGCTTCGAGACCCTGGTACACTGGCTGGTGAAGCTGTACCAGGAGGTCATCCTCGGTAGTCGGGATATGAGAAGGGCGGACGAAAAAAACAGGAAGAGCGTGGAGCGATACAAGGAGCTTGTTTCGGAGAAGGATAAGCTCTACATCATCGAGGAGGACGAAACAAAGAGGAAGGGGAAGCAGCAGGAGTGGGGATGAGCATGGGCAATATGAAGGAAATCTACTTGGTGGACAAGTTTTAAGAATATGAAGTGATGTATTGAGCGTGATAGTCATGATGATTATGATAAATAGAACTAACCGGCCATCGCTCATAATATAATGAAATAGAAAACGCCAAAGAGTATATTAATATTTAGACGGCGTGTCTTCTTCAGAAAAAGTTTTGAATTTGAAAGTCTTTGAAAGCAATGATTTTTAAATTCAATTTAAATTTAGGGCAAACAGCAGGCAGGTTCACGTGAAAACAATTTTTTAACATCTTGCGAAGGATACTTTCTTCTGCATTGTGTTAAAAAGTATTCTCTCGTCTATTTTTGCTTGCCGTTCTGCATTTTGTAGACACTTTACCAAAACTTCTCTACGGTTAGAAATTGGTTTATAAGTTTTAAGAATATGAAGTGATGTATTGAGCGTGATAGTCATGATGATTATGATAAAAAGAATTAACCGGCAATCGCTCATAATATAATGACTATCACGCTCAATACATCACTATCACGCTCAATACATCACATTGACCATCACGCTCAATACATCACTTCATATTCTTAAAACTTATGAACCAATTTCTAACCGTAGAGAAGTGTTGGTAAAGTGTTTACAAAATGCAGAACGGCGAGCAAAAATAGACGAGAGAATACTTTTTAATACAATGCAGAAGAAACTGTCCTTCGCAAGATGTTAAAAAATTGTTTTCACGTGAACCTGCCTGCTATTTGCCCTAAATTCAAAATGAATTTAAAAGTCCTTGCTTTCAATGACTTTCAAATTCAAAACTTTATCTGAAGAAGACACGTTTTCGAAATATTAATATACTCTCTGGCGTTTTCTATTTCATTATATGATGAGCGATTGCCGGTTAATTCTATTTATCATCATTACTATCACGCTCAATACATTTTACATTTATCATCATTACTATCACGCTCAATACATCACTTCATATTCTTAAAACTTATGAACCAATTTCTAACCGTAGAGAAGTGTTGGTAAAGTGTTTACAAAACGCAGAACGGCAAGCAAAAATAGACGAGAGAATACTTAACACAATGCAGAAGAAAGTATCCTTCGCAAGATGTTAAAAAATTGTTTTCACGTGAACCTGCCTGCTGTTGCCCTAAATTCAAATTGAGTTTAAGAATCATTGCTTTCAATGACTTTCAAATTCAAAACTTTTTCTAAAGAAGACACGTCGTCAAAATATTAATATACTTTTTGGCGTTTTCTATTTCACTATATTATGAGCGATTGCCGGTTAATTCTATTTATCATAATCATCATATACTTGGTGGACATGAGGAATGACAGGAAGATGGAGTGCGGTGGCTCAGTGAATCCAGTCTGGTACCCGACGGTCATGAAGAAGAGACGGCAGAAGGAGGTGGAGGAGAGAAACGGGGAGGACATGTCTAGGCAGTTTCAATTCAGGCTGCTCTCTGAGATAGAAGAACTTTTGGATGAAGAGGTGGATATGAAGTCCAGTGAGAGTGATAGGAGTGGTAACAGTGACGATGAATATGATGTCATTTCTGAAGATGTTGAAAAAGAAAGGATCGTAGAAGTTACCGTTGATAGCAACCAGTTAGGCAAAGACGGGGTTTACAGAGAATGTTGATGACCAGGATGGCCCCATGCCCCCCACATAGAGGCATGTGAGGCTCAGTGAAAGAAAGGTAAGGGATAAGGGGTAAGGGTCTACATAACTCTAGCTAATCTCAGTGGTGAGGGTCTCTTGCTTACTGAATCGGCCAAAGCTGTCGTAGAGGTGGCCAACTCTTGAATTGGCAGGACCTGGAAGGTCCCAGGAGAGGATGCTCTAAGCTTTGACGTGGACACGATGCCCCACATGAAAAACAGGGAGATGTTGAACACGCTAGAGGCCCAGTCCTTGAACCTATTGTTGGACAGGATGGCGCAGGGCAAAGTGGAAGGGAGAAGTCCTCACCCACTACACCGACTCAAGTACCAAGAAGCAGGCATGTCTCATGGTGCTGCCCGGCGAGCGTATGGAACGGCAAGTGCTGGACTACAGAGTATTCCAGGAGTCCCTTGAGAAATTGATACTGAGAAGAAGAGATGTGATCCCTGCCTGATGCACAATGTAAACTTATAGGAGTTCACTAAATCTGGAAACATGATCATTTACTTTAGCGATTATTGGCTAGCTGACTACTCTACCAAACTGGCCAGTTGCATGCTAAGCTCAGTTTGCCACAGAACTTTGGTCCAAGGTGCCAGGGTTTTAAAATTATGTTAGCGAGCTTAAACTTTCACAATGTTTATGGATATATGCAAAGATTATTTTACCAGATTTGTGGGAAATTCTAAAAAATATACAATTATCACCCCACCATACATAAGCAATGAAATGTCAAAGCTTTCCTTGAAATGGGAAGCTCTCGTGAGTACCTTGTCCTTCCCGGCTTACTTACCTACCTACCTATCCTTCTTGAATTTTGCCTTGTGCCTTCATATACTGCCTCTTATTTGTTTCCACAATCAACCGACACATGTTTTTATATTTTTTTCAATTTGTATAATATTAAAAATTAAAACATACATATTATGTTGGCTCATTGACTTGAGATTGCCCCTTCTCCAGCCGACCTGCTGGAATCGCCCCTGTCTAATATCAGGTAAAAAGCCTGGGCGACGTCCTTACCTCTGAGCCAATCGTGCCTAGGCTGTCATAATGTTCAAGCGCCGCCACTGTACTTAGTACTTACTAAACAGTTGGCATCAGACTGGGAAGAAGACGAAACAGATATAGGTGTGGAGTTCTTTCAGTGAATGACTTTAATGACCGAGAAATGGAAACCCACCAATCTGTATTTGATCCCCACAAATCTAGGAGAGACCAGGGCAAAGCGGGGCAAAGCGGAAAAGCTGAATAACTCTCTGCAAAGTGCTGCAATCTGTCGCAAATGTGTGTCATACTGAGCGTTATTTAGCAAATCATCCCCCGCATCTTCGCCAGCTGTCTCCTCATTTCGCTTCTAGCGCGGTAGAGAAAAGTAGGGTTTTTAGGCTGTTAGCTGGCTTTTGTCCTACACTTCGCGGTCTTCAAAAGCCCATCCGAGCAGCACGGAGTTTTGTTTGATTGAACTGCTGGAAACCAGTACGGGTCCCTCGATTGTTTAGAAAAACCTCGCTTCGATCTGTCTCTTTTTGTGAGACTGGTCTCACATTCTCTTAGACTGTGTTGCATGGGGTACGGTGAACCGGGGCAAAGTGGAATCTGTCCACTTTGCCCCATGAATGGAAAGAGGGACGAAGTGCAGAGAAATAATAGATTTGACCTTGGCGCATTGGCGTGTAGAAACGGGGGGAGTGGACAGGAGGGCCAATGGTCCCCAATTTTTCAGTGGTGGGCCCCTACAACAGATGCAAAATATCGAAAACTGTAATAGAAAATAAGTAACCCAAACGGGCCCGAAAGTTTGTCTGGGAAACTTCTTATGCTGGCTTGGGCGCCTGAGCTGATTTAAGGTCCTATGAGTCAAACTCGAGGGACCGCCGAACTGACCTCTGATGTCCTATAATCTAATCTGGGGCCTCTTTAGCTGCACTGAGAGCCCCAGAGCTAGTTTGGGACCTCTAAGTCGTTCTATGGTATCTAAGCTGAGCTGAGAGCCGTGAGCTTGAATGGGACCTTGAGCTGGTCAAAGACCCTATATCAGCCGACATTGGGGCCCCTTAGCTAAGGTGTTCCCCGAGGCTAATATGACCCCTAAGCTAATCCTGGGCCCCTGTGCTGAACTGGGGGCGGGATTAGCTGGTCTGGACCCTCTACACAGTAATAGGGCCCCCGAGCTGGGTGTCATGAGCTTGAATTGGCCCTCCTGAGCTGTTCTTAGACCCTATATAAGCCAACCTGGGCCCCTGAGCTTATCCAGGCCCCTAAACTAATCTGGTCATCTGAGTCCATGTAGCTGGGGCTCCTGTGCTGAGATGGGGGCTCCTGAAGTGGTCTGGGGCTCCCTGAAAAGAGTCACGGAGCTGAAGGCTTTGAGCTTGTATGGGCCCTTTGAGCTGTTCTGACCATTACGTTCCACATAGCGGGAAAAGGTATGACATTTTCCTATTAAAAGTACTTCACCACATCTCAATAGCTCTAATAGCACAAGAGTTATGCCCAGTTTGCTTAAAACGCGCCCCGCTGGGGGGCGAAATTCGCCCCCTGGTTTTTCCCAGATGGCTCAAAAACAAAGAGACGCAGAACAACGAAACTTACGGTACCTTATCCCTCATCACTTTTACACATCTAACCAAATTTTTGGGTTAAGGTCACGTCAGGTCGAGGAGCTATTCAGGGTCAAGTGACCCGAACTCAAAACCTAAAATTACGAGTTTGAAGCAGCGCCCAGGGAAAATTAGCAAACCGATCAGTGTGAAACTTCCACAATATGATAAGGTCATCAGGGTCTACAAATGTACTATCTTGGAATTTTGATATTGGTGACCTAAGGGGATGTTAATTTTTTGGTCACTCCATTATAATTCTATGGTGAAAAATAGAATGGACTCATTTTCAGGAAATACCAAATAGATAAGGCTTAAAATCCTCAAACTGTCTATTCTTACCACGATCTTGACCATAAAGTTGAAATTTTGAGCATCTGACCTCTCGAAGGTCATATCAGGTCATGGGAGCAGAGAGTTATTGTTTTGCCAATAACTTCTCACTGAATTGAGATAAAGCTCCCATTTTGCTTGCATTGTGCTTATATTGTCACGGGGTGTCGATTGATATGCAACATGACCATACCAGGTCACTCTGTGACCCTGACCTAGGTCGAGGTCAGGTCATTTTGACTATTTGACCTAGCAAGGTCATATTATACATCATTCGATTCGCCGCGATGAGAGGAATCTAATGATGCATCAAGATTTGCTCTAGCTTCCCTGAGGACACAATGCTCTGTTGTAAGCCTATGGAGCATTCTTTGAACTATGCTGATCTCAGTATTGACCTGACATGAAAATTCTTCTTATAAATTCGCTTCGTCTTGTCAAGAGCTTTCAAACGCCACTCGTAATTTTCCTTTAGATTTCGTGGGGAACGAGATACGGAGGGGAGGGCGAAAAACGCCCACCAGCGGGGCGCGCATAAAGGACGGGGCGCGTGTTAAGCATTGCATATTGGTGAAAAAACCGATCGACCTAATTACCTGAGGTCAAATCATTGACCTAGCCTAGAACATACAAGTACCTTATTTCTTACTGAATTCACGCAGCTTTTAATGCACTTCACAATTTTGCTAACGCCCATACTTCGGAGTAAGGGATCGATGCCCCCTCCCGGTGGGGCGAAGTTCGCGCCGGATAACGGTGGGGCGAGGGTTGGTCATTTCACCAGCACTTAGCACAGGGCGCGCGGGTGCTGCAGCCCTTGATGAAGTGGATTGGCGCCGATATGGATCGCAGTTTGGCCATGGAAACTAGACCGCAATAAGCATTGCATTCATGCCCTATGGTTTTGCTTCTTGGAATAAGTGACAAACTTTTGAAGATAGATGATAATGATTAACTAACCTTGCAACTTAACCTGGCAAGTGGATGTAAAAAGTTTACCCAGGTTTAATTGACTAAAACAACGCTTTAGAGGCCCAATAACTAGGCATATACTGTCTTTGTATAGTCATTCTAAAACTGTTTTATAGGACCGGCCTACCCACATATTGACGCATTTTTGCAAAGCCCGGGCTTGTGACGGGCTTAAAAACATAGACCGGACCCAAAACTTCCAAAATCCCAACTCTACTCTGAAACGAACATAATCCATGAGAGCAGTTGTCTGAGGAGCGTCACTATTCCCCACTGAAAGTTTGTAGTTTCGACGATAGATGGCAGTGTTAAAGCAGATTGCTTATTTTAGTTCAGTTGCTACCACTGCATTTCATTGATTCCCTGCAGGGCGTGGCAGTGCCGTCATTCCTTGCCATGCTTTTACCATTCAGAGTTGTGCGTTTCAGAATTTACTTGAGTCAATTCAACTCAAGTGCTGAGAGTAGTTGACTCAGCTCCGACTCAACTCATGATCAAGAATTCAGTGAGTCGGCTCAAGCCCGGTTTAATAGCTGAATTCATTCAATTCAACACTGAATCAATTCGTGATTAAACACATGACCCAACTCAAACTTCGACGCGTTTAGAAAATGAAATGAATAAATGATACACATGAATAATAATAAAAAATAAAAATAAATTGATAAACCAGCAAAAAAAACAAAATGTTCAGGAAGTGTAACAAACAATTGAAGATTAACAGAGGCAAGATTAATTAATTTGCATTTAAACATTGGTTAATAATTAGCCAGCAACCATGAATAACTTCTTGATTCTTCCAGACTGTCACTGCCCCAAACAGCTACCACAACATGTTGCAATTATTTCTAAAAGGAGCATTGGATATTAAACTAGGTAAATGGAATAGAAAGGAACCTAAAAGGTCTAAGGTTGCACCAACATCCGACAAAAAACTGAACCTCCATACTGTCAGAGAATGTCCAAGCTAAAAAGCATAATATAAACTGTATTCGTAGGGATGGTAGAGGTCTTGCTTTTTCTGTTAAAGAACGATGCATGGTAATTTTTATAAATGACACATTACCACGCCATGAGTTAAATCAAAATTTAAGCAATAATTACTATAGTACCTAGTTGCAATTGCAAATTCTAAGAACGCCAGCAAACCCTAAGAAATAGTATACCATATATGACAAAGGATGATAGAAATGGAAATTTAATCAACGTGTTGTATTTGAATAAAGTCATATTCTAACCCCAATCCAATTTTCAGCTTGAGAACAACCTGCAATACAGCACACACGTATCGCTCTTCAAAATTGAAGAATAGCTTCATAGAAAATTTCTAATATATAGTTTTCCAAATAAAACACGGACGCCAAGCACGGGTTTCTAATCAGACATCAGTAACATGAAATAATTCCTGTGATTCTTGCAATAAAGGCGTCTCAACATTTCTGTACAATCAGGAGTCCAACTTTTCTATGCTAATAGCAGTATCTGCTTTTAATAGGCAAAATAAAAAAACGGCAGCATACGGCGCATTTAGGACAAAGGAAATGATATCATATGTTAGTATACAAATATTTGCATCACTCTATGAATAATCACGTGATGCTGCCTGTTTGCCTTGAGGCTAGTTAAAGGGAATGTGACACCTTGGTCGAATCCTGGAACTTTGTGAAATTAGGCGTACTTTTAGCCCAAAATAATGAAACCACTCATTATTTCTTGATAAGTTTTGAGTCGGAATGAGTCAAGATGTTCCGCCGAATCGAATAAAAACATTTCGGATTCGAATTTTACATTTCCGGATTGATATTCAGGTCGGCCATACTAGACGAGAACTATGATATTTACCCACGATTCTGATGAAGGGCGCCCGAATATATAATCTTCAGTGTTTTTACATTTCCGGATTCGAGGGAAGGCCAGGAACATCTTAGCAACTCACTCATTATTTCTCTAAAAATGTTTAATAAGCTCAATATTTAAAAAAACTCCTCTAGGACAATAAACAAATATCTGTCTGTGGATGATGTCATGATCTGGCAACCACTACCATACTTGAAATGCTTCAAGGGCTTCGATGGGCTGATGCGCATCGTGACGTTCGCATATGTCGTAACACCAGCAGCTCACAACAATGGAGGACCGGCGAAGGGCTGATGAGGGGGTTGGTGTCAGGTAGGTTTTAGTTTTTTTCTACGGAAATATCGAGTTCTAAGACAAATTATATATGGAGTACCGAGTTCTCCGACTTGCTTTACAACTTGGCTACCTCAGTTAAAATCACGTTAAGAAGGTGCCACATTCCCTTTAAGCTTGAGCCTATACTTGGTTGAATTTGTTCTTCAAAGACAGCAATGGCGTACACTATTCTCAGACGACGACCGCTGACAACAATCAGACCGACGACGCGTGTTGTTGCAGTGGTTGAAGTGAAGAAGTAATGTAAAATATCGAGGATGAAAAGTTTTTCAGAGATTTGAAATTTATTTTGTAGTGCGTTCCACCACTTCAAATGTTTAAGACAAGGCCAGTGATAGGAACCTGTTAAATTTTTCGAGTATATGTATTATTTATGCCTAGGGATTTATTCAGACCGGATTGGCCTTTAGAATAAGCAATAGAACCGTATAATTATTTTTATAATGAAACAAATTTAAGCTATGATTGAAACATCTACGATCACTGTAATGCTGCCTAGCGCACGCATTCTTACGTAAGGCACTTACGAAAACCCTTTACGGTAATGTCATTGCATTAATCAATAAAACTATTATGTCATTCATCGCTCCTAGGAGAAAGCAAAGGTGATTGAATTAACCAAGTCCAAATATTGATCCATCAATCAGTTGATAAAATAATCACTATCAGCTTTATATTTTTCCCATATGACAGGCTGAAAGGGTTGCGAGAACAGCAAAGAAACAGCAAAGAAAGAAACGAGCATGAAGAAAACCAGACGGCAATGAGCAGCAGAAAAAATAGGGGAAGAGAAACGGAACTCAAAACAAATGAACACTGCTATCGAACTGTGCCGAATCATGTGGCTAGCTTATTACACAAAATAAACCAACAATGTAAAGGGCAAAACAAAGTTGGAAAGTAAAACATGAAAAATGAGACAACGAAGATCAAAACAATAGCAACAAAAAAACTATATAATACAATTTGCCTATAGAGATGACAGAAAAACACATAAACAAAAGTCAATAACACCTAACATTAAAGGAACATTGTTGCAAAATGTTTATTGACTAGATCAACGGGTTGCAAAAAGTTGTTTCAGAAGTCGTATTTTCATTTTTGCAAATTCAGGCTCAAGAGCTATGGCTATCAATTTCTATATAAAAGAATGCCAAACTTTTCCTTTAAAGCAGTTCGATTGCTAAAACCTAAGACACCAAAAATTATTTTATAAAAATATATTTCCAAAATGCTTTTGAATGAGCAATATAGGACTTAAAAGAAATACCATGAACCTATCCCCCAGTCCTCAGGGATTTCGTCACATGGGCTTATCTTACATCAATGTGATGTCATCACGGCTCTCGATGAGTTATCGATATTCCCCTTTTGAAAAGCCGCGGAAACCCGAAGATATGAATACAAATTCTATAACACTAAGTAGCGCATTGGCCCGGTTCGATTACCCTAAAGATTATAATTAATCGTTGTTCGTTACTGCATGATTGCATTCCATGATTGCAAACCAGAAGAGCCTCTTTTGAGGCATGAAGAAAGTTTTTGGTGGTTTTACGGACGAGGAGATTGTCACCGCTCCGGCCTCGTTGATCAACATATCGTCGGTAATCTGTAAGTAAAATATTTCGAGCCTTTGATGTGGTCAATTGAGATTTTCTTAGCGTTAAAAAATGTGTGCGTGAAAAGTAAAAAAAACAATTTGAATTTTTGCTATCCATCGTTGCTTGCCACAAATGATTATTGAGGTTTTGTGTAGTGAGTGTAGTGAGTTAGGCACTAATCCTATCAAATATGGGCAATTCATTTAATGCTTAATAAGAAATTAATTCAATAATTTTATGCTGATAAACATATATTTCGGCTTTGTTGAAATTCGAAATTCAAGGGCGGAGTCAGGAGGGGTAGACATCGGAAACTTTTGTATATATGCTTTTGACGCTATTTTCTTATCCGAAGTGACTTGACGTTTGAGACTTGTAATGAGAGATGTAAGGAACCTATTTTTCAATTTTATTCCCACGGGCGGATGTAGGACAATTAAAAAGTGGCATTGTAACAAGTTGCTGCTTATTACCGTTTTTCGTATTGAGAGGCTTAATTCTTCAAATTTTACCTGAGAAATGTTGTTTCTGATACAAACTGAAATTTTGTACGTATTTTGGTGCTAATTCATACGCAGTTTCAAAAGCAGAAAACGAAGCAAACTCATGAAATCATAACAATTAATTGTTATGCATCCTTATAAATTGCTGCTCCCACGCCCTTAGCCCCTCTCTCCCCGAAATGTGTTCCTGGATCCGCCGCTGAGTGTCAACACTTCCGGCGTGCGTACGTTGGGAGGAGAAGATAACAGCTTCAAAGGGTTAGTGGGCCGGCGTGACATAAGACAATGCAGGATCCCATGGTGCCGCTGCCGAAGGCTAAGGAAGCCGAAGGTTCGCTGGAAGCCACCACCTATCTGAGGTTAAGTTTCCTGTTGAACATGAAACAGTTCTCCCGCCATTGTCTTTATTATACTTCCACTGAAGGCCAAACCGTACAGGAGCATGCCACTAATCTGTCATAAACAAGCCAATGCGAGCCCACACGGCAAGGCTGGAGATCTCTTCTGTGATTCCGTCCGGCTGTGATTCCGTCACGACGGACAGCATGGTAGTCAGCCTCTGCTCTGGCACGTGAGGGTCGAAACACTGTCATTATGGCGGGTACGACCCCGGCCAATCAGAATGCAGCCCCCATCAGTAGCGACAGCCAGCGAATACATCCGGAGCGACAACCACTCAGCTCAGGCCAGGGCGAAGCAGCACTCGGAGGGAGGAAGCCACGTCCGGCTGCAACTTGCGTGTTCATTATATAGTACTTAATACAAACATAATACTTGCGAGTTCATAATAGTATGTTTTTGGCTCGCTCTGCCTTCCAATGCTAAACCGCGTGTGGCGGCTGGTGCTTTCTCCAGTGGACGTTTTGGAAAGCATTTTGAAATCATCGGGGGCCAAGGGGTATCATTAAGTAGCATTGTTCCATGCAGTGGCATAGCATTATTGACAAAATAATCTGGCGGTGCGTCGCTCAGTGGTAGAGCACCTACCTTCCTCCTGAGTCTCAGGTCCCAGGTCTAAGTTCCAGCGAGGTATCTGAATATGCGTAGTCCGATTCCAAGCCCTCCGAACTGGTGCAGCTGGCGACGCCGTAACACACGCGCAATGGAAGGAGGGCGGAGGGCCCGCCTATTTTTTTCCAAAGTGACCGGAGAACCGTTCCCAGCCCAAAAACGTTATTTGGCTACCTTTGAAAGAGTTGGTGAAAGCATTTTGAAAAAATTCTTTCTTTATTACTTGCATACTTTCAAAGTCAGACCTGCATTTAGGTATAGCCTCAATTGCGCGGTCGCACTAGTCCGTCTGCGTTGGAGACCACGTGGTGATGCAGTATCGCCTTTTAACAAGATGACATGTCACAAGTCCCTTACTACCCTGGTCACAAACGCCGCCCCGGTAGTTCAGTTGGCAGAGCGTTGGTTTCCGCTCCACTGCAGTGGACCGGAGCCAAGCGCGCTGCTAGGAACATACAGTGGCAGTGTGTGTGTGCAGATTTGTGATCGGTTAAAAAACCTTCATTGTGGGAGTTGCTCGTTCGGGGGTCAGTATCTCAGAGACAAGTCCCCTGAAGACTCCCCTCTGTTCTTTCTTCCATTCAGGGCTTGCCGTCTCTTCACGATAAGGAAGTAGGGGGCACTCGATGTGTTAATATTCACATGGTAAAACAATCCCCACGTGAGACCCCAAATCCAGGGTGCTTTGAACCCCTCGCCTCCCTAAAAACCCACCCATGATGCCAACCTACCCGCGTTTAAAAGTGAAAATATCCACCCTATTTCTTGACAGTTTGTGAAAGCGCGGACGAGATGCAGGGTGCTACAATTATAGTTTTTCCGGTGCACAAGCCAATTCACATAAAGGAACGAAACAGGTTTTCGCCCATTTCCTCTTTTATTCCATCGAACAAGAGACAGGCAGACCCATATTCTTTCAAACACATGAAAACTGCAAGCGGTCGGTACAAAAGTCGTTAGATGCAGTTGCGTACTTTTCGCATCGCTATCCGTGTACCATACACTTTTATCGCTGCCCAAGAGCTCCACGCTCTCCCTCTCCTTCCACAGCCTGGTTCTTCACGTACATTTTTAGTGACTCCTGTTCTGAGGCCGATTCCTATTGAAGAAAACGGTAACATTAAACGCATCTAAAACGTCTAGGTATGTACATACATACGTACATGCCATCCGGTCCTCTCTAATTTCCAGGCTCACTGAAGGCAGGGTGTCAGGGAGAAGGCATCATAATGAGGTTTCACTCACACGGAACCCCCTTCCCAGTGGCGGATCCAGGAACTCGTTTCGGGAGAGGCAGGGCTAGGGGATTCGAGCCTCACCCACCAGTGCAACTGGTAGTCTCTCGCCTTTGTACTAGCTATAGGGGCTCGGATATTGGGGGTGGGGGGAGGCTCGAGTCCCCTAGCCCTTCCTCGGATCCGCCACTGACTACTCCTCTCTCCTGTGCTGGGTGTGGAAATACAAAAAAAGTTTATCTACGACGGTGTGGGCAAACCATGAAAAAGTGATATCTGATGACCCGCGCTATAGATATAATAATTTCAAAAGTATAAGCATGATAAAACATTTTTGTCGTGAATAGTGAGGCCGAACACATTTATAGGCGGACCAAGAGAGCTAGGGGGCAATTGCTTTCCTCGATCTAAAAGGTCACCCTGAAAGGATCACAGCGCCCCCTGAAAGGTCAATGACGCCCCGTGAAATGTCGTTTCCCACCCCCGCCCCCCAGTATAAGGGTATTGACGCCCCCGCGATAGCATCTGGCAACCACCTGATAAGTTTTGCTGCGTAAAAGCAGTGCCCCTGGTCCGAATGGTTCCCCCTTGATCGAAAACCCTGGATGGGGCGGATCTGCTGGATCACATCTATGGGCAATGGCATGAGCTATCTCACCAGGCCGCCAAATAAGCTTCATCTTTGAAGTTCACCCTGCTTGGTCCAAACATATGAACCATTTGCAGTTAACCCTCGCTCTTCACTTCCTTTAACTAAGAAAGCATCAATTTGTATATCTATTAACTGTTTTCAAACATGTCTAGTGCATTCCTTTGCCGTGCAAGATCTTGAAAAACTCAACAACCTTGAACTCCATGGATTTACACGTTAAGAGATGACCAAACCCACCGACGGTTGGTTCGAGCCTCAGCCCCGTAACTGCAGATAAGTGCTTAGACGGCGATACCATATAACACGAGAGCACAGACACCGATCAGGAGTGCACCACTAGTGCACAGACAACAGCGGACAGCAGGAGAGAAAAACCGGACACTAGACCACTAGCGGTGTTGCATAGGTCTCCTTTGCAGTAGCACACACCCATGCTCAAGTCATCCGGGTCTCTCGCACACCCAGGCACGTGCAATTTGTCCAGGCAAAACCGCATGGTCGCCTTTCCATACTCCGCCTTAGCACACCCCCTGGTGTTCGACCCCGCTCTCCGTGAGACCGCACTCCATCACGAATCGCTCCTGCGTCGCGTTGAACTCTTCACAAGGCGGCATGGCATCCCGCGCTTCCGGAGAGTTCAAGATCATGGGGAGATCTTCCCGCTCCTGGTCCAGTGAGCCGTCGTCGTTCACTGCGTCGATTATGCCACCGAAGTACTTGAAATCGGCACATTTGTAACACTGCAGCGCGCGTGCCGACGTCGCAAACAAGACCACCATAGCCACCGAAAGCTGGAAACCCAGCATGATGCTGCTCCACGCGCATACGCGGTTTACGGTCGGCGCTGTCGACTCCGACGTTTATCGAGAGCGAAACGCGTCAGTGTCGTCTAGAGGGACGGTCTGACGTGACGAGTCTCAGCACCACCGCGTCCCTCAATCCGGCAGCGTTCGCCCCGGCCGCTGGCGAGTGTCACACTGCGAGATTTGGTTGCACGCCCGCGGTGATCTGGCAAAACGGCTGCTGCGCGACGGCCTGGCAGCCTGGCGGCTGATGCGCACGCACCGGGCGGCCCTGAACGCGGGAGTTCACCGCCGGATTCTTGGGAAGCTGACCGCCCTTGGCAGCGTCCGTAGAGACCTGCACGTACCGGTGCGTTTCGCAGGAGCCAGACTGGCATTGCCGTCAGGCCCAGGCGGTCCGGCGCAAGGCCCCGGAATACCGTTCGGTTCAGTAGCGTAGCCAGGGCGGAACACAGAAGTGCAGTTTACACGGGAATGTAAACAGCACGGCACGGCAACGCACAGCCAGACACATATGCAGGCAATACCAGGGCTGATTTTCTGGGGGGGAATTGGTTAGATGGGGCTACAAAGCGAAAGCCTGTTACTTTTTCTAACATAAAGCGTTCTTTAGAACACCAAATCCCGTGTGGCCTCAATACCACACTGGATTGCTCCCTGACGCGCGCTTGGCTTGGAAGCGTCAAACCAAACCAAACAGCAAGAGCGTTTTCAACACACGATCCAGTGGGGTTATGAGAAAATACGGAATGTGGTGTTTCTAAAGAACGCAAGCGGTCAAAAATAAATCAAAAGCTCCTAGCACTGCATTTCTATCTTGGCACTTGCCCCAAGCGATTAATCTCACGTATTGTCGGCACACGTCACTGGCCGTGCCTTCCTCTGCCTTGCTGCGCCGTACCTTTTAAATTACCGTGCAAACTGGTCTAGTCATTATTCTGCTGATCGTTTTCCAAAATTTCATGTATTGTGCAACAGGAAGATTTAGCACCCAGTTTAGGGGACCCCAGCACCTGTATAAGATATTGAGGGGGCCCTTCACATATACTAAAGCTCTTCCCTAACGACTTCTGGGTACTCAACTTTCGCCACATTTCGGAATTAACCGACAGCCAAGATAGCGCCAGCATCATAACCGTTTGAGCCAAGGTGGGATTGCGCGACGATATGACAGTCGAACGAAGGCAATTGAATTCCCATTCAAAAAGTAAAGCTCGGGTGAGTAGTACCCATCGTTATCGCCATTTTATGCAAGATAATCTCCAGATTAGCTTTGCTGGTTGTTACGCTGTGGTACGTGGACTGACGGTATGGTGCTTGCAACGTGCTTCTTCTAATAAAAGGACTTTATTGCTGACAACCAAGCGCACGTTCAACTTCAAGACGAAAAGCGAGAGCTGGCTCAATCCTTTGGCGACTGACCATTATTCTCACGCATAAACGGGAAGTCCCGATAAATGAATTTACAGCCATCTAAGAGGTAGCTCGATAGAAAAAAGCAATAGAAAATAGTTCAAAGTGATGGCATCTACCCTTTCGCAATTTCTAAATCATAGGCGGACCCAGGGGTGGGCAAGTCCGGGCACTTGTCTGCCCCCCCCAATCAACCCTTCTGCGCCAATGGAGAATGCCAGTACCGACCCTCACCCACAGGTTTTGGCACCCCCTTTGTCCTGATGGCGCCCCTTCTGACCCTTACCCGCGAAATGAAATCCCGGATCCAATGTTCCGAGTAAGCAAAGTTTTCGGTTTATCAACCAGCATCAAACTATTTGTAACTTTCTCAGTGTCACTAGCATTCCCGCTGCCACAAAAATAGCTTTTTTCAGCGCTGCAGCTCATCGAAATCCTTGTTCGAAGGTCTCGGGGAAACGATCACTCCTCCTATGCAATATTACGGTTTTAGAAAATTCAGCATAGTGAATCCCATTGATGCTGGTACCCATGAGTACGCGTTCCGTTAATGCACGACATCTACTCACGACTGTATAAGCTTTTCATTAAAGTGACGGTTGGTCTGGGTCGTATCAGGTCGTTCCTTAGTGATATATTTGTTCATTAGTGAGCCCGTATGTAGGGATGGACGTCGCCGATGCTGGGCAACGGCCCGATAATCAGTTTTTCAGATAGAACTAATACCCTGGTGAAAAACCACATTGATTTCGTAATAACACAACAGTAACCTACTGAAAGAGATACACGAAAATGGCAGGAAATTGGAACATTATTCGTTTTAATAAATCCTTCAGCGCATTATGGGCAGTGATTGCTGAAACATGTTACGCCAGTTGCACTTTAACACGCAGCGGTACGGGAGTTCCCACCCCTTCATCGATAGGGGGGGCAGGCACCGCCCCTCCCATGACTTAGGAACGTCGTTACGTAGCAAAAAGCGGAAGGCAGTGTTTGATAGCGTGTCTTAATATCTACCAAAAAAGCTTTCCGTCCCAACAGTTTCAAGGCCGGTAACAGTTAAAAAGGGAATTCAATGGAAAATAACGATTAAGTTTTGTGTCATAACAATTGACAGAGCAGAGTTCTTCCTGTTCCTTCTAAAAACTTATTAGTAAGACCACTTGACCTGGACTGGTCAAGTGACCTGATATGGCCTCGACCTCAAAATTGTCAGAATTTGCCCAAAAGACATGGTAACAGGCATGTCAAATACGACGGCGCTGCAGGCGTTTTTTGGCTCTTTGGAAAATCTTGGGATGAGAATCGTATGTGCTGCACACGTTTAAGGTCACACAGGTGCCTGTAGTGGACGTTAGTTATTATCTCACTTGGGATTACATGGAATATGGCAGATTAATGGGATTTGAACGGAGACATCAATCACACCGAGCACACCGAAAAATCCCTGGCTTTATCTTTCACTTCGTTTAGTAGTAGTCATGCACGGAAATAATGGTTTCATCATGGAATGGGGATACCCACCCAGGATTTCTTCCGGAGGGGATTCGGCGGAGGCGGATTTATCCGGGGATCCATGGAAAAGATACGGCGACCATGAAAAGATACATCGACCCCTGAAAGGTCGATTGCGCCCCCCCTGAAATGTCGCTTCCAACCCCAACACCTCACCCCCCCACCAGGACGCAAAAATCAGCGCCCACCGATATGATTTTGCGCCCTCTGATACGTTTTGCCGGTCAAAAGCGGCGCCCCCCGGACCGGATGGCGCCCATCCGGGAAGGTGCCCCCACCCCGATCGGCAATCCTGTATCCGCCTATGGCTGGTACTCCGTAAAACGTGAAGAGGAAACAAGCCTTCACAAAACTAGAAGCGTTTGAGTTTATCAATAATTGTTCTGATTGGCGCTCGCAATACCAGTTGCCTTATTTTACGATAAGAAATGTGTTGAATGTAGTACAAGATTGAATATGAATTTTCCAGTTCAATTATCCGCTCTATCTCTCGGATGTATGTCGGATGTATGTCGTTTCGAAAAACAATGTGTCAGCTTCCACGCTCAATACCGTGTCATAAAAGGAGTTATGACCATCTATGAAAGAAGTGCTTGTTTCTGGTAGGGATGAGACCTACTGGGGGCAGCGAGCCGTTCCTGTATCACTTACACCAATGCTCTCGGGCGGCCTGGTATGGTGGCACCACCATTAAAAATTACAGCTTAAGCAGCAGGCTCGGTCTTCTTATTATGCTGCGAGAGTTATCTTCTCTTTTTATAGTATCCATTTCCCTGCAAATGAATTCAAACAGCAGGAGTTATTTGTCACACTGTTTTATTGGCTCATGTGAAGGCCTCCGAGGCAGTGGCGGCCATCACGAATGCCCGACAGCCGCCACTGCCCTGAAACCCTTCCTTCCCTCATCGTTTCGGAATGTTCATTTCGTACATTGATAATACAGCCTATGGCATTCAGTACTCTTCTCCCTCGTCCTCGCCTTCAACAGAGTCGATGCCAACCTCTTCATAATCTTTCTCCAGCGCGGCAAGATCCTCCCGAGCCTCGGAGAACTCGCCCTCTTCCATACCCTCTCCGACGTACCAGTGCACGAAGGCCCGCTTGGCGTACATCAGGTCGAACTTGTGGTCCAGACGCGCCCAGGCTTCAGCGATTGCGGTGGTGTTGGACAACATGCAGACGGCACGGCTGACCTTGGCGAGGTCAGCTCCTGGCACAACAGTCGGGGGCTGGTAGTTGATGCCAACCTTGAAACCAGTGGGGCACCAGTCGACAAACTGGATGCTACGTTTTGTCTTAATGGCAGCAATGGCGGCGTTGACGTCCTTGGGAACTACGTCTCCCCGGTATAGCATGCAGCAGGCCATGTACTTGCCGTGGCGCGGGTCACACTTCACCATCTGGTTGGCGGGCTCGAAGCAAGCGTTCGTGATTTCAGCCACGGACAGCTGCTCGTGATAGGCCTTCTCTGCCGAGATAACTGGCGCGTAGGTGGCCAGCGGGAAGTGGATACGAGGATATGGCACCAGGTTGGTTTGGAACTCGGTAAGATCCACGTTGAGGGCGCCGTCAAAGCGCAGTGATGCCGTGATGGAGGAGACGATTTGTCCGATCAACCGGTTCAGGTTTGTGTACGACGGACGCTCGATGTCCAGATTGCGGCGGCAGATGTCATAGATTGCCTCGTTGTCGACCATGAAGGCACAATCCGAGTGTTCTAGCGTGGTGTGGGTCGTCAGGATGGAGTTGTAGGGCTCAACCACGGCAGTAGCGACCTGCGGAGCGGGGTAGATGGCGAACTCCAGCTTGCTCTTCTTGCCGTAGTCCACGCTGAGGCGCTCCATCAACAGCGAAGTGAAGCCGGAACCGGTGCCCCCTCCGAAGCAGTGGAAAATGAGAAACCCCTGCAGTCCTGTACATTGGTCAGCCAGCTTCCTGATCCGGTCCAGCACCAGGTCAACTACCTCCTTGCCCACAGTATAGTGTCCCCGAGCGTAATTGTTGGCAGCATCTTCCTTGCCGGAGATGAGCTGCTCCGGGTGGAACAGCTGACGGTACACTCCTGTACGGATCTCATCCACAACACTTGGTTCAAGGTCCACAAACACAGCGCGTGGCACGTGCTTGCCGGCCCCGGTCTCGGAGAAGAAGGTGGAGAAGCTGTCGTCGGCAGCTCCCAGCGACTTGTCGGAGGGAATCTGGCCATCCGGGCTGATACCGTGTTCCAAACAGTAGAGCTCCCAACAGGAATTGCCCATCTGGCAACCCGCCTGGCCAAGGTGGACGGAGATGCACTCGCGCTGGAATGACAGAATACTGTTAGCATTCATCCGGGCAATAACCTCTGTCATCCGCCCATTTTCTCTCCCGGTTACCATGTGGAACAGAACGCTATGTGGACATATTGCACTAAAACTGACCGCAAAATGTGACGGTGATTAAAAACACAATAAAAACTAATAATATTCTTAAGTACTATTGAAAATCCATCAGCTGCTTATAATTCAGAGAAAAAATATCAGCAGAAAGTAAAACGTTGAGCACATTGAAAAAATTGGAGTAACAGGGAAATAAATTGGTTCCCTTAGCTAAAAACTAAGCTATACACATGAACATGTATGACGTCATTTCAAACCGCCAACTTCTTTAATTTGACTGGAGTTAATTTTCAGATGAAAAGCCAGGGGCGGGTCGTAACCATGGCGGACACTCTTAGTTAAGTCCCCACCATCGCTATTGTTTGTAGTCAGCATATTTCGCCCCCACCCTCTCCCCAATTTTCCATTTCCTGACATCTACTTTCAGTGGCGGATCCAAGGGGGAAGGCATTTGCCCCCCCCAAATGGAAAAGCTCGGGGCAAAACTATGTTTTTGCCCCTCCGAAAGTGATTGACCTCCTTTTTCCCCGACTCCTTTTCAGTTTATGAGCAAGATTTTGGTGCTTCAACTCTTAACTTCAAACAGAACTAGTTTGTTGAGTGTAAATATTGGGCATCGGATCGGAAAAAGTATCTCGAGCCCTTATTTCTATCCCATGACTGTTTTTTTCGCCTCAAGCACCCAAAATTCTACCGGCAAGTGATAATGCAGCGCAGATTTCAAGGCGTTATTATTTTTTTTTTGGCTTTTCGACATTTCACTTTGGTTTGCCCCTTCCAAACCCACCGGCTAGATCCGCCACTGTCTACTTTTCAGCCAAAGCTTCCTCAGTATTCTGCATAAGAAAAGCCTCCCAGATAAAAATGTTTGACTCATTGTATTTCGAAGGATTTCCCATGCACCTGGGCGGTGCAACCATTTCAGTTCCCTGAACTGAGGCCCCAGAAGCACACGGTGTTTGTTTCCTAATTGGTACGACAGCAGCTGCATGCTAGCCCCCCCTCCGCACCCCACCCGGTGTTCCACCTCCCCGCAACCCACCAGGTGTTTCACCTTCCCCGCACCCCACCCGCCGCGCGCCGTTGTAGAGACAAAAAAAAAAACATCGGCCGCTTTTCGCATATTTACTAGACCTGCATCCCCGTCCTTCAAATCAAAACATTTTTCTGATATCCTGGTCAATTTTCATTCATCACATTTCAGTTCCGCGGACGTTGTCCAGTGGGGGAGCCATCCATGATCCACCCATCCATCCATGCCAGGTCTGGAAGCGACGGTTGGGCGGTGGCCATCTTTGCTGTGGCCGCCGCCCGGCAGCGTGAGCGCGGGGCCGGCGGAAGCGGGAGCACGTGAGCGGAAAGGGTGGCGCCAAGGCCCCAGATCGATACCGGCGCCAGACTGCAGCGGAATTGATGGGGATACAAGTTTAACTCTACTAACAAGTTTCCCGTGTCGGCGTGTGTAAAATGAAAACGTGTGGTCTGTGACAAATATTTAAACATATGCATAAGATCAGAATATATATATATATATATATATATATATATACATATATATATATATATATATATATATATATATATATATATATATATATGTATGTATAAAACACAGTTCTGTACAACCATACCTGCCTCAAATAAAAATATATATATACATATCCCCGCCGTGTATACACATAGCTTCAACCTGCGACTTAGCCTATCAGTGGGTTCTAAGCCTTTTGGTGATGAATTTGAACAAATAAAATGAAATTTTAGTCGACGACAAAATTTTAGTCGGTGAGCACGTGAGCGGAACGGGTGGCGCCAAGGTCCCAGATCGATACCGGCGCCAGCCAGACTGCAGCAGATTTGATCCAGACTGCAGCGGATTTGATGGGGATACAAGTTGAACTCTACTAACAAGTTTCTCGTGTCGTCGTGGGTAAAATGAAAACGTATGGTTCCTGACAAATACTTAAAAAATATGCATTAGATCAGAATATACATAATAAATATACAGAATGAAATGAAATTTTAGTCAACCTCGTCCGAAATCCATAACCAAATTGATAACAATAGTCTGTGAGTCACCAAATTAGAAGGGAGTGTAGACGCATGTGTCACGACACCCCCATTCTCTACTGCCTCACATTCCCAGGTTAGAGATGCTGTTTTCAGGCAGCTGAATCAATGCACGCCAAATGTGCAGGAATATCTAATATCTCGCGCATCGCTGACAATAGATCCAGGGGGTTTTGGATGGAATCGCAACAAAGCACTAATATAAATCCCTTGAGAGACCCAAGATTCAGCGGGTAGCGACCAAACCCCCTCATCCCACTAGTTCTTCACCTTCAGACTTGTACCCCCAGGACACCGATATCAGCGCCTTGGTAATAAAGTATTCCTCCCTCGCCCTGATAGGTTGTGCCCTCCAAGTGGTGCGCCTCTGATCTGAATGGTGTGGGTTCATCCCCTTCTCGATCGGAGATCCTGGATCCGCTTATGGCCTCCGCCCTTGCTGCGAGTCGAAGCATTACTATTCCATTGGTGCAGAGCGCAAAACCGGTTCTGGTTGAAGGAAATGCAACTGCATAGCGATACGAAGAAAAAACATTGAAATCCAGATATGTTAAATACCCCACAATACTAAGTTCTTGAAGACACTTTCCGTAAGCACACTTACAATTTCGACACATTACTTAAGCAATACAGCCATGATTCTGTGCTGGACTCGCGAAATGCTGGAAACTTACCATTGTGAATTCGAGGCTTGTAACAGAACAGGCGAATCTCTCTGGTCGGTCCGGCGGCGCTACGACGCTTCCTCGACTCGCGGAAATTCTAATCTCATTGGCAACAGACGCCCTTCATATAGGCTACCCCGCGCCTCCCCGACTGCGGCACGCTGCCCGTTTTTCATTGGCTGGCACCGCCGGTCCGCAGCGTGAGGAGGGGTAGGTGGGGAGGGGCAGGGGGATGGTGCTCCAGTGAGTCAGTCGGCAGACGACCGCCTCCGTGGCGCGTCCAGGCAAAAATTGTTCAAAGGGCTGCAAAATACCACATTTAAAACGTTGTATCTGAAGTAATACAATTCATACAACACTGGGGATACACCACGGTAGTTGTTTTCTCTATTTGGTCTCAGTGGCGTTGGAGATGGGATTTATTTTACCTCCAGTGTCCGGCCCCTCCCTTTTGTAAGTAGAGGGTCGATAAGGTTCACTGTCGGCACGGACGATGGTAGGATCAATACAGCGCAGGCTTAAGTCGCTCCTGGCTTTCGCCTGAACTTGGTACTTTGGATGGATTGGTGGGCTAGCTTGCTCCGAGCACGTGAGGCACCCATTCCACCACCAAACGCCGACCACGGCGCTGCGGCCCCATGCATCAGCTCCATCAAATGCAGCACTGTGACGGGACCGCTATTCCACAGACCAGTAAGAGTTCGATTGAAATGACACCGAATATGTATCGACTTTCTTGTCATTTGCGGGACGAAGGGGAGCGCAATGACGGCACGCGGCAGATAATTCGAGTACAATAATACCCACTATACGCAAATAGAGGTAAAATTTTATCACTCCAGATTTACCCAATTTAACCTCACCGCTGCATAGCTAGCAGCCCCGCCCTTGGTCCAACAGTGGGATCCGCGGGATCTCCGTAATCTCCTCCGGGACTTTTCTGTACTTTTCCGGGACTTTTCGTAATCTCCTCCGGGAGTTTCTGACTGACTCACTCACGCCTAAACTGTACTGCGTGGACCTCTTCATGGCGTTAATCAAACAGTGCGCGGGAGTGATATTTTCAGCAGGTGAACGGGGCACGCTCAAACAAATAGGTGAGAAAGCGAGGCGGGTCACCCCCACCCAGACGCCACAAACAGTGACCCACGTGTGTGATGATAGCACAGCAAACAGTCCACTAAGGAGGGAAAACGTTGAACGCGCATGAGACAGGCGGCTCATGGAGCCCAATTGGTCTTCAAATATTTGGCACGGTGGCTAGTAAGAGCTGAGCGGGGCATACGCGGATCCAGGAGGGGAGGCAAAGGAGGGCAGGTGCCCCCCCCATCGACCCTCGGCGCCCCCTGAAATAGTCATGGCGCCCCCTGCAAAGTCGATGGCACCCCTTGAAATGTCACTTCCCAGGATGTAAAAATTGGCGCCCGCTGATTGGATTTGAAAAGGTGAACGCTGCAAAAACGGTGAAAAACACAATATACACGAAAACTCAGGCGCTCACATTCCCGGTTCTTTTCAGCATTCGTTGCATCGGGCAATTTGTTTGTCTCGCAGATATTGCTTTTTTAAATCAGCTGAATACCGTGGCCTTGGCTCTGATTAGTTGCAGTGATTTTTCGGAGTATGTCGAGCAGAGGATTTCCATCGAAACTTTGTCCGTGCAAGGCTGATCAATCTGGATCGCTGCGATTTGTATAGATGGCAGCACCAGTTACTGGCCTGTCGCGCTGCCTGGTCCGCGGCTGCTTTTAATTAAGGCTTTGGCTATTGATGCTTTTGAGACAGCAAAATATGCATGAAATCAATTGCTACGTTTCACACGTACTTTTAAAGCAATTTGGTGTGGCTTTATTTGGAAGAAAACCAGTAACCACAATATCAAAAGAGATATCATGGCACGCTTCACTTGGTGTTTAACCTTTCCAAAGGCCGTTGGAACTGCATAAAACCGATTAATAATAATTTTTGGGGCTTATCGACGCACCAACTGCCAGGGTCATATGGCGTCGCCAACTCTTTCCCTGTTGGAAGGGTTTCTCGGGAGCCAGCTTGCTCCTTGTTCAGGGAAGCCGCCGGGCCTTGAACCCGGGTCGGCTGCGTGGAAGCCAGCTACGCTGACCACTCCACTACCGCGCCCCCAAAACCGATTAAAGTTCTCATAATTAAAATGATGAAACTTTCGAACATTTTTTGGACATTGTTCATCGTTTATTGACTGCAATCGTCAAGTGTTTACATACCGTCAAATAGAAGCGCTGAGCAGGTACTCGGCTGGCAGCTGCACTGGTGCTCTCGGACTCAGGCAAGACACTCAATCAGGAATGAAGCCCAAACTCCCTGAGCCTCTTGAATGAAGAATATGTGATTACTGGCAAGTAAGCAACAGCTTTCCGCTTTTACTCCTGCCACCCTACTACGCTCTCGGACCCCGAAGCACTAGTGGTGGACAAGCCGCAGTCCAAATATATTTTTTCGACGCCGGCTGGCACCCACCCTACATCACCTCAACGGTCAGCTGTCGACGACGACGGCCATCCCAGCAGGTCATCTCTCTCCCCTCGCGGTGTCGGATCCCCTCTGAAGCGTTTCGTGTACTCAAAATATTATTCCAACAATATATCACTGAAAACTTTGACTTCGAGCCATCTCACATCACATTGTTACCACACATTGGCGGATCCACGGGCAGCTTTTGGAGGGAGCCAAACCAACGTTGGGGGGGGATAGAACGAGAAAAAGTCGCGAAAATATAGTATTCTTAAAGAAAATCGTTCAAAATTTAGTCCTATTGTGGGAGGAGGGAAAAGTATACTATCTTTGGCCATGGCCCCTTTGCCCCCCTTGGATCCACCAGTGTTACCACAGCTGACACAAGAGCAGTACTGACCGGCCTTACATCATTGCAATCAGGCGTTGCATCTGAGATATGAGCCAGGCATGTCTCGTGTGTCCGCGGGAAGGGTTCCGCAAGGCGAGCTTGGCGAGGCAATACAAACCCGCCAACTCTTCTGCACTCAACGAGATCAAGGGTTGAATTGTCCACTTCAAAATGACCACACTCCTGAGAGTGAGGGTCATTCTGTCTTCTGCAAGAAATATACAGACATTATTTCTACTGGCACACTCTACTCCCTTCCCTTCGTTCACAAAAATTATACCGTTGGATCCGAAAAGTCAAACCAAAAGTTGATTGCATTCAGATTTATCATCTTTACCGCTAGAACCAGAGGAGGCGGCGTAGATAGGGATGCATCGGTCAAGAGTACATAACACCACCGGTACAATCGTATTTCATACCGAGCGGGGCCATGAACCTATGACTTTTGCATTGCTGCAAGCCGGTAGCCCACCGCGATGGATCTTCTTGAGCGCTTCATCTTCTTGAGAAATTGGTACATCTTATATCTTAAGCGGACATATTTCTTAACCCGCGCCCCACCGGGGGTCCGGCGCCACCTTCGCCCCACCGGGGGGGCCATCGATGGCCCCCCCTCTAACTCCGGAAAATATGGGCGTTAGCGCAAATCTGCAAAGTGCAATAGAAAGCTCGCGTGAATTCAGTAAGAAATTACTTCGCATGTTTTAGTGCTCAGGTCAATAGTTTGACCTCCAGAGGTCAAATTAGGTCAAGATCGGCTATTTTCACTCAAATATGCAATGATTAAGCAAACTGGGTATAACTCTTATGTCATTAGAGCTATTGAGGCCTGGTAAAGTACATTTGATAGCAAATTGCCAGTACTTTTTCCGCTATGTGGAACGTAAAGACCTCCCGCCAGTGGTTTGACCGCCAGAGGTCACCTCGTGACTTAATATGACCTGAGGTCACGAAAGGTCAAAAAGTGACCTTGCCGTATATCAAATGAAAGCCAGTGACAAGACAAACACGATGGTGTTTGTTTCACCGCTCTAGCTCAATTAGGTCAAAAGTTATTGTCAAAATACTGTTTGTGACCTCTGGTGACCTTGGATGACCTTGGAAAAGTCAAAGGGCAAATATGACCCCTGGGATCCGTGAAAGGGTGTCCAAAAACGCTGTTCTGAGCAGTCTGAGTATGTGCAATCATTTTTGTGGCTTTTATATCATGAAATAGCTTTTCCCCATACTTTTCCAATGGGAGAGGTCGCCTCGTGACCTGACCTCAGGGCACGAAATCGAAAAATCCCGGATATACACCTTGTAGACCCTGGAGGGGTCATGAAGTGTAGGAAGTTTCAAATCGATCGACTTTGAAATGTAGCTCTTACAGAGCTCTAAAGGTGAAGTGAGGTGACCTTGGTTGACCTCGTCTGGTGACCTGACCTTGGGTGACCCGGGGTAAAAATTTCAGGGATGATGGGAAAATGATGCAGTGAGAGGTAAAGCCCTCAACCGCGGTGCTGCGTCTCGTCGTTTTTCTGCTATCCCGGAAAAACCTTAGGGGGGGCCATCGATGGCCTTCCCGGTGGGGCGAGGGTTAATTCTTGGAAATTTCGAAGAAATCAGACTGAGTTCATGCTCAGCAAAGTGGGCGATAACAGCCAAAGAGTGCACCAAAAGCCTATCCGCCCGGCATTAGACAAAACCAATGACAGCACGTCATGACTCCTTGAAATAGTCACGAAACCCACTGAAAGGTCGATGCACCCCCTGAAATGTTGCTTTCCCCCGGATTGCAAACATCGGCACTCTGGCGATAAGATTTGACACCCACCTATGTAATAGATTTCGTCACCCGAAAGTGACACCCCTAGTCCGGATGGCATTCCCCCGGGATGAATGAAATAGTTAGAGTATTGGATAAAAATGGACCATATAAAAAGTAAGCCCCACCGCCAGTTTCGATCCTGCCACCTTCCGATCTCTAAGCCGCGTCCCTACCACTGGACCAGGGGTTGCGCTCCGGCTTTTTGCATAGGCCAAAAATGGCAACCGCAAATCTGGCATTGGGCACGGTGATGACGTCAGCAATCGCCTAGAAATGCTTAGCAACGCATTGCCGCTGTGTATGGAAGAAGACGTGGCTCAGCAGATAGTTTGCGTGTTAGGGGCAATAATACTGCTTTTTTGTGAACGTGGGGTAATGAATCCTGGGTCTGCCCCTCGCCAGATGCATGTTGACACCGTACAAACATCCCACGATCCGTAGCCGATTTTTATCCAATGAATGGGCGGCTCCACCTCGATAGCAATCGCTGACGTCACAAACGTAAAAGTCTCTAAAAAAGAGGTTGCCATTTTTTGAGAGCGGAGCGTTCTACCTCTACATTTAAAGACCTTGCACTGGACTACCGCGGCAGGGATCCAGGCGCAATTTTCATGCGTATACACTGCAGTAAGCTATGCCGCCTGAGTAATAGACTATCCCGCACCACACAATTTGGAACAGCCATTGAAACCATTTGGAACAAATTGGAACAAATGGAACGCCAGCTTGAAGCAATGGCGCCGGGCAATTGGAACACATTTGGAACAGCCTGAAACGCAATTTGGAACATTTGGAACGTATTTGGAACAGGGTTTGAATGGCATTTGGAACCAATTGGAACAAATTGGAACAAGCCGCGCGGAGACGATCGCTGATGACACGGCGCAGGATGACACGCAAAATCGTGAAGCGTATCCACTTTTTTTTCCATTCGCGTTTGCTGCTTCAGCGAGAAGGAAGTACTCTAGGCGATCTTGTCTTTGGTTCTTAGGTGTACTTTTGACTTGGATTTCTTCAGAGAGAGGATGGGTTGAACGTGGTGGCCTTGGTTTCCGATTGTCATTCTAGCGATAGTTTTCCCGGATCCATATTGGGTTATTGGCATCTTCCTCCGTGAGTGTTAGGCGTGGTTGTTGTTTTTTTTGGCGCGGCGCCGCCATCTTTGAACTAGGTTCTTCTTGTTTGTTTCACTCTCGGTTTGTAGTTTTGAGTAGATCCTGTTTTTGGACTCACATTTGTCAGAAACTTCATTCAGTTAGTGAGAGTCTTGGATTTTAGGACCTTGCCGCAATGGCAAGGACTAAAAAGCGAGCTTTTGACGATTCTGTTCTGTTGGAGAGAGATGGAGGAGAGGAAGGGGCTTTCTTGGTGGTGGAGTTGGTGTCTGGTAAGCCCCTTAAAAGTAAGGGCTGGCCATGGCTGCAAGCTTGCATTAGGAATGTAGTTGGAGGAAAAGTGGAAAAGGCTTTTTTCTCGGGTGATGGAAAGCTGATCATTAAAACTAAAAACTCAAAACAAACAAAACAATTCCTACAAGCTAAGTTCTTTGATGGTGAACCGGTCAAGTGTGTACTCCATGAGAAGATGAACAGCAGCAGGGGCACAATATATGCCTATGACCTGGTAGATCTGGGAGAGGAAGGAGTCCTAGGGTGGCTGAAGGAGTATGGAGTGACTGGTGTCCACCAAGTCAAGAGAAAGACCAGGGAGGGGGAGGTGGGTACACCGTGTTTTGTACTGACCTTTAATCGCAGCAGGGTCCCAGAGGACATAAAGCTGGATTACGTACGGTACAAAGTGAGACCATGTTACCCAAAACCCCTGATGTGCCAGGCGTTTGGAAGGTTTGGCCATAGGGAGGACAGGTGTAAGTTTGACTTGAAGTGCTTGAAGTGTGGAATGGATAAGGCAGATCATAGCGATGAAAAGTGTGTTTTGCAATGTGCAAACTGTCAATCAAAAGATCACACATATTTGAAGGTAGATGAGTGCCCAAAGTACAAGGAACAGATAGAAATATGTCAGTTGAAATATGATCAGGATGTATCGTTTAAGGAAGCAGAAAGGATGTTCAAGGAAAGGCAGAAGGGACTGCCCTTGCAGACTCAGGGGTGTAATTTTCTATCTCTTTGGGGTGCCCGAGCACCCCCAATCCTAATTCGAGCACCCCCAATCATGTGCTGAGCACCCCCAATACACGTGCCGCCCCTGGCTTATCACTGCTACCCTGAAGAGTGTCACCCTATCTCATCACTGTCACCCTGATCCGTACCGCCCCTGTAAGTTTTCCCGTTCCGGGGTTCATTACTTCAACTCTGGTTTGTTCCACCTCTAGCTAATCATTGCCACCTGACTTATCCTTTCCCCTGATTTATGACGCCGCATCATTGCCACCCCAGTCTGATTAATGTCGCCAAAAATTTATCACTGCAGCCCCCTCCGGATGAGTACTGCCGCCTTTTGTTTCATCACTGATCAGCTGGCTGATCACTGACACCCCTGGTTTATTACTGCCGCCTTAATTTATGCCGCCCCTGGTGAAAAACCGGTTTATTTCAACATCCATATACTTACCCCACCTGGTTAGTCACTGTTTCCCACCGAATTATCATTGCCGCCCCTCCGGCTGATCACTGCCACCCCTCGTTTACCACTGCCGCCCCTGGCTGATCACTGCCGCCCCTGGCTGATCCTTACCGCTCCCTGACTGATAACTGCCGCCCCTTGACTGCTAACTGCCGCCCCTGGCGGATGAATGCCGCCCCTGGTGGATAATTGCCGCCCCTTGGCAGATCAATACCGCCCCTGGCAGATCACTGCCGCCCACTGACTGATAACTGCCGCCCCCTGACTCATCACTACCGCACCCTGGCTGATCACTGGCGCCCCTGACCCATAACTGCCACCCCTTGGATGATCACTGCCGCCCCTGGCTGATCACTGCCGCCCCCTGACTGATCACTGCCGCCCCTGGCTGATCATTGCCGCCCCCTGGGCCGATCATTGCCGCCCTCTGACTGAAAACTGCTGGCTCTTGGCTGATAACTGCCGCCTCTTGACTGATAACTGCCGCCCCTTTGATGCTAACTGCCGCCCCTGGCTGACTCCTGCCGCCCCCTGGCTGATTATTTCCACCCATTGGCTACTAACTACCGCCCCTGGCTGACCACTACCGCCCCCTGGCTGATCATTGCCGCCCCCTGACTGAAAACTGCCGGCTCTTGGCTGATAACTGCCGTCCATGGCGGATCGCTGCCGCCCCTTGACTGATACCTGCCGCCCCCTGGCTGTTAACTGCCGCCCCTGGCTGATAACTGCCGCCCCCTGGCTGATCATTGCCGTCCCTGACTGAAAACTGCCAGTCATTGGATGATAACTGCCGCCGCTGACTGATCACTGCCGCCCCCGGCGGATTGATAAATACCACCCCCTGGCTGATAACTGTTGCCCCTGGCTGATAGCTGCCTCCACTTGACTGATAAATTCCGCCCCTTGGCTGCTAACTGCCGCCCCTGGCTGATAACTGCCGCACCTTGATTGATAATTGCCACCCCGGCTAATCACTGCCGCCCCCTGATTGATAACTGCGGCCTCCTGGCTGATAACTGCCGCGCTTGACTGATAACTGCCGCCCTTGGTTCATCACTACCGTCTCCCGGAGTAGTGAGCATCCTGGGGATATCTGGGCAGTGAGCATTCTGGGGAGCATCCTTCTGTGGATGTCACTAACATCATGTTATATCTGAGGAGCGTTAGTTTTAATATCGTATATTCATCCTATTAGTCTTTCACGTTTTACATAACGTCGAGTTTCATGTTACCTATAGTCTCTGGCTTTAGTATATCGTGTGAAATTGTCTGTATCATTTACCTATTCAGTATTTGTATTTCATTTCATTTTTTATATGTTTTATATAATCTTCTGATACATGTTTCACAACCTGATCTAATTTACCACCTAACTTGTTAAAATTCGTGCGAAAGTGTCCTATTTGCGTATTTTATTTAGTGTTATGGGCGCCGTATGACCCTAGATGTCGGCTCGCTCTAAAACCTCAAATATGATGATGGACCGTCTCACGGCTGATCACTGCCACCCTTGGTTCATCACTGCCGCCCGAATTCATGCCGCCTCTGGCTCATTGATGCTGTCCTTGGCATATTTTGACCCAAATGCACGCCGCCCCACTTCATCGCTGCCGCCCCTGGTTCATCACTGCCGCCCCCTGGCTGATCACTGTCTCCCCTGGTTCATAACTTCCGCCCAGATTAATCATTGCTGCCTTGATTCACGTCGCCCCTGGCTGATCAATGCTCTCTCTGATTTTTATTAACCCATATATGAGCGGCCTCTGGTTAGACACCTCCTCCCTCGAGTCTTGATCACTGCCACCCCTGGTTTATCTCTGCCGAGGAGACTAGTCCGGCCATGGCCCCCAAAACCGGTCAAACTTAGGCCATGATGTAGGCACAGTTTTGTCAGGAGGAATCTCTTACCCCTTCCAGAAGCAAACAGTAGCCCACAATCGTCTAATCGTTATCTGTTTGTCTATTGGAGGAATTCTCCGAGCCGAGTAAATGGTAGAATGCTGCTGCCGTGCTATTACTCTTTTAGTGTCAGCCAGCGGGGAAATTTATCTCTTTGGGGCGTGCGAGCACCCCTAACCACAATGAGAGCACCCCCAATACATGTGTCGCCCCCCGACTCAGCATTTCTGTCCTGATTCATGCCGCCTCCGTCTTACCACTGTGATCATGCCGCCCCCGGTTCATCACTACCACCCTGGTTTATGCTGCCATGGTTCATCACTGACGCCTCCTACCTATCACTGCCACCTTGATTCTTGCCAGCCCTGACTTATCACTGCAGCTCTGATTCAAACAGCACCCCGCTCACCACTGCTGCCAGTGGCTCACCAGTGCTATCCCCAGCTTATCACTGCCACCCTGTTTTATGCTGCCCCCAGCTTATCGCTACCGCCTCGGCTAATGAATGCCGCCCCTGACTTATCACTTCCGCTTTAATTCGTGCCGCCCTGGGCTCATGACTGCCGCCCCCAGCTCGGGGACGGCTGATTCCATTTTCGGACGGTTGTACAATATTTTCGGGAGGGGCGCCTTCCTTCTCAAGTGCCTTCCATCCCCAGGGGGCACCTTTTGCTCCCTAGGGGCGCTCACTCAGGGCAGGAGGGGGGCGCCGGCATCATTTCCCTGCGTTGAGTAGATAAATTGGGTCTATTTGCTCTCCATGGGATGGCTTTGACGAAAGGGGGCACCATTCATATTTGAAACTGTTTTTATTTCGCACAGAGGGCCCTACCTCTTCAGGTAGGCGGTGTTTAGGTCTGATGTTTTCTTGGCCGGCCGGGGGCGCCGCCCAAATCTGGGGGTTTCCCCGGACGAAGCAAAACCGGGTGTCAAAAAATAATTTTGCACACCCTCATTTTTTTCAGGATGTGCAATTGCACACCCTGCCCCTCCCCTCGCCCGGAGTCCGCCGTCCCTGTCCCAGCTTATATCTTCCGCCCTGATCTGTGCCACCTGTAGTTTATAACTACTACCTACGGCTCACCATTCCCGTCCTCGGCTTATGCCCTTTGCCTTGATGCATGCCACCCCCGGCTAATCAATGCTACCCCCTCCCCAACTTATCACTTCCACCCTGATTTATGCCGCCCCTAGTTCATAGCTCCCGCCACCCCCCCCCCGAGTCTTCACTGGCGCCCTCTCCTTATCACTTCCACTCTGGTTCGCGCCGCTCCTAGTTCATAGCTATTGGCCCTAGCTCATCACTGCCGCCCTCGACTTATGACTTTGCCCTGTTTCTCGCCGCCCCGGCCAATCACTATCGCCCCCAGCTTACCACTTCCATCCTAATTTGCGCCGTTCTTAGTCCATAACTGCCGCACTGGGCTCATCACTACAGCACTTATGTTTGCCTCCCCTATGCGTTAGGGTAAAATAAAAGGCGTTAGGGCAAAAATAAAGGGCATGCAAGGGTAGAGAGGAGTTGCCCTATTTCTTAATAATGTAACATTCCCTTTAAAGGGATTCCCTTTTTAACACGTGCATTGACGGGGGTCTGGGCCACCTTCGTTTTGACGGGGGGCGCCCCCTAAGATCTCGAGAACCACGCTAGGTAGCGAAAAACGGTAAAAACGTTAGGTAGCCCATCCACTTCTCCATCGAAAATATTTGACCATTTTTTTGTCAGGTGACATTTAAGGTCACGAGAGGCAAAACATCCCGTCATAGGGATAAAATGTAAATGAAGGTTTTCGGCCATTACATCTAAACAAGTAAAGATAGAGCAAAACGACTAGAACTTTATGAATCCTTGCAGCAAGCCGAATCGAACGATATATAATTTGACCTTGCCAGGTCAAATAAAATTTTCACAGAAGTTGTAAAAATGATGAGGGAAAAGGTATACCAAGTACGGCGGCGCTACGCGCCGCCGTTTTTCTGCTATCTCCGAAAAACCCGGAGGGGGGCGGGTACCCGCCCCCCGTCAATGCGCGTGTTAAGACACAGGAGGGACCTTATAAAAAGCACTTAATTAAGTGACTAATGATTGAGACAGCATTGCATTGCAGGGGTAGGAATGGGTGCATTTTTTCCCTGGTATGTGCCATATTGGTGCGAATTTTTGGAGGATGGTGGTGCGAGAATTTTAGATGGCTGGTGCGACTCGTCTGGCCTGCTGCCATACTTTGCAGACTGGCTGTGGGGCAATCTCCAGTTCCGCTTATGCCTCCTTCCACTCCCCTTGAGCCTGCTTCTAGCAGGAGTAGGCCTTTATCCTTGGCCATCATCAAAGGCGGATCCAGGATTGCCGATCGGGGGCACCTTCCCGGGGGGGAGGCGAGGCGCCATTCTTGACCGAGAAACCCTATCGGATGGGAGCAAAACCCTATCGGTGGGAGCCGACTTTCGCATCCTGGGGTGGAGGGGAGGGGTGGGAAGCGAAATTTCAGGGGGCATGGCCATTTCAGGGGGCGCCGAGGGTGAATGGCGGGGGGCACATACTCCCTTTGCCCCTGGATCTGCCTATGGGCACATGCCCACTTTGCTGTCCCCTTGGATCCGCCTATGGCTGTATTCCTTTTAGCCCGGGAAACTGACATCTTGAAATAATTCGGTAGATATACACTTTTATTCGTTTCAAGCTGTCTGAAATTCCAGTTTGAATGTACGATGGAAAATGCGTCTCCAAGCATAAGCGTCGCCACCGGCAAAAAAGTGGGGGGTGCAGCAAACTTTAACCTGATCCTGACTACAAACTTTGCTCCTTGGGACCAAAAGCTCCTCGAATTTGGGCTCCTCACTGCTTTCTGCAGCAGCTGGTTATAAGCCACTGCCACATACCAGGCATAAAACACGCATAATTCACCGCTTACCATGCTATTCCCGGGCCCACTAACGTTGTTTACCTTTCGGAGTCCCTCTTTCGCGGCCATCTTGGATGGCACACTAGCGCCTCTGGTGAGCGTAACCGGGGTCAATTAGTAAAGGTATCTTGGGCTGCGTTCTTTGAATTATTCCGAGGTGGAATTCCAGGGGTTGTGACGTCGTGATATTCCGCGGATTCCAGCTGGGAGCGTTCTTGACCGAGGCCGGAATGCGGCGTAAATGGCGAGGTGCGACAGTCTTATTATTTATTTTGACTTGTGCACGCGCAAATCTTTCATTTACCTTCATTTAGCTGTTATTATAAGGTTCTGATTATCCTGAAAAACATATAATTGACCTTTCAAGCAGATAAATATTCAGAGTCCACGAACTTACTGTTACGAAATTCATGCATGGGCGCCGCCATCTTGAGCGGGACTGCTTTTTCTATTCCCACCGTTCCGCGCGGAATGGCGGGAATATTCCAGGTGGAATCCCGGGAAAAGTTTCAAAGAACGGCTGTGACGTCACTGTCCCTGGAATTCCAGGCTGGAATATTTCAAAGAACGCACCCTTGGCCTGGAACCAGCCCCCGTTCAAGTTGCCTGGCATTTTGCGGCGGTGACGTCATCGCCGCGATGCCGCAGGCGTTTTGCGGCTTGAAGTATCGGAAAACTGGGTATATTTGACGTGCTCCGTAAAGCTTGCAAATGACTGAAAGACGTCAAAAATGGCTTAGTTGACAAGTTTGCTCATATTTCTAGCCAGTACAGAGTTTCTGCAGCCCTAAGACCGACCTGTAGGGACTTCAGGGGCTTTTCTCGCAGTGATGTTCCGTTGCTCTTAAGAGTCATTATCAGTGTAATAGCATCGCAATTTCATCCTTCACGTCATCGTTGCTTAGATGAAAATACAAAGTACGGGTTTTTCCAATGGAGGTTTTTTTAGCGAGTGGAACAAATTGTTTGAGGTACCGCGCGGTCGCGGGTCCAGGACTTATTTTGGGGAGGCTAGAAAACTCAAACCTCCCCCACTGCCAGTGGCGGATACAAGGAGACAAGGGCTCGAGCCCCCCCCTGTTAGTGTCTAGTAAATGCATAGGCCGATGCTGATGTGAGGCAATGGCGAGGAGGCTCGAACCCCCTTGCCCATACCCCAAAAGTCCTGTACCCGCCACTGTCCCCCCGCCATAGCCTCCGAACAGCCTTTGCTTATACAGATATTAGTAGACATCTCGGAGGGATCCCCTCGAAATTTAGGAGGCTCGTGAGCCCCATAACCTCTTTATATCTGCCACTGGTACTATAGGCGGATCCAGGTGACAAAGCCCGGGCGGGTGTCCTCCGATGTGCCCTCGAGGTCACACCTGAAATGGTCACAGCGCCTCCTGAAAGGTCGATGGAGCCACCTGAAATGCCACTTCCCACCAACCCCCTCCCCTTCACAGGATGCGGAAAGCACCGCCCGCCGATAGGATTTGGCGCCCACCTGATAGGTTTTGCCAGCCAAAAAATGGGCCCCCTGGTCCGAATGAAGCCCCCTGGTCTGGATGACATCCCCTCCCGGGAAGAATGCCCCCCCCGACTGGTAATCCTGGATCCGCCTATGACTAGTGACCTGTATATATAAACAGCCCAATTACAATAACTTTGGGTAAAATTTAATCTTATTTACGGGTTTCAATGGGGTGAGTCAGAGGCGTAGCCAGGGAATTTTTACGGGGGGACAGGAGTGGTCCGGCAATGAGGACAAGGGAGGGGGAAGAGTTGGTACTTGGCGGATGTAGGGTACAAGAAGGCACTTGGTCCTCCAATAGCCAATGGGGAGCACATTCCACGTCCATGCTGCTTTCGACGCCCATGACTGCAACTGTTAGAGCGATCGGCGCGTGTTGCATTTAGGCCTTGAGCAGCGGCTATAATCGGGCTCTGAGGTGCGATATTTCCTACTATCGTTACTGTTTCCGTATTTGCCCAAACCCAATCCTCTCATCCCGTATGTCGTTTTATTGGTTTTTATTATCGCTCGGTCCTGTCATGTTTCTCTTTTACAGTATTGCGGATCAGTAAAAACCGTAGAATGATTGCCAGACTAGTATACTTTTTAGTATAACATACCAAATGCTACTAGGCTTGTCAACATATTTCACTTCACAGACATTAAAGTGCAAAAAGTGTATTCCATGGCTCTTTTCTTAAATGTTTAAACTTGATTTATCCACAAAGCTTAAATTTTAACCTCAAAATAAGGAGATGTTTCCTTTCTTAGTAGATACCAAGAAAACAACCAAAATTTTACTACTAGAAAACTTGAACCAACCTGGGATTCTAGGGCCTTGCCTGGAACAACCTTTATCACTTTTGGAATTTTGTGCACCACTTTGGCGCCCGCTCGGTTTGAATCACTACCATCGAGCAGCAGAGCTTCTGGGTTCGGTCGGCACTAGAAACTGGAGTTTTTGCTGGGCGTTTCCCGTCTGGTGGCGCTAGTGGGCTCAGTGCTATGAGCTTTCGCGAGCTTTGCGCCAGAATCTAACAGATAGTGATGGACAGAATGAAGTACGCTTGCAGTGTGTTCATAGTTGTAAAGTGTTCCGAGACTAAAAACATGTATATTTCTCTTTTGGTCGTTTGAATTGCGCAATAGTATAATATAAGAGGATATAAGGGATGCAAGTAGCGACACTCATGCTCAATTTTTATTTTTAGACCAGATTTACTAATAGGTACTTGTAGTCTGTTCCAAGTGCAGTTTTTCCAGATGACCATCTCCTGCTAGAAACTGGATAATGAGCACGTTCGGTGTTTGGGGAGATGTGCCGAAACGATTGTTATCTATGTTTTTTTCGATACATATAGAACAAAATTGGAAGACAAACATGACGAATATCTCGATAATTTGTTTTTTTGAAATAGCATTTGGTCGCAAGCTTCACGTTCAATTTGATTTAAAAATGAGACACAGAGTTACGAACGCAAACACCGAAGCTAGTGACATCTGCTAGCAATTTTTAAACCAGCTAGAGATGCCAGCTTTTCAATTTTCACGAACATTATCTCAGCTCAGCAAGTATCCAGGCTGCCGAGGTGCAAAGTGGAGGTCCACCATGGATGCATCTGACAGATCAAAGCGGAAAGATCCTCTCAAACTAATCTTGGCTCCCCCAATCGATTCTTGGGCTCCACAAACGATTCTTGGCTCCCCATAGGCGGATCCAGGGAGCAGAGGTGCAAGTGCCCTCCTTTCGATTAACCCTCGGTGCCCACTGAAATGGTCACAGCGCCCCCTAAAAGGTCGATGGCGCCCCCTGAAATTCCGCTTCCTACCACCCCCTCCCTCCTCGAACGCGAAAATAAGCGCCCCCCGGTAGGATTTTTGCGCCCATCTGATAGGTTTTGACGGCTCAAAAGTGGCGTTCCTCGGGGAGGTGCCCCCTCCCCCAGGTTGGCAATCCTGGATACGCCTATCCTATTGGTCCCCTGAAATGCAACTGATGCTTTTCTAATGTTTATCTTGCCCTCCCCTGCAAACAAGGTAACCCAGGGGCGTAGCCAAGGGGGGTGGAGGGGATAGCCGCTCCTCCCTGAGGGCCCCCTGAGGATACGAGCCGCGCGAAGGGCGGCTCGTCCGCACTATGCTCTGTGGCCAAATTTGGTATTTTATACCAGACAGGGCCCTCTTAAGCCCCTCTTCAGCACTCTATTCTGTAACATGAGGAGGGCCCTTTTTACCCATCAGGGCCCTTTTGGGGCTGTCGCAGGGGCCCTTTTCAGGGTGCTACCCCTTCCTGAGCGAAATTCTGGCTACGCCCCTGGGGTAAACGGAGTATATGCCCCCCGATTGAGAACTACTCATCCCTTTTACCCTGCACCCAGTTTCCGACTAGAACCGCCCCAGCGCACCCCCTTCCCCTTGGAGCGTCAGCTTTTTCATTCACTCGACGCAAAACCTGGCGCCTCACTGTATGTCTTGGCAGCCCTGGTTATCAGAGACATCTTATTTACACATATACTTTCTTTCCATTCAGGTTATCGTAATTGGCTTCGTCAGATTAGTACGTGGCACGTCTAGGCAGTGTGGAGAAAGTGTAAATACAACGTGATTGCATTTGTGGACCATGGGCATTGTTAACTTTATATTCCAGCGCCATGGGTGGAAATCCCGCGGGTGTTGGAAAGTCAGGACCCCTTGGAATTTGGGTCTCCCATAGGCTTTGTATAGGACTTGTATGGCCGTACCAGCGTTAACTTACCCAGGACCCCCTGAATCGAGAAGAGACTTCCAGCCATGTCCAGCGCAAATATTCTATTATATTTAGTTGTAGCTTGAAAAACTATGTTTCCAAAACTATATGTAATTTCCGTGCTAGATGTATTTTTCTCTTTCAAATTTTCGTGCTAAGGAGCGACAAACACGTATCATGCACTTCTCCTTTGTCCTGTGAAACAAAAGTGCAAAAGGAGATTAAATAGCAGAAGAGGAAAAACGCATGAAAATCCATGTTGGATAAAAATCCAGGCCACACATTCCTTGCAAAATACCATTTACCACGCCGCCACGCATTTGACATGTATCATTCCCGTCGATGAAGATAACACACACTGCAGCGTCAGGGAACACATGCCACGTAAACAGATTGGAAACCAGAAAATTTAAGAGCTACAAAGAAGCTCTGAATCGTGACGCCAGCATATTTTGACAATGTGCCCACTCAAAATCACCCTGAGAGGATTAAGCAACTTACAAATGCGACCGCCTTGTAGGCGGTCTCGCCAGCAGCAGCAGGTTAGGACGCTGTTCTAAATGCAGTAAAAGCACGTCACGCGCGTGAAAGAAAATAACTTGCTTAAAATTCGAGTCAATGTTGCGGCTAATTACTGAAAAACGAGATGCGGCTGCTCAATGAAATACGAATCGAGCCAGGTCATTTACGGTTAAAGTGTTGATTTTACTGCCGCAGTCAGTTTCCAGGGAACATCGATATTAAAACACGCACGAAGAACACTTTTTGGAATTAGACTGTGCAATACCAAAGTGGGTCCGATGGCACTACCTAAGAAAATGTAGATGCCGCCACTGAGACTACGCTGTGGCGACATCTACATTTGGCAAGCAAGCTGTTTTGCTGTCATCGGCACCAGAAGCTAACCACATTGTGGTGTAAGACTAAGAACTCAGAAATCTATAGATTGGGCAAGTAGGTTCCCAGCTCAGCAGCCACACATACACCAATGGGTAGCCCTGATGGCAGGCCACAAAGAGGAGATCTCTCTTCTCACTCATAACTGGCAAGAAAATAAGATGTGTCTTCTAGTCCAGTGTTTGATCAGCTCCAAGCCCCTTCATTGACTGGTGTTAAAAAGTTATCTCCTGGTTTGTGATGGGATGTACATCCTGAGGTCTTGATGTAGATCTTGCTGAAGTCTTCCAGTGACACCTGATGTTACATTACTGGAAAAGCAAAAGACATGTATTAAAAAGAAAGCAAGCATAAAACATAACACATTCTTCAGCAGCTACCAGAGCTTTTCACCTTGCCAGAGTTTGAGGCCAGAGTTCCAAGATCCATGTCACTCAGATATTTTAAACCGAAATTTCTTATAAGATAGCCAGTGCTGGATATCAAACTTGTAATATTCAAAATTCTCTCCATATGCTGTCCAAAAGGGTGCATTGTTTGAAACAAACATTGTGCATGAACATAATAATCTGAAGCAGTTTCACTGTTCAGAGGCCATGGTAAAAAAAATGTGAGATAGTTTGTGCCCATGACACAAAGCACCAAAAAATAATTAGTCAAAATATCTTAAGTAGGCACATCCCTGTTTTCTATACCTGCCCAAGAACATAGGACTAGGCCAGTCTGCAAGGTATAGCAGCAGGCCAGACAAGTCGCACCAGCCACCTATAATTATCACACTAATTCGCACTGCCCGTCACCAAAAATTTACACCAATCCGCAATATAACAGGGAGGAAAACACACCCATGGTTGAAGAATTCAGTTTTTCCCTTCTCCCACATGATTTTGTTGATTTTTAGTGTTGCCCTCCTCACACCAGACTCACAAATTTGCACCAAGGTGGTAAAATTTGTACCATTCGCTCCTGTCTAAAAGAGCACTCGCACAGACGAGATCGTCAAAGTGCCATACTTTGCAAACTGGGGACTAGGAACTGTTACACAAGGCGGTGATTCAACAGTGTTGCTGAGAGCGAGTTTAAATTATATTTCAAAATGCTTTAAACGTAACAAGACACAAAAATGTACCTTCTTTAAAACAAACATGAGAACAAAAAAGCCAGAGCCATTAAGAAAAGGCATAATGAAACACTCAAACTCCTAAGATAGGGCTCATGAATGCTATGTCTATATAAGCTAATTAGATTAACAGAAGTTGGGTGCAAAATCAAATTTATTTTACATTTGTTTTATCTGTAACTCATGTTCCCTTCATCTGTCCTAAGCACTACAAAGCAATACACCTATCATTCAGTAGAATTTAACCTCTAGTATGGGCCATGCTGCTAAAATATTATTTATGCATGTTTGGGAACATAAATTACTGAAAGACGTCCTAGAAAATCTTGGAATTCAGCCATAAATTGGTCATACATCAAGAAGCTATCCAAAATATCATGTCATTCCCATCCTTTTATGTGTGATGATAATTTAAAGAAGAGCAACAATACTACTATCACAAGCAACTAAAAAGAAAAATAGAGGTGAAATAATCGAAGATTCGTGTCTGACACCTGCACAAAACTGTCATGAAAACACACTGGATAACAGACAAATCCGTTGTTCGCGCAAGTGCTTGAAAATGAGGCGCCAGGTTCACCGCAATTTACGCCCAGCAAAACATTTTTCTTCCTCGCTTGTGTGACATCATACCAGGTGATGACCTCACACCTACGTCACGGATTTTCTCCAGTTTTTTTTATTTTTGACACAAGAGAGACAAGCTGGTAGTTTTCTGCCGAGACGGTGTACTGGTGGTACTTCATTCGCGCAACACTTGAGCAGATGGGTGATATCGCCGATCTGAAGGTCTAGACAGTCTCCACCAAGGCAAAGAGAGCCGGTGGATGAGATGGCGATGGTGCTGAGCCAGCCGAGGTGGTTGTCATGGTTGGTCTTGAGTACTCAGCCAGGCATCTGCAGGGTCTGGTCGTATCGATCCACCATATATGGACAGAGATTTCTGAGCCAACTATCAAACATAGTGGCAAAACACATGCTGGGTGCAACATATGTGGGCCCAAATAATTTAGAATGAGAGAGTGGAGAAATAAGATAAACAGAGAGAAGAGCGAGAGAGCGAGAGAGCGAGAGAGAGAGAGAGAGGGAGAGGAGAGAGGGAGAGAGAGAGAGAGAGAGAGAGAGAGAGAGAGAGAGAGAGAGAGAGAGAGAGAGAGAGAGAGAGAGAGAGAGAGAGAGAGAGAGAGAGAGAGAGAGAGAGAGAGAGAGAGAGAGAGAACGAGGGAGGGAGAGAGAGAGAGAGAACGAGGGAGGGAGAGAGAGAGAGAGAGAACGAGGGAGGGAGAGAGAGAGGAGTTCGAGTATATTTAGAGGAAGAAAACAGATGGGACAAGGAGCTGGTAAGGGTAACCTTGATATAGCTCCTTGACTTATATTTCGCACAGAGAGTAGTGCTTAATAATATCGTTATATTACTAATAGTTTGTTTGATATAATTGTAGCACAAAAAGGCAAAACTAGCAAAGCGAATTCAGCTGCCATCTAAATTCACGCATTCAGCCAGTGTTTTTAGGGAACACATCCTGGGTATCTACGGTAACCTAATAGTGGACCAGATGGATTTAGACATGGAAGACAAGCAACAGCCTAGGCCCGGAAGGAGCAAAATGCTTTCCAGACCAAACAGGTCGAAGGGCATCACTATGATATTTTCGCCCAGAGGGCTCGTGTCACTGCCAGCGGGACGTCCGGCACCAGGCGCCGGGGCCTCAATCCCGGCGCCTACCCCGCGACCCCGACCCTGGAGTCCGGAGCCGCGGAGGGCAGTAAAAGCCGCTCGGTGGCGGACGCCGGCCAGGCAGCGAAACAAGTCGCCACCGGCAGGTCAACCGCCACCAGACGCCTGGAATAATCCGGCGCCTACCCGCACCCGCGGACCCAGGGGGCCCGGTGGTGCGGGGGTTCAGCTAACTACTGCACGGCGCCGGACGCCCACCGGCAGGCGAGACTCAGCGGTCTCAAATCTTATATGTTCGATATTTGGAGTCTTAGTATGTATCTATGAATATTTTCTTGATAACTTTTTTGAAAAAAGGTTTAGAGAAGGGTATATCATGAATATTGGGAATATTCCTAGCTATGCTATCATTCCAGATCCGTGGGCAGGTAATTGGAAAAGCAAATGATCTGTAGACCGTTTCCGCAGCAAGCTCCCGGAAATGGACAACTCGGCGCATGTTTCTAGTTGAATGATGCAAGTGGAAAGAGTCTCTGAATACTACAGGTAATTTTCCTTGAATAAAGCTATGGAGTACTAAGATTTTTTGCTGCCTTACTAAGTCTGGAAATTTAAGAAGATTGAGCCTTTTGAAGATAGGACTGGAAGGTGTTCTAGGTTCTGCTGAGTCTATTAGTCTGATAATTCGTTTTTGTAGGTTAATTACCCTCGTAAGATTGGTCTGGAAGTTACTTCCCCAAATGAGAGCATTATAACTCAGATATGGGAGAATTAGGGCATTGTATAGAAGGAGAAGTGTTTTCTTATCAAGCATGAATTTGGCCCTTGCAATGATTCCAATGTTTCGTCTTAATGTATTACAGGTTTTTGTGATGTGATTTTTCCATTTGAGGTTCTCATCAATAGTGACACCCAAATACTTTATTGAGTCTGATCGCGAGATTTGAGCTCCGTTTAGGTGAAGTGTTAGATTTGGCATGTTGTTGATTACAGAGTATATTTGGTAGAATGTTTTAGATGTGTTTAGGGTTAGTCTATTGGCGCATAGCCAGTCACATATTTTTGGGGTTACCTGATTGATTTTATTCTCAATATCAATGAGTGTATTACCTGAGAAGAAAATTGATGTATCATCTGCAAACTGAAAATAATTTGGAATAGTAGAAGATTTAAAGATATCATTAATATAGATTATGAAAAGGACTGGACCCAGAATAGACCCCCTGGGGTACACCTGTAGGAACAATTTTTGGAGAAGACATGCAGTTCAGACTCTCTAACTTAGTGATTTGTACCCTGTTTTCAAGATATGATTGGAACATCTTTAAGGACTCATTTCTTATGCCATATTTACACATTTTCCTGAGTAAAATTTTGTGATCAACAGTGTCGAACGCTTTTTTAAATCCAAATATATCCCTACACATTGTTTATTTTTCGAAATGTTTGAAGTTATAAGGTCATGAATAAGTGACAGGGGCATGTAGGTTGAATGCTGTTTTCGGAAGCCAAATTGGTACTCATACAATATGTTATTTCTTTCTATGAAATCAGTGAGTTGGTTGTGAAGAATTCTTTCTAGAACTTTGGATATGACTGGCAAAATTGATATTGGCCTATAATTAGTAAATAAATTTGAGGATCCCGACTTAAACAATGGCTTTACAATAGCTATTTTTAAGATATCAGGGAAAATCTGATTTTCCAGGCAAAGATTCATGAGATAAGTAATTTCTGTGACTAGATATGGTCCAAGTTGTTTTAGAAGTTTGCCACTTATGTCATCGGCTCCAGGACCAGTATTGTTTAAATTTTGAATTATGTCCAAGACATTCTGACAGGATACTGGCTCCAGAGATAGTTGATCTCTCATATCTATGTCATTAAGGAAGTCAAGTGGGTCAGTGGATGATTGAGGTAATTGATGCTCAAGATTTTCTCCAATTGTAGCAAAAAAGTTATTAAATTCGGAAGCTATCTTATTTGGATCCTGAATGATGGTGTTGCCATGTTTGAAGAAGTCTGGGAGTCTGTTTCCAAGTTTTTTGTTTCTTCTGATAATTTCATTGATAGTTTTCCAAAGTTTCTGCGAATTATTTTGGTGTTCCGCCAATTTGTTCCCGTAGTAATTACGCTTGGATTCTTTGAGAACAGTATTTAGTCTATTCCGATATTGGCAATATTTGAGACGGTTATGGGTTGTTCGATTTTTCAAAAATTTTTGTATAATTTGTTTTTTTTGTTAATGCATCTGACTATTGCCTGTGACACCCAGGGCTGGATAGGGTCGATTTTCCTTTTCCTTTTAGTGGTTGACAACAGTTTAAGTTCAGCTTGAATTGTCTTGACTAAGAGATTAGCATAGGTATTTACATCAGGGTTTGGGGCGACAAGGCATCCAGGGATGCCTTCACTCGGCTGGCCAAGGTTTCTGTTAATGAGGGATTAAAGTGAAGATAATTTTCCTGAACTGTAGGGAAAGATGTGGTGTGCTCAACACTGATATAGATGGGTAGGTGGTCACTGGTGTCATCTATGATAATACCGGAACTATTTAATATATGTGGAACATTTAAGTAAAAGTTATCTATCAAGGTTGCTGATGAAGTTGTTATTCTAGTTGGACGGGTAATGGACGGAACGAATCCACCTAGAGACAATGAAGTAAGAAATCTATCGGTTACTAGAGAGTTGTTGATTTGGAAAAGATCAATATTGAAGTCACCAGCAATTATGCACCTTTTGTTTCCTGCCGAAACTGTATTAATGACTTCATCAAGGTGTTGCAGAAATGGAGCATGATCATATGATGGAGATCTGTAATAAGTACCAATGATAAGGTTAGAAGATGAGTTTGATATGATCTCAATGAATGCAGATTGGAATTCTATGGAATTTATTGACAAGTCCATGAGGCAAACATACTTCAGAGTATCATTAACATAAATTGCAGCTCCCTTTCCACGATGATTTGACTGGGGACATTGATTAAAGAAAGTGTAGCCTGGAATATGGCAAGTGCTAGTGAGGTCCGCCTCTAGCCAGGTTTCTGAAATGCAAATTATGTCAAATTTTGTATTGGAATTGTTTAAGAGGGTGATGAGCTTATCCAAATTTTTACGAAGTGACCTAATGTTGATATGCAGTATTGAAAGGTTTGATTCATTTAGGGATAACGATTTCACATCATTATAGCCACACTGGTTAGCAATAATATTAAATTCATCTTGCAGCATGTCATTGTTACCATCAGTGTGTGCCAAATCAAGAGAAAGCTGGGGATATCCAGATGGTATACTAATGGGGGGTGACACTTGGGATGACATTGAGTAGATAAGGAAAAGAAAAGACAATAACTAAGCCTATCACTGTATGAAGATAGCTAGATGCTGACTACCTTGACAGAGATCAAGTAAGCAAGGCTTCAGCCATCCAAGCAGCTGAACACCATTGAACGGCACTACAACACTCAGTCTGGGTGGAAGAGACATTATAAATATGTTACAAGGAATCTCAGCTGAGGACAGATTTGGGGACTGTATCAGCAGTTGGGCCACGAAGAGGAGTGCATATCACAGTGCTCAGGAGTGTTGTATCACAACTCTCCGAGCTACTTGATGCACACAACTCAAGGGAGTTGTTAGATGCGGGCTGTACCTTCGTGCCACCATGGCTAACGTCCGAAAGCTTCTGATGTTTTGGCTGAATTTGGCTCTGAGGGACAGCTGGTGGTGCGGAACTTTGCCCTTGGGCAGCCACCAGAGTTCCACCCATCAAGCCAGATGCCTCCTTAAAGCTGGGTTTGGGCGCATCCCTCGATAGAGGTGGAGCACTAGGCCTACGATGGGGGTTTTTAGCTGATTGCACAGTTTTCCACCTATCCCTGCCTCTCTTCCACTGCTGGTTTACGTGAGAGATGGTAGGCCTGTCTGATGGCACAACACGTTCACCCCTGCACTTACTAACAATTTCGTCCCTTGAGGCTCCCACATGTATTTCGATGGGACGGTCCCCCTCCTTTACCTTTACAAAGATATCCCCCCTGAATGTGTAGAAGGACCTGAATGGACAGTTAGACTCACGCCTCATGTTGTTTAGGATCTGCACCACTTCCATCCTTTTTTTGGTCAAGGACTCAAAGATGAGGAGGCCATGGTGCAGGGGTTTTGTCCGCTTGAGGTAGACCCTCATGCGATCATCCAAGTCACGAAACCTAAGCAGAATGGTTCTCTTTTTCTGAAGCCTGTGACAAGCAGTCAGAGATTCAGTGCCCAAGGAAATGCCCAGATGCTCCCGAAGTAGTTTGAGTGATAGCTGCCTAATGTTTTCACCTGGGGTCTGAGAGGGTATGGCCTTGCCAGCAAGTACCAATGTAAATTTTCTACCATATTGGTCCAGTGACTCTAGTTTCCGAGCTGATTCCTCCTCTTTTTAATAAGTCTTTCATGATCAACTAGGACTGACTCCAACATTTTTTCCAGATGAGCCTGAGCCGAAACTGCCTCTTGGTGCAGCAGATGAGCCGAAAGCAACTCCTCTTTTAGATGTGACACATCTTGTCGAAGATCAATTAGTTCGCCTTCCATGCTAGTGTTTTTTGCTTCTAGTGTGGCATATTTAATCTGCAGGTCTTCTATATTTTCTTTGAAGTTGTTTTTGGGCGGCATGATTGAGGCAAACACAACAAAACTTCCAAGGAAAAGGCTAAGGGTGACTTCAATAGCAGCTGTGCAAAACTAATTGAAGAATGTGCAGCAAACTTATTTCTGGGCGGTATAGGCAATGTCAAATTTTAACTTGAAAACAGTGCGGAGTGAACACGTTAAGTACCTACCTACACACCTTGACCTACCTCCCTATCAGTGAAGCGAGTTTAGTTCAATACCTAATTCATAAGAATAGGAAACAGCTTTCTAATTTTACCGTGTCAATGGTGAATCCAGTCAGCTCAGAGGATAAGCCATTGCTTACCCTAATACTTAAAGTAATTCAGTTTATACATAAATAAATAAAAAAAATAGTAAGCCATTGGTAGACCAAAGCCCAACACAAAGACCGAAAGTACTGAGAAGGGACTGGAATAGTGAAGGTCTGATTCAAAATAGTGAAGGTCCACTACAAATATTATGTCCTAAGTACCTGACTGCAAATGGATAACAGCTATTTGAAGGAAATCAAGGCAATATAAAAAATTTAGAATCTAGTGCCGACCCCTGGGTTCTGCTGGTGGCAATTCAATATATGGATATATACCATGGTTTTCCTTTTTATTTGCTTTGCAGGCGTGTAGTATTTGAATACGACCGCTCATTTCGTTTTGTTAATCACATTTTGTTTGAAACACATTTTGTTTTTGTGTTGCTTTTGTTTGTTCCATGGACGCATTATTTATTCCAATCTTGATCTGATAACACCATTATTATTTTACAATTGGGTGAGTAATTACCTATGTACAACCTTCTAATAACCATGTAGGTACTGACCTAATCTTACATGCTGAGACAATCACCCAGTCTGCAAAATATGGCAGCAGGTCAGAAGTTGCACCAGCCATCTAAGCCAGTCTGCAAAGTATGGCAGCAGGCCAGACGAGTCGCACCAGCCATCTAAAATTCTCGCACCACCAGCCTCCAAAAATTCACACCAATCTGCCTCATACCAGGGAAAAATGCACCCATTCCTACCCCTACAATGCAATGCTACCTCAATCATTAGTCAGTTAGTTAGTTAGTCAGTTAGGACTTTTTATAAGGCCCTCTCCTGTGTCTTAATAGCCATTCAGTCCTTATTTGTTTAGTTTAAGTGTCACTAACCTTGCAAATTCGCGCCAGGTTGATTAAATTTGCACCACTTGGTCCTGTCTCCAAGGGCACTCACACCGACGAGATCTCGTCGAAAATGCCATACTTTGCACACTGGCATCTAAGGTTATCGCACCACCAGCCCCCCAACAATTCGCACCAATCTGCCACATACCAGGGAGAAAAATGCACCCATTCCTACCCATACGATGCAATGCTACCTCTACCATTAGTCAGTTAAGGACTTTTAAAAGGCCCCCTCCTGTGTCTTAATAACCATTCAGCAATTATTTGTTTAGTTTAAGTGTCACCTTCCTCGCACCAGTCTCACAAATTCCACCAGGTTAATAAAATTCACACCACTCGGTCCTGTCTCCAAGGGCACTCACACCGACGAGATCTCATTGAAAATGCCATGCTTTGCTCACTGGACAATCACCTCTGCAAACTATTTGCCACCAAAATTTTCCCATCAAATTTACCTGACCTTACCTTACCTAGTGATTTTGGAAATTAGAGGCCACAATGGCTCGCTGGCTCCATTGACTAACGAGCTCAGTTATAAGAAGTCAATACTCAGATTTCTCGGCACAGGCCTGAGGGCCAGTGTGCAGAGTATGGCAGTTTTGATGAGATCTCTTCTGTGCGAGTGCCCTGGGAGACAGGAGCAAGTGGTGCAAATTTTATTGACTTGGTGCGAATTTGTGAGACTGGTGCGCTGAAGGTGACACTGAAAACCAGACAAATAGTGGCTAAATTGTTATAAAGACACAGGAGGGAGCCTTATGAAAAGCCTTCAACTAAATAATAAGAGAGGTAGCATTGTATTGTGTGAGTAAGAATAGGTGCGTTTTCCTCCCTGGTATATGGCAGATTGGTGAAAATTTTTGGTGGTTGGCGGTGCAAGAATTTTAGATGCCAGTCTGCAAAGTATGGCAGCAATTTTACCTAGGACTAGGCATGTATTCTTTGTGTAATATGTTTTACTGTTAATATACATGTATGGATCCAGCATGCCAGACGATTCACACGAGCCATCCAAAACTATCGCACCACCAGCCTAAAAAAATTTGCACCAATCTGCCACATACCAGGTAGGAAAACGCACACATTCCTACCCACACAATACAATGCTACCTCTCTTATTAGTTAGTTAAGGACTTTTTATAAGGCCCCCTCCTGTGTCTTCATAACTATTCGGCCATTTTTTCAGTGCCACCTTCCTCGCACCAGTCTTAAATTCGCACCACTCGCTCCTGTCTCCTAGGGCACTCACACCGACGAGACCTCATTGAAAATGCCATACTTTGCACACTGGTTTAGATGGCTGGTGCAACTCATCTGGCCTGCTGCCTTACTTTGGAGACTGGCCTGAGGGTGGTAATTTGAAGTTTGCTCATTTCTGGGATCGTAATGGTCAGTCTGGAACATCATATCTTAGGAGCACCCAATGACTGTCAAGTCTAGCCTTGAAATGATTCAGAGTAGAAGCATCCACAACAGAAGGTGGCAGGGAATTCCATTCGTTTACTATACAAATGCCAAATGAGGCTCTTCGAGTTCTACTTGCAGCACGAGGCTTCTGCAACTTCCATCGATGCCCTTGAGTGTGACCAGAGGTGTTCCGATGAAAGAACTGATTTGGGTCCTGATCTATAGTTCCATGCAGTAGTTGGTAAACCTGTACCATGTCACCACGGGGTCTCCGGAAGTGCAAGGATGGAAACTCTAGCTACCTTAACCTCTCTGTGTACGGGAGGCCTCTGAGGGAGCTAACCACGACGCTGACGCTGGTAGCATGACGCTGAAATTTTTCGACCACCTTCTCATCAGCTCGGTTGAAGGGTCCCCAAGAAGCGTACACATATTCAAGCAAAGGGCGGACAAGAGTCTTGTACAACAGGGGTAAGGTTACTTTATCAATGTGAGCAAACGAGCGTCGAATAACTGCAAGAACTCTGGTCGCTTTAGAAGCAGCTGCCGCAGCTTGTTCTCTAAATTTGATTTCCATATCTACCAGCACACCCAAGTCCCTCTCCAAACTTGACTGCTTCAACAGTGACCCATGCATAGTAAAATTGTGATGTTTTTTGTGTGCATCAATATGGAGCATAACACACTTTTCACATTAAAAGGTAGTTGCCAATCCACAGACCACTTAAGGACCCTGTCAATGTCAGCTTGAAGAGCGTTTACACTGATGGTGTTATTGGCACTACTATATATATATCAGGGTACTTTAACTACGGGTATAACCAAGTTTCCTACTAAATATAGTCCTCCCATGATGGGGGGGGGGAAAAACTTTGGGGTGGAAGGCCCCTAAAACCCCAAACAACAACAACAACCTCCCATGATGACGTCAGCGCCCTTTCCTACTAAGTTCTAAGAGATTCTACTAAGTTTTTGGTAGGATCAGCTGGAACATACCAAGTTTGGGCACATTTGGCAGTAATTTAGTATAAATCGAAATCAACTTTTTCGCCCATTTGACAGGAGCCTTGATCTCAACGGCGAGCAGCGTATTTTACGTAAATCTAATGAAGAAATCATAACACTGACGCCCAACACGGATTTCTTCCCAGGAGGTCGTGCAGTAGTCAGCTTCTCAGCTGTTTTAATGACTGGAGCAAGTCCCTTGAAGACGGGAAACCGGTTGATGTGGCATACCTCGACTTCGCCAAGGCCTTTGACTCCGTCCCTCACAGACAACTCATCCAGAAGTTACAGGCCTATGGAGTGAGAGGAAAGCTTCTTCAATGGATCGAGTCCTTCCTGTCGGGAAGATTCCAACGAGTAAGAGTCAACAATGCATTGTCCGGAGTTGGCTCCAGTCAGGAGCGGGATACCCCAGGGATCGGTGCTGGGACCAACCCTGTTTATCATCTTTGTAAACGATCTGCCTGGTGAAGTATCCTCTAGCGTCAAACTTTTCGCCGACGACACGAAAATTTACAGGGAATTCGCCACCGTCCAGGGCAAGGCACGTCTGCAAAAAGACCTTCTCAGGCTGCAGACATGTTCCAAGGATTGGCTCCTCCCTTTCAATGCAGGGAAGTGTGGAATGCTACACTTCGGGACCTCAAACTCGCGGACTACATACATTATGCTGGGCCAAAACTTAGAAGCCACCCCTGTCGAAAAGGACCTCGGTGTCATGGTTGATGCTGACTTGAAATTCAAAATGCAGGCAGCCGCATCCGTCAAGAAGGCAAACAGAATCCTGGGCTCAATCAAGCGCACCTTCCAGCACCTGGATGTCCAAACACTTCCCCTTCTCTACAAGGCGCTTGTTAGACCGCACCTGGAGTACGGCAACGAGATCTGGGGACCTTTTAACAAGGCAGACATAATGCTAGTGGAGGGAGTCCAACGGAGGGCCACCAAACTCGTGCCCGACCTGAGGAGCATGGAGTACGAGGATAGGCTACGAAACGAAGTCTCCGGCTACCATCCTTATTGTACTGCAGAAGACTGGGTGACATGATCTTAATGTTCAAGATTATGTACGGGCTGATTGATATTCCCAAAGAGAGTTTCTTCTGTGATCCACGAGTTGAAGTGACAAGAGGTCATCCCTACAAAGTCGACAAACCCAGAGCGGACCACTCGCGCGTACGCCGCTGCTTCTTTGGAGTCAGAGTCGTCGACGACTGGAACAAACTGCCCTGCTGGGTTGTCGAGGCGGCCTCTACAAACTTATTTAAATCGAACCTCGACAAACACTGGTCGGGGCTGATGCACAAGGCCCCGAGTTGTCGCAGACAAAGCACTTGAACAGAGCTTGACGAGACCGGGGCTAGTCAGGCACCGTTGATGCGTGCCTTAAAGAAGACCCGGAACATCAAATCAAATCAATTTGTTGAAAGGGCAAGCATTTATTTGATCAACTCAGGCCTACTATAAGTTTACCTTCGTTCAAGAGATCACTGGTGTTTATTGTCTTCTGCTGTAGGTATCACTAACAGCCAATCAAAGGTCAGAAATCAACAGCCAATCAAATTTGAGATTAGTCTTACTGCAAACAGCTGTTACTGCTGAACCTGTCCTTATTTTGACACGCTCTGAAAAATTTGTAAAAATAATATTCTTCACTAGAGTTTTTGCAAAACGTCTAATGGTTTCACAAATACAAATCTTTTAGCTTTCTGTTCAGCCATATAAGTTTTGTTGATACAGTTTTAAAATAGGTTATTTAGGGCTTCGAAAAGTGCAATTTCTCCAATGCCCTGCATGGTAACTATTTTGCCTCTCCAACCATGATGATGTAATGCTGCCAAACAACTTGAACGGTGTCTGATATATATTAGTGTCTTTAGCAAATATTTTACCTCTCGCCCCACCGGGGGCATCGATGCCCCCTAAGGTTTTCCGAGATAGCAGAAAAACGAAGAGGCGCAGCACCGCGGTTGAGGGCTCTACCTCTCACTGCATCATTTTCCCACCATCCCTGAAAATTTTTACCCCGGGTCACCCAAGGTCAGGTCACCAGACGAGGTCAACCAAGGTCACCTCACTTCAACTTTAGAGCTCTGTAAGAGCTACATTTCGAAGTCGATTGATTTGAAACTTCCTACACTTTATAACCCCTTCAGGGTCTACAAGGTGTATATCCAGGATTTTTCGATTTCGTGCCCTGAGGTCAGGTCACGAGGTGACCTCTTCCATTGAAAAAGCATGGGGAAAAGCTGTCTTATGATCTAAAAGTCACAAAAGCGATTGATAATGCTCAGCTTGATCAGAAAAGCGTTCTTGGACACCCTTTCACGGATTCCAGGGGCCATATTTGCCCTTTGACCTCTCCAAGGTCATCCAAGGTCGCCAGGGGTCAAAAACAGTATTTTGACAATAACTTTTGCCCTAATTAAGCTAGAGCTCTGAAACAAACACAATCGTGTTTGTTTTGTCACTGGCTTTCATTTGATATACGGCAAGGTCACTTTTTTACCTTTCGTGACCCCAGGTCATCTTAGGTCACGAGGTGACCTCTGGAGGTCAAACCACTGGCGGGAGGTCTTTACGTTTCACATAGCGGAAAAGGGACTGACAATTTCCTATCAAATGTTCTTTACCAGACTGCAATAGCTCTAATCGCATAAGAGTTACGCCCAGATTGCTCAAGCATTGCATATTTGAGTAAAAATAGCCGATCTTGACCTAATTTGACCTCTGGAGGTTAAACCATTGACCTGAGCATTAAAATATGTGAAGTAATTTCTTACGGAATTCATGCGAGCTTTCTAATGCACTTTGCAGATTTGCGCTACCCCCATATTTTCGGAGTTAGAAGGGGGCATCGATGCCCCCGGTGGGGCGAAGGTGGCGCCGGACCCCCGGTGGGGTGCGGGTTAACATGAGACTGAACTATATCTGGTAAGTCGTTAATAAACACCAGGTACAGCACTGGCCCCAGCACAGACCCCTGGGGAACGGTGCTTGCAACCGCGGCCCATGAAGACACAGTGCCTTCTACTGAGACTTACTGAGCACGACCAGTGAGGAAGGCTTGTATCAGTCGCAATACCTTTCCACGAACCCCATATGCTTTTTATTTTTTCAAGAGTCGCTGATGAGGCACGCTATCGAACGCCTTCTGAAAGTCTAAATACACCGCATCCACTGATTGTTTAATTTCCAGGTAGCAGGTGCAATCTTCCAAAGTCTCAAGAAGTTGAGTATGGCAAGAGCGCTTTGGACTGAATCCATGTTGGGATTTGGTTAGTAACAGGTGTGTGTCGAGTTGCTGAAGGATGTGGTCCTTCAAAATTGATTCTAACACCTTACAGCAGACTGCGGTGAGGCTAACTGGCCTGTAGTTGGTAGGGTCTTGCTTGCTTCCTTTCGTGTGGATTGGGACGATTGTACCCAGCTTTCACTCCCTAGGGATAATACCCTCATCAAGACACTTGCGGAACAGAATGGAGAGGGGGACGCACAAGGAGTTGGCCGCATCATGGAGCACCCTGGGGTGAACAAGGTCTGGACCTGGTGAGATGGAAGTTTTGAGTTGAGTAAGCTTGGAGTGGACGGTCTGTATAGAAATGGGAATATAATTTAGGAATAGACCATCGCAGTGATCCTCAAATGCTGAGATGGTCGTTGCATCCTCCACCGTGAATACACTAGAAAAGAATGTGTTGAGAAAAGTAGCCTTTTTCAGAGCTGTCAGACACTATTGAGCCAATTGGTCTGATAAGATCCTGGATCCTTGGCTTCGTCTTCAGTCTTGAGCCTGCGTAGCTCCAAAAAGCCTTCCGGTTTGTTTTAAGATTCGCTGCTAGGTTGTACTCGTAATTTCTGTGTAGACGGCGGGTCGGTGACCTGAGCTCGCTTTGACAGTTAGTGAATCTTGCAAGTTCGATTATGTCTCTTGTGTGACAGAAGGGTCTGAATAAATCTTTTTCTTTTGCTTTAGACTCAGGGCTTCACTTGTATGTATGATCCGCCGACAATATCGCTTGGTAAGTCCAACATAACCTAAACGTGCTTAGGCATGTCCTCATTTAGCGAGCCGGGCTGCGGCGCCGACAATCGTCTTCGTCGGCCTCAGCGAAGCCGGCAAAGCCTGGCCGTCCTCAGGACTTACATCCGCGCGCTTTACTCGCGTGTCGTCCCGATCCACGACCATGTTCCAACTTTGCTACGTTCTTGCAACGGCTCTGGTACAGTGTGCGAATTATTTTGATCAGCTAGCTAAAATATACTGATCAGCTGGTTGCTTCGGCATTCGCGGTGTTTTGTATACAGTACGGAGTTACGGTACGGGATCATGGCCAATAGAAAGAGAGGGTCTTGCTGATTCCGACGATGTATCATTCCTATAGAAAATCGTTTGGGAAAGTGGACGCCTCAATGTAGAATAGCAAAGGGGCTTAATACCTCATTTCAAACCACGAAAGAAAACCTTCCATATTTTTTGCAGTACTCTGATTGGTTCTAAGCCCTGAGCCCCTCCCATTCACTGAAAATTTCATGGTAGCGAGTGAACCAGACTGCAATATGCCTGTTTGGCGGTGCGGAAAAGCTGGGGCAAAACATTAGTTTTATTCAAGTACAACACTAAGGCCAGCTAATTGGAGAAGAAACCCATCTCCCAGATGGTACTCGCCTATTAGGAGATATGTCATGTGTTAGATTATAAGGTCTTGGGTACTGGCCTATTCTATGGATGATTGTAAGTTTATTGGCTTGATAGGCCTGTAGATTCCAGAGAGGCGATGGAAATTTCCTAGCCAGGAAAATTAATGTATTTCCCTGGTTTTCTTGCATTTTGGTTACATTCAAGCTAATATAATTAGAAATAAACATTGTGTGACTTATAAGGTGTGATTCCGAGTGGGAGGCGTTCTTTCACCCTGCCCCTTCAGCATTTTGATGGATGACCTAACCTCAGCCCTAATTGAATACATAATAATTGAATTAGTCTCATTGGCAAAAATCTTAACCATCTCATGTAGGGAGATGATCTGGTGATTATTTTTCCCTCCAGGATGGGCTTTAAGATGGTTTTTGTGTGTGCCATTTGTTATTCTCTTGGTGTTATTTTTAATTAAAAAAGGAATTTGCTCCCTTTTTGTTCATAGACTATGAAAAGTACCGAATATCGTCCGTTCTCACTCAATCAATTCACTCAAATCAATCAGTGGGAAAGAATTGAAGAATGTTACCACATTTTGTACCTTGGTAAGAAACGCCTGATTTTGTATGGGCAATGTGAATTGATAGATTTGTTTTAAAACAAACCTCTGTACAGCTTTATGGGTGGACGTTCTCAAGAGTAGAATTACTATGTAATGTTATGTTTTTCCCGCAGATAAACATATGAATTCTCGCCATGGCAAGCCTCGCTGAAAATATTAAATCTTCTGCAAAATGTGAGGAGGCTCTCAAGAAACTCCTGCAGGAGAGTTCTGGTGACAGCATCAGGGATGCTGTGATCAGCCTTATCCAGTCTTCTGATGCTAGCTCCACCCTGCACTCCGTACTCTCGTCTCTCCATGCTGAACCTCTGCATGCCAAGCAGCTGCATGTGTTCCGCACGTGCGTGGAGGCGTTGAAGAACGATAGCGTCGACGCCACGTGCGCCCGTGACGTCACAGGAATTCTTCTGATGCAGGTCTCGTGGCTACCGGCCGACAGTGTAGCTCGCCTCACGCTGGAGTTCGTCAGCAGTGTGAGTCGGGGCGAGTCACTGGCCGGCCGCTGGTTTGAACTGCTTCCGCGTCTGCTCTCCTCCCTGGCGCAGTTCGCCGATCTGGAGTACGACGGTGTGCCGCAGTCCGGCCTCCAGGCGCGCGCCGACGCTCTGGCAGCGCTCTGCCGAGCTCAGTGGGACGCTGCCTCTGCCACGCGTCTGTTGGAGGTTCTCCGTGACCAGCGACTGGCAGCTGCTGAGGTGGACCAGCTGCTGGAGGCAGCTGAGCAGTTGCTGAAGCGCGTGGAGTATACGGAGCTGCCGCCGCTGGTGTACCAGCTGGTGAGGCTGTGCGCGGGGCCGGCGGCTGCTGCGCTGCTGCAGTTTCTGCTGGAGTACTTCTCTCTCGAGGAGCAGCGTGTTCTCGGTGCCGAGACCGAAGTTGACGAGCGTGCCGCGAGGAGTCTCCGCCAAGCAGAAGGAACGGTGATCTACCACATCACGCACGCCCCCAGCTCGGACGGCGGCCTGGTGCGCGAGTTCACGCGTCATGTCAAGGCCTCGGTCCAGACGCCTGGCCGGCTGCTGACTCCCTTCTGTCTGGCGCTGGCCCTGGCTCTCGCTGCTGGTGAGACGCACGCTCCGCCCGTGTTGGAGGGCCTGGTGGCCGCCATCTGCCGGGCGGAACGCGAGCGCTTTCTTCGCAAGGAGAGCCGCTGGCTTGCAAACACAGCGCCGTGCTCGGTGGACGCCGAGGACCTGCTGCTGCGGGCAGCAGAGCTGTGCGCCACCGGCTGGGCCCCGGCCGGCGACGGCCTCCTCTCGCTCTCGTTCGCGCTGCTCGCTGCCGGCGTCAGTTCCGGCGGCGACCGCCTGGCGGCGCTGGGAGCACGCACGCTGACGGCGCTGGTGCGGCGCCGACCGGAGCTGGCGCGGGACGCTGTGTCCCGGCTGGTCAGCAGCGTGGCTGGTGGAGGCAGCGCTGCTGCTCACGTGGACGCTCTGGCCCAGCTCATCACTGGCTGTCCTCTATCGGTGGCTGAGAGTCGAGGAGCTCTGACGGAACTGCTGTCACACCTGGGCCTGCTGCCGCTGCCCACGGCCCGCCGCCTGCTGAGCGCGCTGCTGCCGGTGCTGAAGATCTGTGTGCCGCTGAAGGACACCCTGGTGCTGACTCTGCGCAAGCTGCTGGTGGGGAAGCGGTGTGGCGCACGGCAGACGGCGGTCTGCGGCCTTCTGCTGTGCCTCAGACACTTCAGGGTGACTGGAAGCCTGCCCTTCAGCCAGGCCAGCCAGAACTTCAGCTGCGCTATGAGCCAGGTAAGATATCATGGTTCAGTTAGATTCAGGTGATTTTTTCCTGCAGCGTTGGCTTGTCATTGCTGCATATCGACAGTGCACTTTTTAATACACATCGTGCATCGGCACCAGGTCTGGGCGCTGTGTTTTAACGTTTTTTTGTTGCACCTGTGCACATTACGCCATCACAATATGTGCGAGCCATGCTTAAAGTAGGTGATGCCGTAGAGGGAATGTTGCACCTTGATAACGTGGTTTTAACGGAAATAGCCAAGTTATAAAGCATGCCAGAAAACTCGGTTCTAAATCTGTCATTTGTCTTGGAACTCAAAATTTCTGTAGAGAAAAGCTAAAAACCTACCTGAAATGTACCCAAAATGTACCTAAGCAGCTGGCCACAGTTGTCAGCTGTTGACGTGACGTTTATTGCCCTAGAGGAGCATTTTAAATATCACAATATTGAGCTTATTCTACTTTTCAGAAAAATTATGGACATTTTCATGATTCTCTGTTAAAAATACCCCTAAATCCACGTAATTCCGGGATTCAACCAAGGTGTCACAATCCTTTTAAGGAAAACATTAACAATTTGTCTTGTCAGTGTGGCCTGAGAAAACTATTAAATCACTTCTCTATGTAGAGATTTCCCAGCCTCGCATCGTTCTTCCAGCATGTTTGGAATAGAACCTCTATCGCCCCCTTCTGCTACCCTAATTTCTTCTTGGTTAGTTTTAGTGAGGATGCTGGGTAACCCTCCCAACCTCCCTGGGTAACCCTCCCAACCTCCCAACCCTCCCTCCCAACCTCCCAACCCCACACACTCTCATTGTGTGGAATCTGGGTACGTCTCCCGTAAGTCTGATGTATTGTGTTGGCGAGGGACCCACCTTCTTTGGCTCTGGTAAGCTGGGCAATCTGTGAGAATGTTTTATCGAATCTGGCTTTTTGTACCAGGGTCCTGTCTCATTGCTGGCCTGGCCAAACCTGAATAGTGTCTCTGGTGTCATTGTACCGGAGCCTGCTCAAAGCTCGGCTGTTGTGGTTTGCGCTGTCTGAGCTGCAGAGCCCGGGCGTGTCTGATATGTCTATGGGCGTTCTTGTTTTTTCCTCGTTGAAGTTGGAGGTGAGGTGAGATAAATATCATAGCTGATGGAGACATAGGCGGATCCAGGGGGCAAGGGGGGCACGTGCCCCCCCGATCGACCCTCGGCGCCCCCGAAAGGTCGATGGCGCCCCTGAAATGTCGCTTCCCACCCCCCCAGGATGCGAAAGTTGGCGCCCACCGATAGGATTTGGCGCCCACCTGATAGCTTTTGCCGGTCATAAGTGGCGCCCCCTGGTCCGGATAGCGCCCCCCCGGGAAGGTGCCCCCCGATCGGCAATCCTGGATCCACCTATGGATGGAGAGTCGATAGGTATACCTTGCTAGTCCTCACGCACTCTCCGACATGTCAGTCCGTCATCTTCATTTTTGGTAGTCCCCGGGGTGTTCCGAGGGCCATCGGACGCTGAGACCAAGATGTTGATCATGCTTTTTCTTCGATTTTCCCTATATCAGTGGTATTCAGCCCTCACGGGATGGCGGCATGAGCACAAAGTTACCCTACCCTAAGAAAGGAAGCTAATTCATTGGAAAACATGGCACTGTTTGTCGATGTGTTGTTTGCGCCTGTTTACACACTTTGTTTGAACACGCGTGTGTCTGCAGTGGACACGCAGATGGAGAGCCCCGTACGCCTATTTCAGTCCACACAATCGGTAACACGATTCCAGTAGTCCGGAGTAGGTTTTGGAGTGTCAACTTTCGATCTGACACTCCAATCGCCAAGCCGTCGATGAATGGGGGCTGGTTGGGCACCTCTTGACCGTTAAAGCCGACGTCTAAGCACCTGGCTGGAGCCTGGGGAATGCGGCTGATGGCGAGAAAGGTCCCAGCTTACTTGGGCTCTGCTTGCCCTCAGGGTTGCCCTGATTCATCGGATCACGCCTCTGGGCTGACCAAGGCGTGACGTTTTGACGGTCAGGGCATCATGTCAGACCCAGTTGTAGGGCTACTTGAAATCCAGCAGACCTAACACAACCCTGAGGCACTGGGTTCTCTAGTCCATCAGCTGAAAACTGAACCAGTCTGTACAGCCCATTGTATCGCGTTTGAATGGGGTCAGTTTGGTGTTAGATTTTCCTCGACCAATCCAAGTCGGAATGGGCGCTATATGACCGCACTGGTTGGCGTGCCCCAAAACCCAAATAACAAACAACCCATGTTGGAATTATTCTTCAAGTGCGACTCTGTACTGGTTTTTCGATGAGATACAGTAGGAAAATGAGACGATAGCTATAAGGTAGTGTGGCCGGCTTCCCTTTACCGAGGGTGAGCATGGTGACAGCTCTGGCCCAGAACGCTGAAGTCTTTCCCTCTTCCCAGCTTCTGCTGTTAAGTTTTAGTAGGTCTTTCTCCGGCATTTTCCCCAGCTCTCGGAGTTCCTCATTTGAGACTTTTTCGTGGCCTGAGGCGTGTCTTCGTGTTGAATTGTCGAGTGGTTACCTTTCGCCATGTTGGTCAGGTGGCGGCGGACCTGAGCCAGGCGTTCCCGACCTCAGCCAACGAGGCGCTGTGTCTGGAGCTGCTGGGCGTGCTGCGCCGCTGCTTGACCCAGCAGGCGGCCGTCCGGGACACCCTCTACGCCGGCCTGCACGAGGTGCTCAGCAGGAACCCGGAGCTGGCCGAGTCGGTGCTGACCATGCTGCAGCAGCAGCTGGAGACGCTGTTGGAGACGAGGCCCGCTGCGCCGCCGCTGGTGCTCTCACGCTGTATCCAGGCTAGTGTGGCGCCGTGGGCGGTGGTAGAATGCTGTTGGTGTAGTTTGACATTGTTCAGGTATCGTAGTGAAAAAGGCTTGTTTCTGTAGAAGCTTTTCGTTCGTAATAGTATCGGAAAGGGTTGTTGCGGAAAAAGAAGTATGAGTTAATGTCGGTTAGTGCTGTTAGTCACTGTATTTTGATAGCAATGTGTATTTTTGTTCGCCCGAAAAGGATGTATGACTATGCAGCATTTATTATTTTCATTGTGTTTTTGCTGTGTCCTTTCACTGGGCAGCTCGGTTAGTTCGTCTGAACGGATATTCCTGCATTCCCGAGATGGAGTGAACAATGACTGCCCCAAATCTACCCTTGCTTTCGGTGATGAAGTCTCTCCCCGGCAGGTGTCGGGTGATGACGTCACTCTCCTGGAGCCCGTTCCGGGGCTGTTGGCTTCTCTGGCGGCGTGCTCGCGTCGCATCCTTTCCGCCGCCGATACCGACGATACGGAAGACGACGGCCCAGAACTGGTCGCCGCGCGCCTCGCCGAGAAAACGCTGGACAAAATCGCCCGAGGGATGATGAATGCTGAAATGGAGGACTACGATGTGGGGAAGGAGTCGGAGATAGGCGGCGCCAGTGTGGACGGCAGGCGGAACGCCTTCCTTCTGCAGCTGCTACAAGGCGTTTACCAGGCGCTGATGGATCACCGGCTGCAGGCTGACTTCCAGTCGGACGAGGCGGCCGCCACCGTTGTAACGTGTTTGCATGAGAAGTACGTCGTTGTGACTGAGCTGTTGGCCAAGAAGACGACTGCCAAGGGCAAGAAGAAGGAGGACAGGAAGCCGCCAGGTGGCGCCACTCAGTCTGGCGCTGGTGGCAGACCGCGGCAGTCGCGAGAGCCCACCCACCAGCCTCTCTGTCTCAGTCTCCGCTCCGTGACAGGCGTGCTGTCGGCGCTGACCGCAGATTCGGCTCCCGGCCACCAGATGGCCTTGCGCAAGCTGCGGGAGGCGCCGGACCTTGTAAAGCACGCGGCTGACGCGGCTCGTCAGCTGTGCGGTCAGCTGGCGACTGACGGAGAGTGTGCCGGCGCCGAGGGCTGCAACACGCGACACCTGGTGGAGCACGCCTGTAAGCTGGCGCCGGCACTGCTGAAGCTGGCAGTGCGAGCAGCTGACGACGACGAATCACTGGCCTCGTCATGTCTGGACGCGCTAGCCGACCTCCTTGACGCATTCGAGAAGCATTTTCCGGAGCGGTTGCCGTCTCTGCTGGAGTCGGTGGAGGCGGAGGGCTGCGCTGGCCTCCTCTCCCGCTGCCGCCTCCTCGTCGACGCCGGCTGTGATCCGCGGCTGCTGCCGGCCCTCCAGCGCCTCATCCTGTCGTCAGCCCACCGCCTCTCGGCCGACCAGCAGTCGCACCTGCTGGCCTGGACGGCCCAGCTGCTGAAGAGCCCGCCGTCGGCCGAGGACGGTGTCTGCGGACGTCAGCTGGTGGAGCTCTCCCTCAGCGCCGCCGACCGCCTCTCTGCACACTCCACCCTGGCCCGCCAGCTGGCGCGTGCGCTGCATGAGAAGCTGGGGGACCTGGACGACGAGGTGCGTCTGACGGCGGCCGATGTCCAACTGACGGTGGTCACAGAACGGAACGGAGCCGCCTGTCTGCTGACTTTGTGCAGCCACCTGTCCGGCTGGCTGGACTGGCTGGACTGGGTGCTGGCCGGCTGCCGGGCGGCTGCCTCTGCGGCTCTCAGTGAGGCCGACGCTGCGCGGGAAGCCGCTGTCTGTGGCCGCCTGCTGGCGCTGCTGCTGGTTCTGGATGAGCTGGTGCAGACGGCCGTGCCGCTGGGGCCGGACACGGACGCTACTCTGAAGCTGGCAGGTCGCGCCTATGTCAGTCTGGCTGCCGTTGTCAAGTATTACGCCGCCCGCAGTCGACTGGGCAGACTGACGCGGGACGTCATGTGTAACAAGTGAGTGACGCTGGTGATGGGATGCGCGAGTGAGTTATTTGTCATGGGACTTGCTTACTGATAGTGTGATAGTGTGCCAAGTGGCCACTGATGTGGCTACTTGGCAGATCTTAAGACACGTCCTAATGTGAGTGAGGCTTTTTTATAAATTTTGTCCAAGTTGTTTCCAGTATGGCTGCTGGAGTCTGGGTCTCACTAAAGTCCGCAAGGGACTTGTCACGGAGACCCCGACCCCACCACCCGAACGAGCAACTCCCACAATGAAGGGTTAATTTAGAAGCCAAAGTTTAACGTCCCACAAAGCACAGGGACGGCCGCCCCGCTCAGGTCACCCTCTCAGCAGTCATTTGCCAGCCAGCTTACATCGGGCAAATAATTGAGCGCCGGAGCGTCTCAGGGGAACTGATCCCAAGCCTGGACATGCACTTGCACTGCCACTGCATGCTTCCGAGCAGCGGGCCGAAGCCAATACTCTACAACTGAGCTACCGGGGCGGCGATTATTAATGAACTGTAGGAAACCCCAAGCCGCTGATCAGTATGTCTATGTGTTTGTCTCGCTGAATCTCTAGTTTCCCAGTTCAATAAGAGGAACTCTCATCTCTTGGTACGATAGTAATCCAGAGCCGGTTTTCACCAACAGCTGTGCCGTGTTGTGTTTTCACGACTTCCTGTGGCACAGGTTTGAGCGCGTCGTGGAGTTTTGCGGCCGCCAGCTGACCCCCACGTCTACACTTTCATCACCTTCACGGAGGCCCAGCAGCGGCAGCAGCGGCCCTCCAGACCGGCCGGCGGCGATCTGGCCGGCAAGAAGGCGCGTGTGCTCCGCCAGACCCGACTCATTCCCCTGCTGGTCTGCAACGTCGAACAGTTCGAGAAACACCTGATCGCGCTGGCCAAGAGGACCAAGCTGGACCTGTGCGCCGGACTGAAGCTGAGCACCTCGCGCGACTTCAGGATTAACCAGGCCACGCTGCATGCAGCGCTGGAGCGCGCCGCCAGCTCAGAGGAGGACGGCGACGAGAACGACGACCCGGCGGCAGGCGCGACGCCGCCGGCGGCGGACGGGCTGCAGGAGGGCGCCGTCAGGTCTAGTCAGCACAGTCAGGTGGTCAGCAGGCTGGCCAGGCCGTCGCAGAGGGTGTCCAAACTGTCGCGCGGCGCGTCGCAGCACCAGTCGCAGCCGTCCTCCAAGCGGCCCAAGCTGGGGAAGTGAGAAGCTTGGCACGTCTGGAGGCTGTCAGGGTTCTGGGCAAAGAATTCACGGCCCTCACAATAGGGTTGTGGATGTGAGAGGGAGTGAGTGTTTAAGGTTCTTTAGCGTGTCGCTTCTCTTTCCAGGCATTGTGGCCTGCTTTGTAAAATGTGTTGATTATTTGAGGAGGGTGACCTGAGAATTGCCCCTGTTGTGGTCGCTGGGCTGTGTCTCTGTTGTGCCTGGACTGTAAGATATGCGAATCTTTTTCGTGAAACGTTGTGGCAGATTCGTCCATTTTCATGACCCGGGCCAAAGTTTGGCGCTTGTTCTAACATAAAGTGGCACTGTGCGACGCTTTCGATTATTGTTGATATAGGTACCTGATGGATGCTATTTTTACGTGAGCTGATATCGCTAGCAAGCTGTAAAATAATAATCCGGAACATCTTAATCAGTTTGAATTTCATTGAGGGAAACGTGGAAGGGTCATATATTTTGTAGTTTGTTGTTTTTTCGACGGAGAGGGATGGAGATGTTTACGAAGGTGCTGGTGCCCCACCCACACCTGCTGCTGCTTGAGTTTTTATGCTATTGCTATTGGCCCATGTGGCGCTTTTTCGCGATCTGAAAGGACCGGGGCGTCGTCTTCCGTCCAGTTTCGTTATCAGGACAGAACCTATTTCGCTTATCTAGCCACCGGTCCCCTTACAATACGCACTAGAACACCAGCAAAGACACTCGCTTTATCAGACGTGCCCTGAGGGCGTCATTCATTCGTATATACACTTTGCGTTGCTTGGACCGGTTTTCATGGCAACGAGTAATGTTATGCCTCCACAAAAGTCGGCCCTGAGGCGTAGAGCTTTGTTCTTTTTAGCCACAACGCACGCGATACCCGGCTTGGCTGAGGTAACGCAGTTTGGTGACAAGGCCTGCAACAAGCTTACTTTCCGATGTACTTCTTGAACGGGAAGGAACATGGACTGGTTCCGGGCCCATGCCGAAGGTACAAGTGATTTTGTTGTAGGTAGTTTCATTGCTGGACGCAAGGGGGCATTCCTGCCATGCCCCCCCCCCAAAGCGCCGGAAAGGGAGACATCATATGTTCCCCCTCCCTCCCAAAGGACGGTGTATCGTAGAATTACAGGCACACTTGCATTCATAACAACAGGCTTTAAAGCAAATGTTTTTTTGTGGTTGACTAGTATTTTTATATTCCTTTCGTATCACAGGATTGCAAGGAAGATAGGAGAAAAGACATACTCGGATCCAGGATTGCCGATCGGGGGGGGTCACCTTCCGGGGGGGCGCCATCCGGACCAAGGGGCGCCACTTTTGACCGGCAGAACCTCAAGAGGCAAAACCTATCGGTGGGCGCCGATCAGTTCGGGAGGTCGCACCAGTTCGCCTGCACTGTAGACCGAGTGATGACGTCATAACGTCACATAATCAGGTTATATGTCAATATTAACCCATAAGGTCAAGGTCAAGGGTCTCATGTCAGTCATTGACCACAGTATTCCGGTCAGGCATTACTCAGTATGACGTATGTTATGCTATGAATATAGTTGGGGCTACTCAAGGCCAAGGTCACAGGTCAAGGTCAAAGTTTTTCAAGGTCAAACCCTCATTTACCACCCAAAGGTTGCCATAGTTCCGGTAATATTGTATATACTCACCCCCTTCCCTTGGGTGCGCTACTGCATGCAACCATGAAGACGAAATTGACTACATAATAATTGTTGGGGTTAAACGACGCACCAACTGCCAGGATCATACGGCGTCGCCAACTCTCACCCTGTTGAAAGGGATTTTGGGGATCAGATCGACTAATTCAGAGGCTCCGCCGGGACTTGAACCCGGGACCGGTGGCTTAGAAGACAAGGGTGCTATCCACTAAGCCACCTCATCCCCGAAATTGACTACATTCAACGGTGATATGTTTGTTCATACACCAGCACAATTGTAATCCTACTGAATAGATACGAAACCTAGGCTTGGTCCATAACCGAACTGTATTTTTACGAATCGGCGTTGCGTCGATCACACAGAACTATTTTTCCTACGAACCTGCCTCAAGTTTTATGTCACCCTGTGTGTACTTACTTGGTAAATATCAGTGAGCTGCTCGTTCGCTTTTTCAATGAAATTCCCATGTCCAAATGCTGTATCAGCTGTAAGCAGGTTTACCTGCATTTCTACACTTATTCGCACCTCCATGTTTATAGCATCCAGTTAGAAACTCAAGTGACGATAAAAGAACATGCAACAAGTGCGTTTGCGTGCTGTGAGACTCTATTCCCTGATGTTATTTGATGTGAACTTCGCAAACGAGGAAGGATTAATTTATGCATCTCGGTTCTGACCCCATCGTGTGGTCTGAAAATGTCCTGTGCAAATACTAGCTGCGATTCTGCGAATGGTTACTGGGTATGCTAGTGTACTGAAACATCAATTGAAAGCTTGATATTCCCATACTGTAACCATTGCACTTTTTACAATTATTCAGTGAAGACGTCAACGACAGTAGGTTAAAAAGTCCAGTCGGCAAGCAATGTCAACAAAAAGTGTTTATTTAACTCATTGTAACCAATGCACTGAACTTTCGCCGTGCCCCGGCCCACCTCCCCTTCAAGCCTCCAGGCTTATCTCGCCGACGGCCGCCACCCCTGACCGACAGCGCCTGCGACATGCCCTTGTATAATATGTCGCCATCACCACTGCCGCAACGTGACGCAGCTGAAACTTGCAGGGCAGGTAGACGAAACATCCTACCATAGTTTTAAAGTGGTCCCAGGGTGGGGCAGGCGACACAATTTTTTGTATGCTTATCGATAATTGACATAATCTCAAAATGTATGTGAAATGTATATGGTCCATATTTTGCTCTCCAAATTTAATTGCAGCGATCACTGGAGAAAACTTTTTGCAAAATCGCATTCTCCGTGCCTTAAGCTTTCTAATGAACCCTGGTTTGTCTCATCTTGTACGTTCTCTTAGCGTACAAAAAAGCATTGAAAATGTGCATTGCTCTTGGCCTTTGCCGTTTATGTGGCGAGAGATTCAAAGACAGCAGTTTGATGCCTTGTCGCGCCGACTTCAAAGGCCCTAATTTTTTTGTTTGCCATTTTCTGACACTCTGGTCATTTTGCTACTAGTTGCAAACATCAAAATCAGTTTTAAGAATAGTCAGAAATTCGAATAATATCCCCATTTTGGCCTCCCTTAGAACACTGTGCGCCCCTGTTTTCAAGGGAGATGAAGAAAACGGGGGCGGGATGCTCCCGAAACCGGTCGGGTTTTACACTCAGGATAGGATTTGTGCAGTAATAAATGTTGTACTAATCTTATTTATAACCAAATTCATGAGCAGTAACAATATTCTATATTTCTGTTTCAAATAGTTTTGGAATGTTGTATTTTAATTAATTTTTTATGTGTTAGTTTGGGGCTCTACAGCACTGTTTAGGACAGATGTGACCTAGTTCTCAAAGAAATTGATCATAGCCGAGGCTGTCATTTGATCGACAGTGTGAATTATTGATAAGTCGCTTAGAAATGTTGACTTTGATAACAATTTTAAAGCATTTTGAGGCCGAATTCGCAAAAATGGGACTTATGAAAAAAACTTTTTGAGACCTATTGATACAGCCAATCAATTGTTTTCTCGTATCTCCTTTCCACACGAGCATTGCTGGGAATAGTTACCCGCCCCATCGGTTTCTTAACCCTCGCCCTGGTGCGGAGGTGTTTGAACACCCCCTCACGGGTTTCTCCAGCGGCACGAAAAAACGGCGGCGCAAAACGCCGCCGTACTTGGCACACCTTATTCTTAATCAATTCCGCAACTTTCCTCAAAATGGTAAGGTTAGGTCATTTCAGCTCAGATCACCAGTGCAGGTCAAGTGACCTCACCTCCAAAAATGTTTAAGGTGGCATAAGTAAGAAATGGGCGAATCTATCGGATTGAAACTTATACCACATAATAGGCCCAGCGATTACTGCAACAAATATTCCGAGATTATTCATATCGATAACCTAAGGTCAAGTACGGACCATGACTTCTCCATTGGAAATACATGGGAAAACAGAAATTGGGCTGTATTTGTGTAGATAGAGATGAAAATACCTTCATATTCTCTAAATCGTCTCCAGCTGGCCGTTAATTGTCTGGAACGCTGGAGTAGAAAAAAACGGGCTATACTTTTCGACTGAAAAAACCGCGGGTGTCCATTTTTGTCGCAGGCGCAGGGCCTGTGCGGAACCAACGGTATCGTTGTGCGGCAAAACTATCCCTTTTCAACCGACGGCAAAATTTCTCGGGGTGACATTCGATAAACGGCTAACTTACAGCAAACACATTAGGAATGTCCGCGACAAGTGTTTCAAATCCTTAAATGTCCTAAAATGTGCATCTCATCTATCGTACGGAGCTGACAGGAAAACACTTCTCACTTTATATCGGTCCCTTGTCCGTTCCAAGATGGACTACGCCTGTTTCGTCTACGACTCTGCATCGAAATCAGCCAAACAGTGTCTGGACACGATCTATCATAGCGCCTCAGAGTAGCCACAGGAGCATTTAGGACCACACCACGCGCCAGCCTGCTGGTGGAGGCTAACGAACCACCCCTCTCAATGAGACGACGCATGCTGGGACAGCGCTATGCGTACAAACTGGCCCAGTCTCCGCCCCATCCCACGTACAACGCCGCTTTCTCGCATGACATGCTGCGTTTGTTTGTAAACAGCGAAAGGGGACTTCCCCTAGGTGTGCGTGTGCATCGCCTCTCGGGCGAATGTGGTATCCAACGCCGTATCATGAGTCGCAGCGAGCTCTCGGTTATCCCTTCATGGGAACTAATACCACCAAAGGCTGACACGACTCTTGCAGGCAGGACAAAATCTGACACGGCTGCTTTAGAACTTAAATATTTAGCCCTCGAACACATCGCAAAATATGCAGATTATGTCCAGCTTTTCACCGATGGATCAAAAACTGAGTTCGGCGTGGGATGTGCTTTTGTGACTGACTCAGTGACTAGAAATTTCTCACTGTCACCTTTTTCATCTGTCTTTACCTCGGAACTTACTGCATTAGACAAAACTCTCTGTTTCATAGAAGTCAGTGACGACACCAGAAATGTAATTTTCACCGACTGTCTTAGTAGTGTCCAGGCTTTGAGTGCTTTTAATCCAAGTGACGGGCTCGTACTAAAGATTGCTCTCCACCTAGCTCGACTCGCCGGACAGGGTAAGGATATAACCCTCTGTTGGGTGCCGAGTCCTGTCGGTATCCGACTGAATGAAGCGGCTGATGCTGCAGCCCGGCGAGCAGCTCAGAGACCCTGTAGAATAAGACAGTCGATTCCTGCTCGAGATCTTTTCCCACATATATCTGGTCACCTTAGCAATGTATGGCAACAGGAATGGCAGGACAGAGACGGCGGATTCCATTTTCGAGAAGTGGTGCAAGATTTTCTGGAGGGGGGCGCCTTCCTCCCCAGGGGGCGCCATCATCTCTTGGGGGGCGCCTTTGCTATCCAATGGCGTTCTGCAGAAACTCTTTGGACTCGGCGTGCGAGGCCACTTGGGGTGGTTTATTTCTAATATTCCGAAAAATAGGTATTTTAGATTTCGCGAAAACTCAGTCGTATCGGATTTGTATCAGCAACAGAGTGGCATAGCCCAGGATTCTGTGATTTTAATAGCCTTGTTTGCAGTTATGACCAATGATATTGCAGACACTTTCCGCAAACATACAGCATGTGCTTTTCGTTGAAGAGTTCACAATATGGGTGACAGCGTCCACTACAGCAGCTGCGCAGAGGCGGCTGCAGCTTGACCTTGACACATTGCAGCAATGGATCATATGCAATGGACTGAAATTTTCAAGTTAAAAGACATAGTGCATGCACTTTTATAATAGACATTGAGACTGAATACCCGATTTTGTAAATTCGCGGAAATCCGAGCGACGTTGTAGCAGAAACCAGATTTATCAGGCTCACACTCGATAAGCTTTCATATGTGCCACACCTGAAGGATTTCCGCAAAAAAATGTTTCGATACGCTGAAAATACTGAAGGTGTTGACGAGGATGAGATACCGTGCAGATAGAGAAATGTTTCTCATGCTATACACGTTATACGCTTATCGCCTATATATATACGTTATGCGCACGTTATACGCTCATTGTTATACGCTACGTTATAAGCTTCTTATGCTGTATAGATCACTTATTCGTCCGAAGATCGAGTACGGCTGTGTCAGAGCCGCATGACGAAATCCATGGAGCGAAGCGGATTGAGATTTCTCAAGAGGCTCTATTCTGGCCGTTTGGCGGTTCTGACAGTTGATACCAGGGCTCTGCAATTGTGTAGGGTGATTGCCCTTTTACGCTAGACGCCCAAACTAAGGCCCCGAATTTAAATTCAAAATAGTTTTTGAGAAATTTTGGAACAAATGTTTTCAATTTTGCATTTTTATCATTTTTATTTCTTAAGCGACGAACTTGAAATTTGCCTCCTTTTGAATAAGCAACAAGGCCACCTAAGAAAAAAGTTCGAACTGGTCCGACAATATTTATTACGCCAAAACGCAGTATTTCTAGTACAAGCAAAAAGATATTGAAATTTGACAGCCGACTTGTAAGCTCAAAATGTCAGAAGGCACGCTTCAGTTAGTTTAAAGACAGCCACGTGGAGGCAGCTACGTCAATTTTCTTGTGCTTAGGTATAGTTTCCAGTGGAAAACGTAAAATTCTGACCTAGTTTTTGCCATTTTGCCGGAGGACTACATTTTTGCTCATTTCATTTAAATCTCTCGCGATCCAATGCGCCGATTTGACTTTTCATTTCAAATAATGAAAGAACATTGCTTCCGCCTGATAGTATTCGGAGATGGATATCGTGATAATAAAATTCATTGTCTTATATGTAGAAATATAATTTTACTAGAAAACCTTTTATTTGCAGCTTTTCGGTTCAGAGCACATGTCATTCACAAGCTCAGAATTGACATGGCTGAATAGGAAAATTAATTGCAGTCATTCAATTCATTTACACTACCCACTTATCTCCAACGGCTTTCGAGTAATTCGTCCGAAAGGGTATTTCAACGAGCTAAATTTCTCGGAACATGTTTGCTTCTCACCATGGTTTCAAGTCCTCAAAATGAATGGAAGTGGATGCAATTTGGCATAAAGCTAGCTTAGGGTCTTGGGTCGCCGATACAAGTGATTCTAGGCGAATCTAATGTTTGGTTCGTCTTCTAGAAGCAGCTTTATACCATGCCTTTTCTGTACGAACACAACACCCGGCGCCACGATCACGGCATCGTTTTGATTGCGTGATACCGGCCAGTGACCTCCTGACGGGTCACAGGTGTAGGGTTAGTGGGAGTCGGTACAGTGTGGCGCAGTGGTCTAGTGGTTAGAGGTCCTGTCTCGTGATGAGGGGTGCGCGGGTCGAATCCGGGGTTGACTGCGGGATATTTACTATTTATTTCAAAGAAAAGAATGATGGCACTGACCTACAGGCTTATGAAGAGATACATTGAGAATGAAATATGGCTGATTTCAGCACATTGTCATGCGGCTCTCCTGCGCCGGTGGGGGGTTATCCCAGGTCGCAGACCGGGGTTGCGTATGAGGCCACTCCTTAGTCCGCGAAAAAGATTATCGATATGTCCGTCATTTCGCTATCAGAATAGTAACTGGAGCATTCCAAGCTTCACCCATAATAAGCATGCTAGTGGAAATTAGTGAAATACCGCTACAAATGCGCAGTAGGATACTCGCTTTGCATTAAGCCATTAAAAGGAATGTGGCACCCTTAGAACGTGATTTTAACTGAGATAGCCAAGTTGTAAAGCAAATCGGAAAACCAGGTGCTCTATATATCATTTGTCTTGGAACTCGATTTTTCCGTAGAAAAAAACTAAAACCTACCCGAAATGTACCTCTCATGTACCTCTCGCCAGGCGGCCATTGTTGTGAGCTGCTGGTGTGACGACATATGCTGACATCACGATGAGCATCAGCCAATCGAAGCCCTTGAAGTGTTTCGAGTATGGTAATGGTTGCCAGATCATGACATCATCCAGAGGCAGATATTTATTCATTTTTCTAGAGGAGTATTTTAAAAATAAAAACATTGAGCTTGCTGTACATTTTTTAGAAAAATCATGAGTGGTTTCATTATTTTCGGCTAAAAGTACGCCTAATTACACAAAATTCCAGGATTTTACCAAGGTGCCACGTTCCCTTTAAAATAAGTCACCAACACGCCCCACATACCAAACATTTTTTGGCGACGCCTACCTCAGTCAGATAAGACAGTGGCTCGCGTTTTGCAACCCGTCACCAGGGAGTGAGAGTCTGTGCCTGGCTGGCACAGGCTGGTATCGACAGCAATCTCGTCGAACCACATGAAGCAGCTGTTATTGAACCATAGCTCATCTCGACAGTTAACACGAACACAACCTACGCCAACAAAGCAAAAATTTGCCTCCTGAACCGACGCGCCAGTATTTTATGAACTTGCTTGCGGAGCCGTTCGAAAACCATGTCTGTTTCTATATAGACGGTTGCAAAAGAAAGTGACAATGGCACAGGGCGTGCATTTGTTGGTGACGATGTTGAGAAGTTTTCTAGTTTGCCTTACGAAGGATCCATTTTTACTTCAGAGCTGTACTCCATTTTTTTTTGCTGTTTGGACCAGGTGTCTAAGCTGATGGTGAGGAAGTTTGCGATTTTTACCGATTCGCTGTCTTATCTGCAGACATTGAAGCCATTTTATTTCTATAATGCGTCGTCACCTTGGCAGGCCATGCTGAAGATAACTGGATCTTCTGTGTGCACTGATTAGTCCAGTAGGAAGACACAGGCAGTTTGGATGGCTACCATCTCAGCCTGAAAACTCGAGCAGAGCGAGCCTGCTGGTCGCCTGAGCTCATGCTGGGCTCTGTCTGGTGACACGATGAAGACCCAGCTCCCCCGCTCGTGACCCCTCCGTGCACTGACCCGTCGGTCCACACCCATGTGGCACATTGAGTCAGGGAAGCGAGGTGGGGGAGAGCTACTCGCTTCTTCCGGACAGGTGGCGCTCCTGATGTCAGTGGGCCCACGTCTAGTTGAAATGTGACTCACTCTCCTGATACACACAGTGGAAGACGTCGAGGAAGGAAAGACTCGATGGGGAGGGAGATGCCTGCTTGATCCCACATGTCTTTGCCCACCTGCCGCCACCCGGTCACCGAGGAGAGTCGAGAGGGCGCTGTCGCCTCCGCACGTCTTCACAGAGGGTCTTCAGGCGGCAGGGTATGGAATTTCACCAGCAGTCGGGTCGCGAGTACCCTCCTTCTGGCCGCTACGCGGGGAGTCTTAACTCGGCTGGGAGTGGAGTGGGTGCATCCTGTGATGATACGCGCCGACGCTCTCATTTTGCGTTCCAGCAGCTCGACATGAAATGGCGGTGTGGCGTGGAGCCACGCTGCGGCCGCTTACTCCATCGCTCCTCTCACGTAGCCAGTAGCGACGGTTCGGAGGTGCTGTTCGTGCAGCCCCCAGTTGCAGCCGGACAGTTGACGTAGGTGGGAGATGCGGGGGTGGACCTTCTCCCACAGTCTCTTACAGTGTGGACCGAAATGGAGGAGCCGATCGATGGTGACGCCAAGTAGCTGTAGGGTGTCTCCAGCAGTGACAGACTTCCCGTCGACCTTAAAATTGAAGGGATCGGCGTCTCTGGCCCACTGGGACATCACCAGTACTTGGATCTTGGCTCCTGATACCACCATTTTGTGCTGTCGGGTCCACTTCATGAGGGTGCCAGCAGCAGCTTTATTGCGCCCGGTCCTTGGCGACTTGGATGTTGTTGCCCGTGCAGAGAGCCGCCGTATCATCGGCGTACATGTAGGGGAGCATCCGGGAACCGCGCAGAGTGCGTCTACCAGCCGAGCCGCCCATACAAAATAAAACTGGCGATAAGACACTTCCTTACGGCAGGCCAGTTCGGAAAATGCGCTCACTGGAAAGCACACCATTTAGTTCCACCTGGACTCTTCGGTCCCGGAGTCACTGCCAAATCCAGGCCACCGTGCAATTTGACAGCCCCATCTACAGCAGGCGAACGCGTAGCAGGTGGTGGTCCACTACGTCGTACGCGTGCGCGAAATCAAACGCGACGAGGACGTATTTCTGCGCGGTCTGTCCATCGGGAGGGCGGCTGTGTCTCGATTTGGGCATGCACAGTGCACGCTCACCTCTTCTCTTAAATGAGTCCTGAACTTGACCTGAAGGCGATGGTTGATGGTATAAGTGGATGGTCAGTGACAAAATATACTCGTTTTATCAATCTGAATGGTCTTTTCACTTCGATCTGAACACTGCACATGATCATTAAACGCGCAAATTACAGCCAATAAACGAAAAAAAGTTATCAATTTATCAAGAGAGTACTTGGACACGTTGAAACTGTTTTCTTTTTATTCTAGTAGGGCCCATTTATGTCACAAATCACAAATGCCTATGGCATGATCTCTTTCAGCATTCAATCACATGGCTACCGAAATTCTCTTAACACCTCCGAAATTTCACGCACAAGAGCAATTCCCCCATGCTGATGAATTGAAGAATATAGATAAAGGTCGATGGAAAATGCCCACATACTTCATTCTGTGTTTATCTTAACTTTTCAACTTCCCTTATATCTCCTTGAGTCTGCCATCTGGTTCAAACATTATTTTTTAGGAGCAATTAATAATGTGGGTTAAAGTCCGGCTTGTGTTTCCTACAACTTAAAAGCTTTTCCGCTGAGGTAATTTTCTTGGACAGCGCACAGGCCAGGTTCACACTCACTGCGATTATTTTCAATGTCCTCTCACCATTATCTTACGAATCTTGGCCACGTGGAAAGGCAAAATGATGCTTATCATATTTGATATTAAAATAAACTTAACCCCTCTTCACTAATAGAAAAATCCCCAGATATGTACCTTTATGTTCAGCTGTTGCATCTTCCCAAGTGTCTTGAATTTCTCCATGACCTAGTGGCAGTTACAGGTTTTTCAAGAGGTGCCGAAAAAAGTGTGGACTGAACTGTTTAGCAATTCATTGTTTCAAATATCACGCCAAATAGGCATCTTGCTTGGCTGGTACAAACTGTTATGGCTGGGAGAGGGTGGGATAGGACGTTGTTAAAAATACGATCCACCAATATGACGGCAACCGAAAACCGAATACCATAGGCGCCTTTTGGGTGAAAAGTTGATGGTAAAGTGCCCACTTTGAGGCTCCGCGTTTCCCCCCCCACCTTACTAAAATTCTAGATCCGCCCATACGCGGATCCAGGGGGCAAAGGGGAGGGGCAGATGCAGCCCCCAATCGATCCTCGGCACCCCCTGAAAGGTCGATGGCACTCGCTTGAAGTGGCGCTTCCCACTCTCCCCCAAGATGCGAAATCGGTGCTCACCGATAGGATTTTACGCCCACCTGGTAGGTTTTTCCGGTCAAAAGTGGCGCCCCCTGCTCCGGATGGCGCCCCCCGGGAAGGTGCTCCCCTCCGATTGGCAATCCTGGATCTGCCTATGGATCCGTCACTGTTCAAGAGCAAACAATTCACAGGAAAAGCAGGAAGATATCAAATGTTAGTGGGGAGTGGTGCGGCCAAGATGATTGATGATGCTAACAAATTGTTTAGTTATGTGGATAAAATAATTGGGTCGCCACACGGGATTGGAAGGGGACTCCTGCCTTCTTATGAGATGGGCAGTGTGCTAAAAATATATCGTCAAGTCAATATCAAATTATCAACATTTAGTTTTATACAGTGCACTGTTCACTGCAGTGATACAAGAGTGCTCTGTCCTTTTTCTGTGGGTTTATGACACCCGGTAGGGTTCGTTTTAGCCTCAAATATGGCTTTTGTGGTATTTATTTGGCCATTTGGCCGCCCCGGTTGCTCGGTTGGTAGAGCGTCGGGCTCCGGCCCGCTGCTGAGAAGCATGCAGTGGCAGTGCATGTCCAGGCTTGAGATCGGTTCCCCTGAGACGCTCCGGCGCTCAATCGTTTGCCCGACGTAGGTCGGCTGGCAACTGACTGATGAGAGGGTGACCTGAGCGAGGCGGCCATCCCTGTGCTTTGTGGGAGGTTAAACTTTGGCTTCTAAATCAACCCTTCATTGTGGGCGTTACTCGTTCGGGTGGTGGGGTCGGGGTCTCCGTGACAAGTCCCTTGAGGACTTTAATGAGACTCAGACTCCAACAGCCGTACTGGGAAGAACTTGGACGAAATTTATAAAAAAAACAAGATTTTTTAGTGCAAATACAATTTGAACCTTTTGGCCTTTTCGCAAACCCGGTTTGGCCTTTTTCCGTTGACAAAAAAACCCGCAGTCCTGGGCAGCATCTCTAATCTTTAGAATATGGAATAACAAAAATTAGGAGACATTTTTTAACACTAGCACGTCTAAATTTTATTAACGCCCCCTCCAAAAGGGGGTTTGATCCCCCGAAGACATTATAATGGCCAGCACAAGAAAATCTCCACCGCCCCCCCTCAACTGAGTTTTCCTTAAAAAATGTTCTGCTGTCCTTTCCAGGGGGCGCCTTTCCTATCCATGGGTGCTTATTCTTTCCAGAGGGGGCGCCTTTGCTCTCGGAGGGGGGCGCCTTTTGCTATCCAGGGATGCCTGTGCTAACCAGGGGGTGCATATGATATCAAGGGGCGCCGTTGATCTTCTTCGGAGGCGTCTCTGCTGTCCAGGAGGCGCCTGCGCTATCCAGGGGCACCTATGCTATCCAGAGACCCGGATCCTTTACTCAGGGGGCGGGGGCCGCCTTTTGCTGTCCAGGGGTGCCTGTGCTAACCAGGGGCGCATATGCTATCCCGGGGTGCCGTTGCTCTTCTTTAGGGGCGTCTCTGCCGTCCAGGGGTGCCTATGCTATCCAGAGGGTGTGTTCTGTCCATGGGGCGCTTTTTGGTATCAAAGGGCGTATTTGCTGTTTTGGGGGCGCCTATCCTATCCAGAGGGCGCCCCTGCTGTCCAGGGAGCGCGATTGCTATTAAAGGGAGCTTATGATATCCAGAGGGGTGCCTTTGCTCTATGGGGGGAGGGGGCGCCTCTTAGTGTACAGGAGTGCCTGTGCTAACCAGAGGGCGCCTATGCTATTCAGGGGCGTCGTTACTCCTCAATTGGGGGTGCCTTTTTCTGTCCAGGGGCGCCTCTGCTGTCTAGAGGTCGCCTTTGCTATCCAGAGGGACGCTTTTACTCAAGGGGGTGGGCACCTTTTGCTGTCCAGGGTGCAGCTTTGATGTCAGGGGCGTCATTCATATTTGAAAGTGTATTTTATTTTACACAGAGGGTACTACCCCTTCAGACAGGCGATGTGTCTGATTTTCTCTTGACCGGCCGGGGGCGCCGGCAAAATCCGGGGGTGCCACCCAAATCCGTGAGGGCCTCCCCGTACGATGTCAAAACCAGGTGTGCAAAAACATACTATTGTACACCATCATTTTTTCAAGGTGTGCAACTGCACACCTTGTCCTGCGGAATCCGCCGTCCCTGCCGCCGTTGTTCTCGGGAGGGGGGGGTTTCTCTCTTATCTCTCCAGGGGGCGCCTTTCTTATCAAAGGGCGCCTATGTTGTCCAGGGGGCGCTTTTTCTCTGCGGGGGGGCGCCTTTTGCTGTCAAGGGGTGCCTGTGCTAACCAGGGGGCGCATGTGATATCTAGGGGCGCCGTTTCTCTTCTTCGGAGGCGCCTCAGCTGTCCAGGAGGCGCCTACGCTTTTCAAGGGCGCCTATGCTATCCAGAGGGGCGCCTTTACTCAAGGGGGGCGCCTTTTGCCTTCCAGGGCGCAGTTTTGATGTCAAGGTGCGTCATTCATGTATGAACATGTCTTTTTCACAGAGGATCCTACCTCTTCAGGTAGGCGGTAATTAGGCTTGATTTTCTCTGACCGGCCGGGGGCGCCGGCTGAGGCCTGGGGGGCGCCTCCTGGACAAAGCCAAAACAAGTGGTGCAAAAGATACTTTTGCACCACTTGAAAAAAATCGAGTGGTGCAACTGCACCACTTGCACCCTGGAATCCGCCGTCCCTGTGGCAGGAGCAAACAAATAACAAGCTCAGGGTAATAAAACCCAACATTGGTGAGTGGCTGTCCTCTATGCGCTCCCATCGCCGTGAGGAGGTGGCTCTCTGCCGTTTGCGAACTGGCCATTGTCTGGCCACTCACCGATATCTGCTATGTGGCGAGCCCAGGCCTTATTGTCGGCGATGCGCGACCCCCTTGTCGGTGCGGCACGTCCTGGTGTCTTGTCCGGAGTATGATAATCTCAGGCTTTCACATTTCGGTTCACGTCTTCTCACACTGTCTCATCTGATTGGCCCGGACTCGGACATGATTGAGAAAGTGCTAGATTATCTCAGAGCAGCCGATTTCGTGATTGGATTTGACCCGGGCTGAGGACTTGTGCTTTGATAGGGAGTGACAATGTGAATGTGAGTTTTTTTTCTACGAACTGTGTTGGTTAAGCTTTTTGGAAATCCCCTTTTTGTTACCACTCTCTGAGAACCGATTGGACTGATGTGAACCTTCTTTTAGCTATTTTGTTTACAGACACAACTAACTGCAAGGAATAAGGGTAACAAGGCAGTGTTCAGCGGATGTATATTTTAAGTTATGTTTTACTGGCAGTGACATGGGCGCCCTTAAGCCCAAATCATCATCATTCTCTAAATCGTAATATCCTGGGTCTCTTTCCAGGCTCATGTTACAAGTTTTGACCTGTAATCTCTGAAACGTTATCTGGAGCTACTTAAGCAGTTTTCAGACTTAGGTCAATAACCATGCATGAAATGATGATGCAGCTTTTATTTTGATATCATTGCGTTTGGATTGCTATTGCAAGTCGATTTATATGCATATATACGCTATATACGTTCAAAAGTGATCTTGACCTGACCTGAGGTCAGGTAATTTTTGTGTTTAATCTAGTATGGTCATATTATACACCATTCGATTTGCATTGACGAGAGGAAGCGAATGGTGCCTAAAAATGATTCTAACTCAGCTCTGTCAGATGCTAGAGCCTAAAAACTCTACTCAAAATGCCACCTTCTTTGATCTGTCATGACCTCAATATTGACATTAGCCAAAAAGTGACTGATATAGTTTCGTCAGGATATTGTATGAGCTATCCACCAGCATTCGCGTTTTTTCGCTATCCCGCATGGGGGCCGAGTCTGAGGTGGCTCGGGCGAAGGTGGCTCGAAGGCCCAACGAGGCGTGGATTAGAAAATGGCCTGAAAATTGCGAACTTTTTTATTTCATTAATGGTAGACCACAAAAATATCATGAAACTGTAATATTGCTATTTAAAGCCAAGGATGTCGAAATTATTTAGCAATGTTTGCGTTGTTCCACTCAAAATTTCGAGTGACATGACTGAAAATACTGCTAAAAATATATTAATCAAAAAGAGCAGATGCTGATTTCATATACTTCGTACTTTAAATTCTTTCTCGCATTTAAACTTCAAAATCAAATATTACCTATAATTCACCCTGACCGGCGCGATTTCTAAGGATGTCGAAATTCACCCGTTAGAAGAGCTTCTAACGGCACCTCTGACGTCACCAACACATGTATTACGTCAGTAGTATTCTCTGTAATGACGATTGTTCGAGTTCCGAGCAAGGCGACTCATATCAGGTCTTATCAAGTTTGAGCTTGAGGCTATCAGTTTTTGGCTAGCAGAACTACGAGCAGTATTTCGGGTTTCTGATTTGTACCCGAATTCCATTTGTCCAATGGGACCGCGAATTAGCGTTGCCGTTAAAGAAAATTTTCAACTTTTCAGCCTTTTTTCAGGAAAAATAAAGCAGAGTTTATCATTTTCAATAAGCTTTTATTCTAAAGCCACTCCAGTCTGGAACAACAGCAAGGTGCCCCGTCCCATTTAACTGGCACTTGGCCATAAGCCCCTTACTTCCTCGCTTCGGTTTTAAGCAAGAACGTTTGTCTGTGGACAACTTGTTTTCGGAGTGGGCGCCGTGTGTGTGGTGTTGTCGTCTGCGACGGTTGTCGCTGCGTCACCGCCGGCCAATCTGGTGACGATGTCGTTTTCGTCAGTGGAGGTGACAGAATGTCACAACCGCGCGTCAGCGCTGGAAAACTGCGGCTTCATTGTGATGATACGATGTCGTACTAGCATGTGGTCACACAGCTGGACACTGAAGGACGACTTCACAATTATTTTGATAAGAGTGCGCGAGAAAAGAATCACAGGCAATATGTATTTAACAGGCGTTTCTGACATAGCTATGACCAAAACGCTAAAATCAGCTAGGAACAAGTACGCAAAAGCCGTTACCACGGGTGGAGCGTGGTGACAGACCGCATCCCGTGCTTATTACACAGGTTACTTATTCGCTGTGATTATAAAAAAACAAATCCATCATGGTTCTATGTTAGTCGCATGTTTGGTGGAATGAGCTGGTGTGGCGGTAGTCCAGTGATATTTCTTCACCTCGGCACCGAGCCGGGCCTCCTTGCAGGTGTTGCCACCAACACCGAACGCTGTTGACTAGCAACGGGGGCCGCGCGGAGGTGGTCTATGGATCGCCGGACAGGCACAGGTCAGTACGCTGCAGCAGGGCTTCTGGGCCGGTGGTGTCTGGGGGCCGGGTGAAGTCTGAACTTCGTCCCAACGACTGGTCATTTTGGACTTAACAACGCCCTCGCGGAGTGTTCACTAAGAACGGGGGCGAGTGGGCGGGTTCTCTTCGGAAGCTCGGGCAAACTGCCGGCATGGCGATTACCAAGGCCACCCGGAGGCCCTCCCAGAACATCAGTCCGCGGGAGAAGACCAAGAAGGGAAGTGTCTCCAGCGGCAGCAGCGGCAGCAATCTCTACACCCACTCCAGCCCTCCCAAAGGTGGGTAGGCATTGGTGCATGCAAATGCCAGACGATTGACGATTCTATGAATCAGTTTTTGGAATCATTTCACTTGTCGTACATTCTACGCCCGGGGAACGTTCGTGGTCCCGAAAATATGAGGTACACTTGTCCACAAAGCAAACATATTTAGTTGTGCAATCAGCACATGCCTACGCTCGTGTCTGCATAGGTGTAACTAAATACAGAACTAAAACAGAACACAGAATATGGAACTGCATGGACTTTGATCATGCATTCCCGCCAACCAGCCTAATGGGACAGGGCTCTTTGCTTCACGAGGAAGGGTCTCAAGAAAGCTTTCTACAATCTTATAGGATTTGCGCAAAACACAAAATTCCGCTGAAGCGCCCAGGTTGTTTTTGGCCGTGCATGTGGCGAGTCCATACCGGAAACCGACGAAATGTGATTATCTTCTCCGCAATGATTATCACTTTCCTTATACTTACTCGATCTCGCCGCACTTTTTATCATTTCCTGTTTCTCAATACATTTCTTCTACCTTTGGCTGTGATGCATTGGTTTGAATATTTATTTATGCTCCCGGATTTTCGAGCAATAAAACCTTTTGGGCAGGATAATTAGGCACAATATTCCCTCATCCTCGAACATATATTCATAAAAAAGCTTACACAACGCGATCTACAAATCGCATTGTCTATATTGTATAATGCAACTAATCATTGGCTCGCTTGCTGGCAGTGGTTCCTATGAACTCCTCCAATATTCGACAATGGCTGAAAGCGGGTGACCTTGAGAAGTTGGAAGACGTGGTCATCGATGGCCAAGGACATAAGCTGCTGAAGGAGTCGTCTGCTGACGATAAAACACGAGCTTTCCTTCGCACCGTGCCAGATCGGATTGTAAGTAGTGTAAAATTATCCACGCCTGATTAACCACTGCACGTCTCATATCCTATAACCGGAAATTGGAAAGCAGCTGCAGCGTCAAGAGATAATATTGTCACAACCACACCACGGATAAAAACTGTGGAATAGACAAATCTGGTTTGCTAGGTATTTGAGCTCGCGCGCTCCCAAGCCTAAAAAACTCATTACTAAACCTGTAGCTCCAATGTTTTATGCGCATTTCATTCTGTTCTTGAAACTGCAGCTGCTGTCTTCGTTGTCCTTGATAGTTAATTCGCTGATAGTTAAGATGGTTAGAGCCCTCCCATGCTGTTCAGCTAAACTATTACTTTTGATGTATATATATATATATATATATATATAAATATATATATAATATATATATATATATATATATATATTAAAGTTTTACTTTAGACAAATGACACTTTTCGTGATCAGTTTTATAACCATGGTCGTGATATGTAGTCAATATGGGAAAAATGTATAGAAAATGTAAACCCTAGTCCCACCGGGGCCATCAATGGCCCCCTAAGCCTTTTTAAGTGTGGCGGGATCACGGTGGCGCGGGGTCCGCCGTACTTGACATACCTGTTACCTGATTCTTTTTACAATTTTGAAAAAAATGTAAGGTTCAGGTCACAACAGGTCAGGTCACCAGGTTTTTACTTCAACTTTTGAGCTCTACCATTCCTAGATTTTGAAACTGATTGACTAGTAGCCTTGTACAGTTGGTGGCCCTTTCAGGGTCTACACAATTCATATCCGGTATTTTTTCCTTCGATGACCTGGAGTCAGGCCAAAAGGCGACCCCAACATTGGAATAGCATGATACTATGCTGTAGAAGTCACAAAAACGAATGCAAATGCTAAAAAATTCCAGAAACACGAGGGTGTTCACCCTTTCAAAAGGTCAGGAGTGATGTTTTTGCTGTGACGTATCTGAGGCCATTTGAGACTCTAAGTATTCACCAGCATAATATTCACAAATATACCTGGAGTTTCCTGACCTCTGGAGGTTAAAACCATTGGCCTGAGCTCTGAAGTGCCTGAAGTAAACTGATACCGGGTTTAGATAATTTTTCACTTCCCAATTTGCACTATCCCCCAAACTTTTGGGATAAGAGGGGGCGTCAGCAGGGTAAAATTGGCACTGGACCCCGGCGGGGCCAAGTTGATACCGGACCCCCGGCCGGGCCAAGTTGGCACCGGACCCCGGTGGGGCGTGGGTTACGTCGCGAAGGTGTGAACAAACCCAATTTGAATACTCCATGCAGTTCCCAGGTCCCTGTAGGATAATATTCTTTGAGCTAATTTATCCATATAGAAATTGATTGATTATTGGAGCTTAAGGGCGCAGCAACCTTAGTGGCTATATAGTTCCCATATAGGGATGAAATGGTCAAATGTTGATGGTGAAAATGCCGTTTTTATCAAAAGGTGGTATACAACTTGACCTCCTGAGTGATCATCAGTGCATACAATATTTCTGAAGCAGTACTGCGTATCTTTCGGAAAGGTCAGCGTATTATTTACCTTTCATGAGTGTTTTTCGTGCTGGCCTATTATCCAGTCGTTCAGGTGATCTCAGATTTTTTCTGCGATCAGCACACACATAAAACATATTCAATTTGGGAAGGTCACAACGCTGCGCCATATCATCAGTGTTTATCGTAATTGTTGCCCACATTAAGGTCTAGGCACGCCTCTGATTGGTGCTCACGCGAGCATCGAACGACCTCATCGAAACCAGGTCTGGGCCAGCCATGCAAAGTGCTGCCGTATTGACCGGGTGATTACTGAGCACGGAACAACACCTATTCCCCGCCGCTTCTGTCAGGCTGGGAGCAATGCTTATACGTCTAATTCACACTTTAGGTTATGGTAGCACCAGTGATTTATCAGAAACATTTACGGGTACTGACGTATCCAGCCTGCGTGTGCTGCAGTCCAAAATGGAGGCAATCCACAAGGCAGTGGAGGAAGGGGACCTGCGCCAGACCAAGAGTCTTCTGGACCGCCGCAAGCTGGCCATGTCCCGTGACAAGAACGGGGTCAGTCTGCTGCACAAGGCCGTCATGAACGGAAGGACCGAGGTCGCCGAATACCTGGCGTCCAGCTACCCAGAGATTCTCAACCTGACCGATGCGGTGAGTGCCGACCAGCCGCAATCCTCCCGGTCAGGGTCAAATCTGTGACCCTAAAGAGTCTGACACTAGTTCTGTCGCTCACATGAGTCCTGACATGGCCCAGCTGCGCTTGCATGACTGCATGGCTCTAGAGGCAATTCGATACCTCCCTGATTTGAAGTTGAGCTATCCGTCGCGTCGAACATACCGAAAACCCCCAGTTTCAGTCTGCCAGCGCTCACCTGTTACGGAGCGTGCGGATACCCCCTGGATCGCCGATGACCGGCGGCTGCCGTTCGCCGCTGTCAGAGACGCCTACTGTCGAGACGCGTGCAGCGCCGGCACTGTCTGCTGTAGCACAGCATGGTGAACTGCAAAGGAACGAATAGAATCTCCAGCATGGGGGTTTTCGACATACTCTGTCACATGGCTGTCTCATTCTAAACCCCATTGTAAAGGTGCCACATTTCCATTGACGCAACTACGCATGTAGGTGTCACCAGCCGATCTGGGGCAGAGGAGTACCTATATCTTTTAAAATGGCTGAGGGTGCTCAAATTTGAAAATGCATTGATAAACACTATACAAAAAGGAATAATATGATAAGACGCGAGCTTCAGCATTCTGAACGGCTTCAACCTATTTTGAACTCAAAAGAACGAAAACATACGAACATTTAAACAGGACATTTTGTAAGGAAAACTTAGTGGGGAATTGCTTGTGCTGGCCATTAAAGTGTCTTCAGGGGATCAAAGCCCCATTTGGAGGAGGTGGGTGAGTGGGGGTAATTGAATTTAGACGCGTTAGTGTTTTAAAAAAATGTTTCCCAATGTTTTGTGTTACTCCACATTCTATAGAGTATAGATGCTGCTCAGGGCTGTCATGTTTTTTCCCGGAAAAAGGCCAAACCGAGTTTGAAAAAGAGACAAGAGGGGGCCAAATTTTATTTCCACTAAAATGGCCAAATAAATACCTCAAAAGTGACACTTGAGACTAAAACGAACCCTAACGGTTGTCATAAACCCATAGAAAAAGGACAAAACACGCTTGTATCACTGTTGAAAACGAATTGTTGATAGTTTGATATTTACTTGAAAAAAAACATTTCCAGCACACTGCCCATTTAACACGCGTGGGCCTCCGAGCCACCTTCGCCATGGTGGGGGTGTTCAAACACTCTCTTGCAAACTCGGCTCTTATACGAAATAGCGAAAAAACGAGCGCTGGTGGATAGCTTATACAAATTCATGAAAAAACTACATTGGTGATTTTGGCCAGCTCAATATTGAGGTCATGACAGGTCAAAGAAGGTGGCACGTTATAGAAGTATTTCTGTTCTCTAAAGTCTGACTGAGTTGAGTTAGAATATCTTTGTATATGCACCTTTCGCTTCCTCTCGTTACGGCGAATAAAACTATGTATGATATGACTATACTAGGTCAAAACACCAAAAATGACCTGACCTGAGGTCAGATCAAGGTCACTATCCGATCTAGCGTAGTCAATATGCACATCTATCGAATTGAAATAACAATCTAAACAAAATGGTGTCAAAATGAAGTCTTTATCGTCATTTCCTGCAAAGTTATTGACCCATTTCTGAACATCTTCTTCAGTAGCCTAGATGACCTTTCAGAGGCCACGGGTAAAATATTGCAACACCGGGGCGGACGCAGATCCAAGTTTTTTTTTTGGGGGGGGGGGTGGTAAGCACATGTCTGCCTTTCCTCCTGGGGGAGGGGGGTGGTGGGAGCCAATATTTTTTCTCTACAGACCTAGTGTAAACACCTTTTCTCATTGCTCGACAGACCTAGTATAAGCTACCTCTCCAAGTACATAATCGCTCTCGGGGAAGAGGGGGGTGAGAGCGAAGTTTTTTTGCTCTTCAGACCTAGTGTAAACACTTTTTCGAAAATTTATCCGGCGTTTGGGGGCAAAAGATAGTTTGCCCCTCCAGCGCTTTGGGGGGGGCATGGCCGGAATGGCCCCCTGCGTCCGCCAATGTTGCAAAATGAAGCTAGAAAGAGGCCCAAGATACTATGATTTGGAGAATATGAAGGTATTTTCCGCTATATCTACACAAATACAGCCCAGTTCCTGTTTTCCCCATGGATTTCCAATGGAGAGGCCATCAGTACCTGACCTTAAACCATTGATATGAAAAAATCCCGGAATATATGTTGCAGTACTCGGTGGGCCCATTATGTGGTATAAGTTTCGATTGATAGACTTAAACTTTTATTACTTATGCCACCTTAAACATGTTTGGAGGTGAGGTCCCTTGAACTGCACTGGTGACCTGACCTGAGATGACCAAACCTTAATATTTTTGGGAAAGTTGCGGAACTGATCAAGGATAAGGTGTGCAAAGCACGGCGGCGCTTCGCTCCGCTGTTCTTTTGGCCACCGGAAAAAACCGAGGGGGTGCTCAAACACCCCCACTGGGGCGGGGATTAATAGGAAGCCAGGAGTGCACTTCCAAACCTCAAATTATTTTATTAACATGACCAAAAAATTGTTGGCATGATTAGGTATCCTGGCCGAACCACTCCCCGTTAGCATTTAATATCTTTCCTACTTTTTCAATTGGGTCATTCCACCACCGGGAATGCCCCAATTGGACGTCAAATGACGTCAAATGAACGACAGTTTTGCACTCATGTTAAAACAAAGGTGCTATCCCGGATTCAACGCCGCTGCGACGCTAGTGTCAAAGAAAGGTTGGATTTGATTCGATTACATTACAATTTTATTCGAACAAGATTCACTCAAATGGGCTTTTCAGTAATCGACGTCGATAATATAAAATAAAAGCTGCTGTAAACAGTAGTGGGCCCAGGAGTTTATTTTGGGGGCTAGGGGTCTCGAGCCCCATCCACCATTGCTTCGGAACAGCCTTCGGCTCTGCATTTACTAAAGGCACTCTGAAATTTCGGGGGGGGGCTTAAGCCACCCTAGCTCCCTTGTATCCACTACTGTGTATCCGTCAATACATCACAACAAGTTACTTGAGCTGACCTGCCTGAAAGTGCTAAAAAGCACACAATCCAACCAACCTACGCACAATGTCTGAATGCCTGATTAAATCATCAGTTGACCCCTAAAGTGCCAATAATTTGACTAGGTTCTCATACGAGGTACGTGATAAAGTCCATGCATTATATGAAACCCAAGACCTCAGCCGTGTATGCCCAGACTAAAATGGTTACATTTCTGTGCGCGACAGTGATGGAAAAAATTAATGGGACAGAATTGAAAAGTATTGTGCTTGGAAACCTTAGATGGGTCTATTAGCTATATCGGTCTGATGACAAGAACCCAGCGACATGCTTCTCCATGTTCGCAGATCTGCGTCCTCTGCACTGCGCACTGGCCGCGATCAGCGGCACGCATTCCGTCTGTGTGTGCACGTAAGATGTTCTACCTTTGGTCCCGGCGTCGCCTTGCCGTGGCCTCGGGTGATTAGAGAACGCGAATATATTAAATAAGGTCTATGTTTGTTGGATCCTGGTTCAGAGTGCAAATGATCCGTTGTTTTACAATTTTAGCTGTATTTCAACTATTTGCGAATGAATGACCTAATATTGCTATGCGCGGTCAAAAGAATATACTAATTCAAGCCTGCAAACGTAAACAATCTAATAATCTTCGCATGTCGTCATAAAATAGGATCTTATCCAGTTTCAATTATCATTTTTAAGCAATATTTTTAAAAGCCCAAGCGTACAAGGAGTGTCAACATGACAACTAAGAACCCTAAATAAAGCTAAAAGTGTGCCCATATCCTAACACGCGCATGACGGGGTCTGAGCCACCTTCCCTTGACGGGGGTACCGGCGCCCTAAGATCTCGAGAACCACGCTAGGTAGCGAAAAACGGTAAACGGTGTTGGGCAGCCCATCTGCTTCCCAGCGAAAATATTTGGATCATTTCTTGTCAGGTCACATTTTAGGTCAATAGAGGTCAAAACATGCCGTAATATGGATAACATGTATATGAAGGCTTTCGGTTATTACATCTGAACTCAACGATTGAACTATATGAATCCCGCAGCAGGCCGAATCGAATGATATATAATATGACCTCTAGGTAAAATGAGAACACCTACCGAGGTCAGGTCAAGGCAAATATATAAAATGGGTATCATAGAACCGTAAAAAAAGGCAAATCAATGAAGTTAAAATAAACGCTCATCGTTATCCGTTACTAAGTTATTCACTTAAAACACTTTCCCGTGTATTTCAATAGAGGTCGTGGTTCGTACTTGGCTTTGGTCATCGATATAAAAATACCAGAACATATTTCAGAGAACTCAGTGGGCCCATTAAGTGTGATATGAGTTTCAATTAGATAAGTTCACCCTGCTCCGACTTATCTTGAACTTTTTTTGAGGTCAGGTCACTTGACCTGTACTGGTAACTTGACTTGAGATGACCTGACCTATAAATTTTCACAGAAGTTGTAAAAAGGATGAGGGAAAAGGCATGCCAAGTACGGCGGCGCGTACGCGCCGCCGTTTTACTACTGCCTCCGAAGAACCCGAGGGGGTACCCGCCCCCCGTCAATGCGCGTGTTAAACGGCCGTTTCACAAGAGCAGTCACGAAAAAGGTACCCTAAGCACCATAGGTTCTCCCCAGGAGACGAGACAATAATCCGAGCATATGAACTGTGACCGCACTGGAAAAGCTTTTGTTTCATGGAAGTCAAGGGGCCTCCTTGGGCCGATCTTAAGCACTGGAAATGATTTTCTCGGATCAGTGGGGCCCCAACCTGATCAGGAGGCCCACCTCGGGGGCACACCTTGATCGTTATAAGGGGCACACAGGATTTGGGCACACATTGGACCAGTGGCGTAGCCAAGAGGGGGTCCTAGGGGTCCATGAACCTCCTAAAAGGACTCTCCGATCAGGGGGCCCCCGAGTCAGTCATAGGGCCCTCCCCCGAGATTCGTTCTCAGGGGCCCCGAGTCAGTCTCATGCTTCCCGCCCTGAGAGTTGGTCTCAGAGGGGACAGGGCGAATGTAGACCTCAGCCCGCCCCTCCCCGCCCCCCCCGAAAGTCGGTTTCAGGGCGCCCCTGAGAGCTGTTTTCAGGGGGTCTCCGAAAATCGACCTCAGGGGCCCCCAAGAGTTTGTCTCAGGGCCCCCCGAGAGACAGTCTCAGGGCTGCCCGAAAGCCGGTTTCAGGACGCCCCCTGAAAGTCAGTCTCAGGGAACCCAAGAGTCGGTCTCAAGGGATTTCCGAGATTTTGTCTCGGGGGCCCCCGAGAGTCGTTTTGCAGGGAGTCCCCGAGAATTGGTCTCAGGTGGCCCTGAGAGTCGTTCTCAGAGGCCCCTGATAACCAATCGTGGGAGACCCAAATTATTATAAGGTGCCCATAAGTTTTGGTAGAAGAAGACCTCTCCTCCGGGGCCCTGAAAGCTAATATGGGGACCCGAGAATTAGTAGCATGGGTGCCGCCAAGTATTGCACTCAGGGGGTCCTATAGTGTTAAGGGCGTCTCTCTCTCTCTCTCTCGCTCTCTCTCTCTCTCTCTCTCTCCCTCTCTCAGGAGTCAAGAGTTACTTTCAGAGGGCCCCGAAAGCTAATTTGGGGACCCGAGAGTTAGTCTCATGGGTGCCGCAGAGTGTTGGTCTCAGGGGGCTCCCGAGAGGTAAACTTGGAAACTCTTGAGAGTTAGCCTCAGGTTGTGCCCCCGTGTTTTGGTCTAGGGGACCCCTGAGAGTCAGTGCTGGGGAGCGGCCCAAAATTAGTATCAGAGGGCCCCGGGAGTCAGTCTCATGGGCATCCGAGAGCTAAGCTTGGGGCTCTGAGAGTAATTCACAGACGTGCTGCCGAGATTTTGTATAACGGGCCCGAGAGTATATCTCAGGGGGCCCGAGTTGGCCTCAGGTCCCTGAGGGCTAATCTGGGGCCTTAGAGGATTAGTCTCAGTAGAGCACCAAACACTCAGTCTCAGGGGTGCTTCCCCCGAGTGGTAGTCTTAGGGGGGAAGAGTTAGTCTCAGAGGGCTGTCGGAATCAATCCCAGCCCCTCTCTTCTCAGGGGTATTCTCAGGGGGCCCCCAGTTTTGGTCTAAGGCACATACAGCCTCAGCAGCTGACGTGCCCTAAAAACTCAATCATCATCATAACAATTGTGGTCTGAGAGGCTCCGGGAATCCGTCTCAGGGGTCTCCTGAGAGCTAATAGGAGGAGGGGTCAAAATTAACATTATGAGTGCTACCAAGTGTTGGGCTCAGGGGTCCCAAAGCTAGTCTCAGGGGCCCCCTGAGAGCTAATCGGGGAGGGGCCGAAAATTAGCCTCATGAGTGCGGTAAAGTGTTGATCCCAAGGGGCCCCAGAGCTAGTCCCAGGGGGCCCCAAAGAACTAATCTCGGAGGCCCGAGCTATTTTTCAGGGGCCTTTCAGTTTTAGTGTTAGGGGGCCCGAGAGCCATTCTCAGAGACCTGAAAATTAGTCTCAGGGATGGGGGCGCGGTAGTGGAGTGGTCAGCGCAGCTGGCTTCCACGGAGCCGACCCAGGTTCAAGGCCCGGCGGCTTCCCTGAACAAGGAGCAAGCTGGCTCCCGAGAAACCGTTCCAACAGGTAAAGAGTTGGCGACGCTATATAACCCTGACTGTTGGTGTGTCGGTAAGCCCCAAAAATTAATCATATTGGTATTAGGGTTGTTGGTCTAGGAGGCCTCCGGAAGCTAGTCTCAGCCCCCCCCTGGTGTTGCCCTCAGGTGTTCCCGAGTGCTAGTCCCAGCGAGCATCCCTGAGCATCAAGGGATGTCGGACTCCCCCTTTGCCGGATCCTGGCTATGCCACTGCATTGTACATTTGGTTGTACATTTGGGCACACATAAAAGCCTTTTGGGGCACACAGCACATTAAACTCACGTTAACTGACGTTTGGGAACGGGTAGGCTCAGGATTTAGAGGACAGTTTGTAGAGGTCCCCAGAGTTACTCTCATAGTGCCCCCAAAAGCTTGTCTCGGGGGCCCCCAGATTCGGTCTTGTTGGTCTCAGAGTTCCCAAGAGTTGTTCTGAAGGGGAGGGGGCAAGGGGGTGTCAAGAGCTAGCCTCAGGGCCCCAGAATTGGTCCCAGAGGCTATCCCAAAAGTTAACACGCGCATTGACGGGGGGTGGGTACCCGCCCCCCTCGGGTTTTTCGGAGATAGCAGAAAAACGGCGGCGCATAGCGCCGCCGTACTTGACATACCTTTTTCCTCATCATTTTTACAAATTCTGTAAAAATTTAAAGGTTAGGTCATCTCAGGTCAGGTCATCCAGTACAGGTCAAGTGACCCGACCTCAAAAAAAGTTTAAGATAGCATAAGTCGGAGCAGGGTGATTTTATCCGATTGAAACTCATATCAAATAATGGCCTCACCGAGTTCTCTAAAATATGTTCCGGTATTTTCGATATCGATGACCGAAGGTCAGGTACGAGACATGACCTCTCCATTGGAAATACATGGGAAAAATTGTTTTTTTGCGGAATAACTCAGTAACGGATGGTGATAGAGCATTTATTTTAGCTGCATTAGACTTGCCTGGGCTTTGCGGTTCTAATGATATGCATTTTATACAATTTGACCCTGAACTGACCTCAGGTCAGGTCAAATCCTTGATTTGACCTAGCAAGGTCAAATTATATATCATTCGATTCGGCTTGCTGAGAGGATTCATATAGTTTCCAGTCGTTTTTCTCTATCTTTACTTGTTCAGATGTAATAGCCGAAAAACTTAATCTACATGTTATCCCTATTACGGCATGTTTTGACCTATCGTGACCTTAAATGTGACCTGAGAAAAAAATGGTTCAAATGTTTTCGATGGAGAAGTGGATGGGCAACCCAACGCCGTTTACCGTTTTTCGCTACCTACCATGGTTCTCGAGATCTTAGGGGGGGCGGGTACCCGCCTGCCGTCAAAGCGAAGGTGGCTCAGGCCCCCGTCAATGCGCGTGTTAATATTGGGCCCCCACAGTCGGTCTTAAGCCGGTCTTGGGGCTCCCGAGTTGTTCTGAAGGCCCAAAAGTTGGCCTCGAAGGGCCCTCAATGATTTGTCTCGGAGGCCCCAGAGTTGGCCTCGGGAGGCCTACAAATGTCGGTCTCAGGGCTCAAAGTTTGGGTCTCGATCTCTCAAAAGCTGCCTCAGAAGGCCTTCAGAAGTGGTGTTGGACCCCCAGCTGCTTTCGCGGGCCCCAAGTGGTGGTCTCAGAAGTCTCACGATTTTTTCTTGGGGGATTAATAGTTGGTCTTGGGGGCCCCAGAGCTAGTCTTGAAGGGCCTCGGAAATGGTCTTGAGGGCCCTCAGGAGTTTGTCTCGAGCCCGTCTAAATTGGTATGTGGATGCTCCTAAGAGTTAGTCTTAGGGGCCCAAAGTTTTAGTCTCAGACCTCAAGAGGTTGGTCTTAGACGGCCCCTAGAGAGCCAGTGTCGGGGCTCCAGAAGCTGTTTTGGGGTTCCTAAGAGTTGGGACCATGGGGTCCCAACAGTTGGTCTCGGGATTCGCTCAAGATTTTGTCTCTTGCCCCCAGAACCTGTTTTTTAGGGCCCCCAGAGCTGGTTTCGGAAGGCCCACAAGAGTTGATCTCAGTGGCCCAAAGTTTTGGTCTGGGGCCCCAGAATCTGGTTTTGGTTATCCTTAAGGGTCCGTTTCAGAGCCCTAAAGCTGGTTTCGGGGCCTCAAAATTTGATCTTGAGGGACTCAGTGTTGGTGTCGGGGACCCAAGAGTAGGTCTTGAGAGCTCGGAGGGTTGATCTCCATGAGAGAGGACAAGAGTTAGTCTCGGGAGCATCTCTGAGTTTGTATCTGGGTCTGAAACAAATAATAAAAAGATACCAGGCGTGTTTGGCAAAAGAGACATTACAACAAGCCATTTTGGTAAAGACAGTCAGGAAAAGTAAATTGATTCTATCAGAATAATGCCACTTGTTCGCACATTTGTCAACGACCAAGTAATACCAGCAGCCCGATTTCTGCTTTCTTTCCTGTCCTGTCTTTTGTCCTGGCAGGTTTTCCCATGCCTGGCCAGGCGATTGTTTTGCCATAATCGCCGTAGTTTGGGAGCTTGTCTGAATGCGCTCCTCTACCTAATATTGTATCCTTACAGCAGCTGAAGCATGATCTCAAATAGGTCATATATTTGATCAGTAATAGGCGAAAGGAAGAAATATGCCTACCGGACATAATTTCCTGAGTGGACAGCTAATTTGTTGGTCATGGTGTTTACGTTCATAAGATGTGACATCGTTTTAAATTTGAAAATATTCATTGGGGTTGTTTAAATATTTTTCCGTATCTATCCATCACCAAAAATAGATTGCAATGTCTTGGGTGTTGTTTAAAAGAAAATATGTGATGGATTATCTTTCAATTAATTACCTTATCATGACCGTGTTCCTTTGAATTTTGATCATCTTGAACTGTAAGTGATAAATCATTTGAGTGCAATGCTTGCAAATAATTAATATAAAAATATAAATTTCATCTTTCAGCAAATGAATAATCTTAATTTCATTTGTGAAGCTGCATTATTGTGCACATGGGTCGTGCACTGGTATTATGGTGCAGCCTTGTTCGTTTAAAATCATTGGCTTCATTCATATTCTCTTTTGTTGGTTGTCTGCGGGTCGCTTGGAAAACGACAATCCCATGACTAGATATGGCACGATCACAAACAGCAGTTGACACAACTCAGAATTCTAATTTCATATTTGGTCATGCGGAAGAGGCATGACATGATTTCTCGTTAAAGGGAATGTGGCACCTTTATAACGTGATTTTAACTGAGACAGCCAAGTTGTAAAACAAGTCGGAAAACCCGGTACTCCATATATCATTTATTTTGGAACTCGATATTTCCGTAGAAAAAAGCTAAGACCTACCTGACACCAGCCCTAGAGTGCATCAAAATATACATTTTCTAAATATTGTGCTGTCTAGGCGACAAAAATGTTCATTTACACTAGTCTAAGCCACCTATAAAATATGAAGCCGTAAATGATTGTTTAGAGGGCAACCTTGCATCTAAAGATTTGCGGTAAAAACGCCCTACCTGGATTCCAACCCAGCTAAAAATGGTGCGAATTCTTTGTCGCAGCCTTTCCGTTTTGTGCATCGAAAAATGCTTCGGGTCCTGGTTTAGCTCATGAAATTCCAAGAAAAATGTTTAATCTATGGTTTAAGATGAATTTATTGTTTCTAAATTAGCAAGAATCCCATTTTAATCAGCCCAGGATTGCAAACTTTTGACAACCCAACCTATGACAGGGCCAGTAACAGGCCGCATGGCAGGAAAAACTACAAGTTCCTGCATGTGTTACCCTGCTAACAAAGTTCCTGATCAGAGTGACACATGATGCTATGAAGCAAACAGTCCCCAATGGTGTCTACTGGAGGCGTGACTAGAGAAGCAGGAAACGTGGGCAACTCCAGCAGGTCGCCGGAGTACCTATGCCGGGTGAGATTTTCACAGTAAAGTTGTCTCAGACGCTGATTTGGTAATTGAATGATAGTCCGGTAGCCTTTAAGGGGTTGACATAAGAATCATACAGCATGTCTGTGCTCAGCTAGGGGAATGGGTGGCTTAGTGGATAGCAACACAAAGTCTCCTAAGCCTCCGGTGCTGGGTTCAAGCCCGGCGGAGCCTCTGAATAAGTCGATCTGATACCCCAAACTCTTCCCAACAGGGTGAGAGTTAGCGACGCCGAAAACCTAGGCGTCGTTGGTCGTCTTTAAACCCCAAAAATCATTATTCTGTGCCCAGTTAGTCCAACGATGTATCATGCACAATCGACTAGAATTGTATCGGCCTTCACGCTTCCCTCTGATGCTTTAATTGTTAGTCATCTAAGTTTTCAGAAGAAAAAGTAATATTTGAATACCAAGATGACACCTATGCTCCACAATAAGTCCCAGTTGTAGGAGCGTCTGCCTGTAGCCGATGGAGATTCTGAGCGATTAAAACAGCTGGCCCCAGCCTACAGAAAGCCACTGATGAGGCATGGGAACAACCATTGTCCAGCTGACATGCAAGCTGCTCCTGTTCTGGGTCTGCACCGACCAGATTATTAACATGACATTTGACACAACGGCATCCAACACTGGCCACCCCACCGCAGCATGCATTGTCATCCAACTCTTCTTTGTCTATGTACAGCCGTGTGGTGTGACTCAGGTGCATCGATTGCAGAAGATAGTAAATTTTTGTGCTCGTGTTGTGACTGGGAGGAGGAGATTTGACCACATAACAGATGTTGTTGAGCAGCTTGGCTGGCAGACTGCCCAGAGGAAGATTATTTACCACACAGTGAGCGCGGTGGAACGGGTGTTGGCTACAGGACAGCCCCGACTATTGTGTGAGACCATGGGCCGGCAAGCCAACCAAGTGCATGGTCACGATACCCGTCGCTCTTCCAGTGGACCTTGCCGGCAATACGCACAGAGGCGGGTCGACGGCGGCTGTGTTATCGAGGCGTGTCCTTGCTGAACCGGACTGGACTTATACCTGGCTCATTGAATTTTAAGACTGAACTTAAAGTGGCCTTGCTAGACATTTTAGAGGATTGAGTTGTGAATGCTTTTATTTTCGCTCACTACTGTTTGGGTGTATGTTTCTGCAGAGGAGTATGTCGGTATGTATCCAACCCTTTTATCTCAGCCTACTTTGAACCGATTTTAACATGTGACGTGAATGTGTAAAAGCCTCATTCTTTTGAGGATCATGTTCAAATAAATCTGTTATCTGTTATCTGTTCTTAGGGCGACCTCTGCTCTGGTTGGGGTGCCGCCGCTACATCGGTGAAGTGCTCATTGGGTACGTGCTCTCAGATCTCAAAGTAGAGACGTTCCGCTCACCAGGCGTTGCCTTGTTTGCACGTCTGCGGGACAACTGAAGTATACTGCATCTGAGTGTGGCAGCAGTGACTCTCTCCCCCCGCATGGGACACCGCGACATAGCCGTACATGCCGCATAGAAGACCTCAAACTATACCACCAGCTAACCACATTGGCTGTCGATGAGAGCATCGCAACAGCGAAAGAGTTGGCGACGCCATATGACCCTGGCAGTTGGTGCGTCGATAAGCCCCAATAATTATTATGAGAGCATCGCAACAGCAGCGATGAAGGCACTGGAGAGGCACCTCTGGTACCTCACGGATGAGATGGTACCAATAGTTTCGTTTAGCATTAAGGTACCAGTTGTTGAGCAGAGGCTCTGGCTGGTACCATCTTGAAGAAGCCAGGTGTTCTTTGCATGCGAGACCCGCAGCTGCGCTACAGCACTTGCTACGGAAAAACTAATTTTCCAGTCCTCTCATCCAGCACCAGCTTAGCCGAGCTCGCAAACCCAGGCTGCTGGTTTGGCATCCATCAACTGTGCATCAGTCCAGTATTTTTCTCGCTTGATGTACAAGATTGGGCCAGCAGTGAAGCATACAGGGCAAATGCAAAGAATGTATTCTCTGTGAATGTCGACAATTGCTACGCTGGACACGGCGTCAAGCCAGAACAGATTTTCTGATATCATTGAGAATTAAGCCCATCTTCGGAACGTATTACAAACAGTGGAGCACCACCGTTCTCCACAACCGAAAATTTGGTGCTACAAGTGCAAGCTGGAAGTAAGAGAAAAGCTGAAGAATATCTAATAATGTTTGGGGCTACTGCACCAAGCCTGGCATCAAACTCGTGTCGGATATTGGAGCAGACGCAGCAAGTGGGTGGCACCTATAGGAAAAGCTCCAGTTAGTTTGGTATGCTAGCATGATCGGTAACAAATTTCCGGATCACTATCTGATACGTCATACTCATTTCATCTATTTTGAATTTAATGTATCGTGTTCTTTAATAGTTAAATCCTGATGTTTCCCAACACCCCCAATATGCACAGAAGCCATCAGAACAGGCATTTTTAAAATCTTAAACGCTTGGTTGCACCTCTAAATATTCATGAATCCAAACAAAACTTCTCGAAAATAATAAGTAAGTGCAGTCAAACAAAACGCGGACCCAGACAGTTCGATATATTTATTTTGAATTTTTGCATTGAATTTTGATGCACCCTAACCAGCCCCCCTCATCAGCCCCCCGGCGGCCATTGTTGTGAGCTGCTGGTGTGACGACATATGCTGACGTCACGATGAGCATCAGCCAATAGAAGCCCTTAAAGCTTTTCAAGTATGGTAGCGGTTGCCAGATTGTGACATCATCCACAGGCTGATATTTATTTCTTTTTCTAGAGGTGTATTTTAAAAATCAAAATATTGAGCTCATTGTACATTTTCAGAGAAATCATGAGTGGTTTCATTATTTTCGGCTAAAAGTACGCCTAATTGCACTAAATTCCAGGATTCGACCAAGGTGCCACATTCCCTTTAAATGTAACATCATTTGCCAACGAAACTATAGAGAAGCAGTTAATCTAAATGCAACATTGTACGTCCCGCCTTATAATGAACCTAGCTTTTATGATACATAGGTTTTTACCGAAAGCAAAACCAGGGGAGCGCATTCAGGTAAAGACCGACTGCGACCATCTTAAGCTGGATGCAGTTTTAGAGAAAAAATATTCATTCTGAAGCGGGATCAAAAATAAATACACCTTCGAATCTTGAACTGTAAAAAAAACTTGTACTACAACAGGGGGTACACCCCAAAATAAATGAATGTCTTTTGCAGACTAAAAAATGGGGGGTACGGCTAGTTGGGGGAACACCCTCAAACCTTGGCCCCCTCCCCCGAAATGAAATCTTGGTTGCGCCTCTGTATATATTTTGATATTTGAATATTTTGGCAATGCATTTTCTTATGTGCAAAAGCTGTTAAATTCAACCGCAAATCGAGCCTTTACGAGTTTTTTCTCTGTTTTTTGTTTTGTTTCTCTAAACACTTTTTTGTTCCCTCTGGTAGTTGGTAGATTAGGTCAGAAAATTGCATTGAAATGGGCTATATTGAAATAGAGCTTTCGAATACATTATTCATCGTCAGTAGTAAACATAAATAAGATGCCTTTCACACTCCCTTCCTGTTTTATGCAGACAATTGTCGTTTGAAATTCACGAGAACCAAACATGCAATTATATTGGAGATACCAAAACACGCAATACATTGGATATGATTATATCGGATATATATATATATATATATATATATATATATATATGGCATTTTGATTTTCTTGTGTATCAATGGGTGTTGACTACTGATCCCATAAAAATCGACTGTTTTTGCGCCTTTATATATATATATATATATATATATATATATATATATATATATATATATATATTGTGTTGAACTTTACAGCAACACGTAGGCTAATGAATTTTCTTCCATTGGTTTCTATAAGCCTGGTTTTATTTTTCTGTTCTTCGTTGGTTTTTTCGAAAAGAACCAACGAAGAACAGAAAAATAAAATCAGGCTTATAGAAACCAATGGAAGTAAAGTCATCAGCCTCAGTGCTGCTGTAAAATTCAACACAATATGTTTAGAAAATAATATGTTTCCTCGTTTTTCATATATATATATATATATATATATATATATATATATATATATATATATATATATATATATATATATATATATATGTAAAGGCGTAGTCCACACCCATTGGTACACCAGAAAATCAAAATGTTGTTAATGCACGATGTTATTTGGTTTTCCGAGCTTAATATTTATGCTCGATGAACAACATTAATCGTTATTTTCAATGTTCTATATAATTATAAGTGATATGTGAAAGACAGCGTCGAAACGACTCAAAGGGATTTCTTTAGAAGGCTAAGGCACTTTTTTACATAAAGTTCAAATAGCACAGAATTCTTCGCCCTTCCCTTCACTTTTTGATTCCCAAAATATATTGGTCCCACAACGCTACTTTCACTGACGTGAGTGCTGTTGACTGCAACACTGTCTTTGAAAGGGCACCAACGACGAATAAGATGAAACAGTGGAAGCTCCCTGTGGATCACGAGGTTCTGGAGAATTTGTTACTAAATTATGCAAACAAGATGCTGAAGTAAGAAGCTGATTGTCGGAATAAGTTGCACATTTGGGGGCTCCGGACCCCCAGTGCGGTCGGCAGATGGTGGAGACGGGTGTCTTGAGGAGGCGTCGGTGCCAAGAATCGTGAAACACACACTGTTTCTATAAAAACTGGCCAAACCTGGAGAGTTTCCTTGGGGCTGAATTTGCCCAGCTACCTGGTTCCGCCACCGGTATGAGTTGACGCAATTATTGTATTTATAGATTAGGCTACTGTCGGGCTGGGCGTGGGTAATGCCTGGTAAAAGAACAGAACGATGAAAATTTTTTTCACTGGCATTATTGGGAACGTTTCAAGTCATGTGTCGAGTTGTAAAATTCATGGGACCTTTTATACTTCATGTTCATGACCCTGGTCCCACAATAACAGAATAGCCATTCAACACCAGTTTAGTTTGAAATACCGCCGTTGTGATCTCGAAGGTCTTTGCTCGGAAGCTGGCCCACTGGGTCATTGTTTCAACATGACACATTTGACTTAATGAAAAATTTAGAGCCCAAACATAGTGCATGGAGACGATTCATATAGACTTCCTGTAGACGATTCAAATGTCCATTTCTACGCTGTGTGCACCATATTTTCCCTTCCATGGTCCTCGCAGCATACTGATTGGTTTGGAAAACACCGACAAGAAGAACACTACAGCTTACACCGTTTCAATAAATTCTAATATTTGACGGTGTCCTTGCTGTCACTGCCCAGTGCTCGCCATCAGCACCTCCGGGCGTCTCTCTCACCTCCGGCCAGAGCCGCGGTCGCCTCCTGCCCTGACCCTGCGCCGTCTGCCGGCAGGAGGCGGCCGTGGTAAGCCTACGACGTGCCCGGAGGCCAGAGCGCCAGATGGCGGCGTACCAGCGCCACCTGCTCAGAATGAAGCGGCACGGAGCGTCGGCTGACAATGCCGCAGCGGATGCTGAAGGCGCTCTGGGAGGACTGGAGGTGCCGCAGCCGCCTGCCATTGTCAGGAGGAGCTCGCACCCTCGCTTCGTGCAGGCGCGCGTGGTGACGAGGTGGACGAATCCTCCAGCTCCGCCCGGAGTCTTCTCCAGGGTTGTGTCAAAGCCCAGACGCTCCATTGTACCTGCTGGCGAAAAAAGGACGTCAGAAAGGAAAGCTTTGAGCAAGAGTGCAAAGAAAAAAGACAGCAAAACTGAAAACAATCCGAGATCACAGGGTGATGAGCCAGCTGATGGTACTTATTCTGAAGCTACAAACAAGAAGCAGTCTAAATGGAGGCAGGTGGCCAATGCCGTTGCGTTCTGGCGTCATGACCCTCCGGCAGAGGAGCAGCTGGAAACGGTGTCAGTAGCAGATGGTGACGATACTGTCATCTCAGTCCAGCTGCGCAAGCCACCGCGTCTCCAGCTGGCCTACCAAGGCCTTCTGGAGACAGACATCGATATTTTCTCTCCACCGGGTGACTGGCAACATCCAGCGGCAGTCTTCACCGCTGATGAAGCTGTCCTCAACACACACGATGATGCCGGAAAAGTGGCTGCCTATCTGCTAGCCTCCGTTGTACAGGAGGAAGCGGCAGCAATGCTTCAGGACGAGATCACGGACGTGCTGGCTCAGATGCTGGTGCAGAGGGTGGTGCAAAGAGCGCAGCTTTTAGTTCACAGGCAGGAGTGTGGAGATGAAGACCATGAGATTGTCACGCAAATGTTTGGTGGGGCCTCGAGTGAGAAGCCAGACAAGGCAGGGTAGACTGTATCATCTCTTTCAGGATCAGATAGGGGTAGAAGGAAAGGTTGCTAGTCAAAACCAGAGGATCGATTTGTAAAGCCAGCCTAGCTGCTATGCCGCTCAAAACTGAAGCAAGGAACCGCATTGGCGATGGGTCTGACATAAATACCTACCGGGTAGGCACTGTTGATCTTTAGTAGTTCCCTTCACATTTGGAAGATGAAGATAAGCATCAAGTTTGACCCAGGCTAGACTCTCAGACAGCTTTGCTCAGTACCATACTCATACTTAGTAAGTTGGGGATCATTATTCAACATATCTGCCAGCTTTGAGACGCTGGTCAAAATATTGCAAGAAATGAAGGCTATCTCTCTGGAGTCAGAGCACCAGTTTGGGGATTAGAATTGTTTAAGCTCTGCTAACTATGCAAACCGTGTTCGCATGTTGTGCGAGTGTCTATTACTATAGGTTAGCTTGCACCACCCATTTATCGTTTTTGTGATAATTAGGGTTGGAACATATAGTAGGTTCAATTGCCTAGCAGCAATTCTAAGTGAAGCTACTTTTACGGATTGGATAATGCTAGAACACCATTTCCGATTAAAGCTTCTGCCGTTTGCTTCCATTTGCTCTGGAAATGGAAAGCGAAACGTATGGCTTTAGGTGTCACCGATGTGCCACCACCCTGCCGGCGCTCCTGTTCAGTGGTCCGGACCGATGCGCCACCACCCTGCCGGTGTCTCGACCAATGCGCCACCACCCTGCTGGTGTCCGAACCAATGTGCCACCACCCTGCCGGCGCTCCTGTTCAGTCGTCTGGGTGGTCCAGCCTCCAGCGGTACAATCTGTTGTAACGTATGTTTTAATGCATCCCGCGAACACGCAGCTGTGCTAAATCATTCTATTTGCGATAACACTGTTTTTAAACACTGTCACGAGTGTTCCAGGATCAAATCAACGCTCTGAACAAGCTAGATAGTACCTAATCATGAATTATTTTTCTAATCTATTTTCTTGCATTACTGAGGTTATATAAATGGTACAACTAGCCTGTCATGCGCTTTACAAGCTGGAGCTTCACCTTGTAGTTTTATCAAATAAGCCACGCCGGGATGTGATGTGTGTAACTGTGCAAAACCTATAAATGTGATTTTTTACAGTTTGTGCGCTAGAAATCACGCGCAGTGCCTTAATTTTTAATATTGCAGCCATCGTTAATCGTCCCCCCCCGATTGACCCTCAACATCCTCTAAAAAGTTGCGGCGCCCACTTTAAAGGTGGATGCTGCCCCCTGAAATGGCACCCTGAAATCCCACCCTGTTCCCTGTCCCCAGGATGCAAATATAGGTGCCCCCGCGATAGGGTCTGGCGCCCGCCTGATAGGGTTGGCCGTCCAAAAGTAGTAATGGCACTCCCTGACCCTTAGCTGAACCCCCCCCACCTCTCCTGGTAGGAAATTCTGCCTTTGACATTTTCACTGCCTGGCCATAATAGGTATATGCAAAGGTAATTGCTGGTCTACATTCTCTCCAGAACCATCTCACACGAAAAAGAAATAGCCAATGCAATGTTCGGCCTGCGCTTTCATGCATATGTGCAGTTGCAAATACACAAATGGTTAAAAACATCGGTGCGTTTCCGTAGCAATGAGTGCCAACTGATGACCTTACGTATTGAAGTCGAACGGATTACCGATCACTTGTGCAACACCGGTGATGGAGATAGCATTTGGCTCGGAAAGGATGAGGCCTCAACAGGATAGCAACCGCAGATGGACGACTAACAACTCGTTTTGGCCACCGAAGCACGAATTTTATTCGTCTCCTCGGGGTCCTAATACTTATTCCAAATGTCAACGTTGCTATTCACAGAAAGTCAACTTGTGCACAGCATGACAAAGAGGGCGTTCCATTTTGGGGCAGCTTTTTTTAAATTTACTCTTTGCACCCTTAAGCCTGTTCTCTAGATCATTTGAAATAGATTCGTACCATTTTTATCAAGATTGAATAAAATTTAGACCCATCTCATCGAGCTAGAAAAAGTTGTGTTTTCCAACATTTCCCGTCATATTGGAATCCGCACCAATGTAAATAATTAGACAAAATAGGCATTTATCTTTATCGTTTTGACATGGGAGAGCGGAAAGATAGCTGTTTAAAGTAAGACGACTGTTTGGATTGCAACATACCATGGAACTGCAATCACTTCAGGTCATTAAAACTTGCTATGTAGCAGTTTTGAGTGGCATTTGTGTGCATCCGGTCTGGTATTTGCGTCATTCCAGGCATTCGCATTCCCTTATTAGGCCGCAGAAGTGCCCCGCGGGAGAATGGATAAAAGTAGTGGCGTGGTTTACTTGGTGTCCTAGTCCGGTAGAATATGCCTGAATTTTGTTTAAAGTAATCCGATGTAGTAACACAGCCGTATCGCGCAGCCGTGTAGAAACACATCGGCTCCGTCAGAATCTACGTGACGGGAAATCAGATCAGCCTGCCTTAACCCTTCACCGCCTGGAGATCTGACCGCTCCCACAGGCAGTTTTTTCGCGAATGATGCCAAGTCGATTGATATGAGTCGTGAATCCCTTTGTAGGCCTCTAGATTAATCAATTTGACAAGCCAAGACCAAAAATTAGCATCAGGTCAGGTCAGGCCAACGGGTTATGACACCATTTCTAAGCCCATGTATGACACTTCCGTTCTTCTAAAATGAGGTTAACAAAACCAAGCTGTAACTCGGTTTCTAGAAGAGCTAGGTCACATTTCTAAATATAATTAGAAAGCTTCTGAAGCAAAAAATCTGCGCGTTGACATCCGTTTTGATGTCAGGTCAATGTCAAGGTCACCACAGGTCATCAAAAGTCACACTTTTGGAACTGTTTGTATCTTTAACTTTTAAACGAAACATGGTGCAGGCTTAAATTTGGTATCATACTAATGAGCATGACTTAAGGATTCGAATGATATGCAGCATATCCTTGAACGGTTATTATTTGACCTGGGCAATGTGACCTTACAAGGTCCCGCTACATATCATTTAGGTTATTGGTTTAAGACAAACACATTGCTTGTAAGGTTTTTTTCCAGATCTGATGGATCCCAAGTTCTATGGAATTTTCGAATTGGGTCTAAATTTGACACATTTTGACCCATCCACTGTGATGTCACGGCTCAACGGATATGGTTCAAACTCGGCTCCAGAGCAGAAGGCGGTAAGACACTTCCAGCACCGGTCCCATTTTTCCGTATTTCGGGTTCCCGTGATCATAATAGGGGAGAGTGGGTCCGATCGAACCCCCAAGTGGTGGTGTGTACGAAAAGAGCCCAGGTGGTGCCGGGTTAAGTCTGCTTCTCCTTGCTACACTACTTGCAGACTCTTAATTCAAATGTTATCATAGTCTTGGTAGTGGTTTCATAACGAACAATAGAGGAGTAGAAGATATTTGTTCAATTATCTTGTGCGATTTTCTTTGCATAGCTTACAATAAAGCTACTGATATATATGCAATATACAGATGAGTGATAGTAATCCTCGAAAGTTGTCCAGAAATAACTGTAAGAACACTTTTTGGATAACATTTCGGTGTAGCGTTATAGTGAAAAAAGCAGTGTAGTTAAGGGTGGCGATTTCGCAATATTGAAAAGTAGAGCCAGAAGCGATAAAAGTTTCAGCAAGCCATAGCAAAGAAAGTAGAGGTAGCGTTTCAGCAAGCCATAGTAAGAAAGAGGTAGCGGTTTCAGCAAGCCATAGCAAAGAAAGTAGAGGCAGCGGTTTCAGCCGGGGGGGCTCAAAGTTTTTCCTACTAAACGGCTGGCATTTTCGACTACCTAGTCCATAGGGAACACATGTTAAAAGCTTCCAATCTAGAGCCTCGGGAGAGTATTTCAAACCACGCGCAGGTTCACGAAAATCAGTTCAAATGGACGCCAGGACATTTTTATTTTCATTTCCGTAGTCAAAACCGCCAGCCGTGACATTAACCAGCGAGCTAGACGGCGAAAACCGGTCCCATGTTTTGGTTTCATTTTCAGGTGTGGGTTCGAATCCTAGAAGCAGCCAAACTTTTCATAGAGTCCGTATGTGCGAAACACAATGTATTCGCTTGATATTCATGCAACTTTGCGCCCTTCATGCGTTTAGCTCTTAGGGATGCTTTTACCTAGTACAGAGGGCGGATCCAGGAGTAAATAAATCATGTTCCAGGGGCGGATCTAAGGGGATGGTAGGTGATGGGGCGACCGCGTACCAATAGCCTGGCCTTGGAGCCCGGCAAAAGGCCCCCGCAGGATAGGGATCCAGGGGACAAGGGGAACGTGTCCCCCGATCGACCTCGGCGCCCCTGAAATGGTCACGGCGCGCCCCTAAATGTCACTTCCTAATCCCCCAGGTATGCGAAAATCGGCGCCTACCGATAGGATTCATTGCGCCCACCTGATATATTTTACCGTTCAAAAGTGGTGCCCTCCCCGGACCGGATGGCGCCCCCGCCCCCGATTGGCAATTCTGGATCACCTATGAAACCCAGCGGGGGCTCCTACGACTAAAACCCGAGCCTCTTTTTGAGAAAATTCTGCATCCGCCCCTGCCATGGTCCCCAAAGTGGCTGACGTATGGCTTAGATCCCCCTGTCCTAATAAAAAGGGACAATGAATCAACCCTCGGCGTCCTCTCAAATTTTCATGGCGGTGCTCTATAGGGTCGATATGGTGCCCCCTGAAATGCCACCTCACCCCCCCGATGCAAAAATCGGCGCACCGCTATAGAATTTGACAACCACATGATAGGTTTTGTCGGCCAAAAGTGGCCCCTCTTGATCCGGATGGCACCCCCGTAAGGTGCCCCTTCGATCTGCGACCCTGGATCCGCTTATGCCCGCTACGTAGTCGTATTAATTCACCAGTCGCGTACGCTACTGGCCGACATCGCACCTCTGCTCAATACCGACATGACGAAACAACACGAAAAAATAATTCGAATATCATATGTGCTGCACTGCTTCTCCATTCTGTTTTGGGTACAAACAAATACTACAGTCACCAGCTGCAGCCGTTTGTGTTTACCCTATATCAATGTACTAAACTAGCATTATTTTTTGGCATGTTCCTAGTATGTTATACTAAAACTGGTACTAAACTATGATTCTGATCACTTTGGGTACAAAACTTTGAAGTACCCGTTATTCAACTGCCCTGGTTTCAGCAAGCCATAGCAAAGAAAGTAGAGGTAGCGGTTTCAGCAAGCCATAGCAAAGAAAATAGAGGTAGCGGTTTCAGCAAGCCATAGTAAAGGAAGTAGAGGTAGAAATTTCAGCAAGCCATAGTAGAGGAAGTAGAGGTAGCGGTTTCAGCAAGCCATAGCAAAGGAAGTAGATGTAGAAGTTTCAGCAAGCCATAGAAAAGGAAGTAGAGGTAGCGGTTTCAGCAAGCCATAGCAAAGAAAATAGAGGTAGCGGTTTCAGCAAGCCATAGCAAAGGAAGTAGAGTTAGCAAGCCATAGTAAAGGAAGTAGAGGTAGCGGTTTCAGCAAGCCATAGCAAAGAAAGTAGAGGTAGTGGTTTCAGCAAGCCATAGTAAAGGAAGTAGAGGTAGCGGTTTCAGCAAGCCATAGCAAAGGAAGTAGAGGTAGAGTTTTCAGCAAGCCATAGCAAAGGAAGTAGTGGTAGTGGTTTCAGCAATTCATAACAAAGAAAATAGAGGTAGCGGTTTCAGCAAGCCATAGCAAAGAAAGTGGAGGTAGCGCTTTCAGCAAGCCATAGTAAAGGAAGTAGCGGTAGTGGTTTCAAGTCTGCCAACGGCACCCAACCTGGATTTATCGTATAAGTATAGGCAGATCCAGGAGACAGGGGATGGTCCCTGATATCGGCCCTTAGGGCCACCTGAATTGGTCATGGTGCCCCCCTGAAAGATCGATGGCGACCTCTACAATGTCATGTTCCTACTTAGGATGCGAGAACCGGTACTCCCGTGATAGGTTCTGACGCCCACCTGAAAGTTTTGCCGCCCGCAAGTGGCGCCTCTGATCCGGGCAGCATCCCCGACCAGGGGAAAGCCCTATCCGATCGGAAACCCTGGATCCGCATATAGTTATAAGGGCTAAAAGTGGTTTTTAAACGCAAAACAGCTTTAAAACCGGTCCACAAAAATGCTGCGGCAAGTATTTATTGATATGACTGTGTTTCTCCCGACGCGGCACGATTCGCATCCCCGCGGCACGTTGTTGCGCAGTTCAAGGTCGACACTCGTCAGTGGCCGATCCGACGGGCTGAGACGAGGGGTGGGTGATAACGGCCGTGTCAGCTGCAGTAGCTCAGTCTCCCCAAGTGTTATCACGCCATCGATAATGGAACGAGCGGCTCGCGTGGCCGGGTTACCACCAACAGTTAGCGTTAATGGTGCCAGCGTCAGCGGCACTCCAGTTCCGAGAAGCGGCCAACACGCCACGCACGGCTGGCAACGGCAACACAGACTCTGCTGTTTACCTGGTGACTGTGGCCTGCCTGTCAGCAGGTACCACCGAGGGTTCCGTCTGCTCTGGCTTTTCTGAAGAGAAACAAATAGGAATTAATGCCCGTTGAAGTGTTCTTTTGTACTACAAACAAAAGGAAAATTGACGTGGGACCATGCGGTGGTTGTGAATGCACGTCTTTATGCCTCTGCGGTCCATTGCGTAGGAAACCACGGGTATGACGCCATTGGTTGTGCCGTAGTCATAGCAACGATACAACGTGGCCTTGTTGAATGATGCAAGGGTCTAATCTTCGTAACGCACGAGCCTCCGACCCCTTTCAAACATCATTCCAGTTATCGACTCAGAATTATTCAGTGAGAAATGCAACAGCGTACTGCTTAGTTCAGGGCGGACGGATATTTGGGCCCTGGTAATTAATACTATTTGCAACATATTCCGTTTAAAAAAGCTCAAACGCTACCCAGGATGAATAATTTATGGTGGGATAGTGACCCCCTTCTTTCTGGGTCACACCCCAAATTCTCCTGCTTTGGAACGCCGACTGGTGCTTGGGTGTCCATCGATTGATGGTTGCCAGTTTGCCAACATCAACACTCCTAAGCGTTTACTCCATAATACTTTACTTTGATATAGCACAAAATGGAGGATTTATTTTGAGAACTAATTTTTAGGTTTAATTGCAAGCTCAACTGCAAAATCCATAATATAACCAAACGGAAGATTGGAGGCTGTAAGTGATTGTGGTTAATCCACTTCATATCAGGAAGGCTGAAAAGAATATCATTTTCCTCTCATGTTTAAAAGACATACGTTCCAGAGACGCTATTGCAAAAGGAAGAAGCGGCCACCTATTGTGAGCTCAGGTGTCGGCGTCGGGGCTGATGCACAGCATTGTCTCAGGACGGTGGAACTGCGCTGCACTTGGCTGCTGCCCTCTCGGAGTCGCAGCCGCGGCATTGGCCGAGCCGAGCCGAAGGCCCAGCATCCATGTTCTGAACACAGGAGTTCGACATGAGACGGCTGCAGCACGTAACCAAGGCAGAGGACGGACGGCTGGTACTCGCCAAGTCCAAATGGTCGCGATCGCGTGGCAACAAGATCCTGGTGGCCGCTGAAGCTACTGCGGTGGGTGATCTGCTTGTCCTGGTGTGCGCCAAGTTTCAAACATTCATGAAATGCGAATTTCTGGAAGTAAAAATCGTTCTACACCAACGCCGTCTGGGTCAGCTGTTCCGAAACACATTTTGAAAGATGTAGAGATGATAACTGAAACTGTAGCGGCACAAATGAGTGAAATCATTGTTTTCGTCAACGGGCTTGGGTCCGTGAAAATGAAAGCAGCATTATTGGAAGCACATTTATGGAAAATCTATTCGCCTAATACTTTTCATTCTTGAAAAAAAACCAGTCGTCCTTCTCTGCATGCAAGACGATGGCTGCCTGACTGCGGATCCTGCTTTGCCTCAGGCGGGGGCACTGGGTCACGGAGAAGTGGTGCAGTACAAACTCACCAACGTCCCCGATATCAGCGAAGACGCCACCGAGGTAGCCTTTCACGCGCTTGTCAGTGAAGGAGACAAGGTGTACACTCAGCTGCGCAGCGCCGGAGCTCAGGTTATCTGTCCTGAGAAGGTGAATACATGAATCCCCTGTGCCTGAAGGTGGTTATGGATCCCATGAAGCATTGTTCTGGCAATGAATACAGAGGTCGAAAAACATACCATTTTGCTATTCTTAATGGTGACAGCCTATATTGGGCAAGGTGACAAGAGTTAGCACACATGTGTTTACTCCAGAATAATACGGGAATAAACCGCCGAAATTGGCACCTGTAATTTGGGCTCGCAATGTGTCGCAACAACTAAGGTGGTCCAGGAGTGTCCGTCGGTATCCTAATAACGCAAAACGTGCCACTAAGTTGCGGTAAATCGTGTTTGACTGGGACATATTAAGTTCGTGCAAGAGTTATTTAAGATGCCAATTGTATTTTGGTTGTATTGTCCAAACTCTCGCATGCCATTCGACTTCCTTCGTCAGCGAAAGATTGCTCAGCCAGCGCCTAATTTAACACCACACAAGTTTGAGAAAACATCACATCACACTCGTGTTGAAAATTCAAATTCCACTTGTTATTTGGTGACAAAGAATAATGAATATAAAAGTTCCAAAATTTTCATTAACGCGCACATTGACGGGGGTCTGAGCCAACTTCGCTTTGACGGGGGGCGGGTACCCGCCTCCCTAAGATCTCGACAACCACGCTAGGTAGCAAAAAACGGTAAAAGGCGTTAGGTGGCCCATCCACTTTTCCATAGAAAATATTTGAAACATTTTTTGTCAGGTCACATTTAAGGTCACTAGAAGGCAAAACATGCCATCATAGAGATAACATGTAAATGAAGGTTTTTGGTCATTACATCTGAACAAGTGGAGATAGAGCAAAACAACGTAAACTATATGAATCCTAGCAGCAAGCCGAATCGAATGATATATAATATGACCTTGCTAAGTCAAATAAAGGATTTGACCTGACCTGAAGTCAGGTCTAGATCAAATTAGATGAAACTTATCTTATTAGATCAAATTATCATTAGAACTGCAAAGACAAGGCGAGTCTAATGAAGATAAAATAAACGCTCTATCACCATCCGTTACTAAGATTTTTTATATGTTTGTCTTACGTCTATACACCAACAGCGCGTTATAACACTGGGTGCACGACCGCAGACATGTTTAGTATCTGTCAATTTGGGTGCTCGACCACAGGTACGTTAAATATCTGTTAAACATCTGTACAACAATGACATGATTTGGGCCTTTTTATGTGATGTTGAGGTGAGAGTGACTTAAGATGAGCATGATCTCCCCTCTCCGTTACCCGGTCAGACCAGCGAACGAGGTTGATCCTGCCGATCACCGGACCTCACGGGCAACAAGGAGAGGAAGGTTGCCTGGTAGGGAATGTAGCCGATCCATTGGTCTCGTCATGTTGTCGTGCCATAGTCGAGTCGAGAAAAAGAGTCTGGTCTGCGCTGATCTTTTTTGCTAATAAGGGTTAGTTGATTCCCTGCGCCCTCCCCGAAAAGAATAGTGAAACTAGTAACATTCGGGGAGAGCACAGGTACTACATCATTCATGCATGTACACAGATGCATTCCCACAATTTTAACGTTAGTGCACGCGCACACACACACACACGCACGCACGCACACACGCACGCACGCACGCACGCACGCACGCACTCGCACACGCACACACACGCACGCACAAACACACACACCCACACCCACACACACATGCACACATCCGCATCCACGCACGCACGCCTGCCTACACATCCACACACACGCACACGCACATACACCCACACACACCGAGCACCGCAGTCACCCAGCCATGCACCGCAGACATCCACCTTCCCACCCACAAGCACTCCCTCTTGCCCACCTACAGCACACTATCCCACTCACACACACGCACGCGCCAGAATAAAGCTGATTTATTTAAGTTATTTAGTAAAAAACATTTTCCCATATATTTCCAATGGAGAGGTCATGGCTCGTACCTGACCTTAGGTCATCGATATCGAAAGTACCAGAAAAATTTTAGAGAACTCGGTGGGCCCATTATGTGATGAGTTTCAATCGGATAAGCTTACCCTGTTCCGACTTATGTTATCTTAACCCGGAATGAAGGTTTGGATAGAGAAAAGACAGGCGCAGCACCGCGGTGAGGACTCACCTCTGCATCATTTACATCATCGAAATTTTACGGGTCACAAGGTCAGGTCAAGACGAGGTCAACAAGGTCACCTACTTCACCTTAGAGCTTGTAAGAGTACATTTCAAAGTCGATCGATTGAAATTCACACAGACCCTAGGGTCAAAGGTGTATATCGGGTTTTGATTTCGTGCGAGGTCAGGTCACGAGGCGACCTCATTGGAAAAGCATGGGAAAAGCTATTTCATGATATAAAAGCCACAAAATGATTGCAAATACGAGACTGCTCAGAACAACGTTTTGGACACCCTTACGGATCCAGGGTCATATTGCCTGACTTTCAAGGTCATCCAAGGTCACAGAGGTCAAAAACAGTATTTTGACAATAACTGACCTAATTGAGCTAGAGCAATGAAACAAAAATCGTGTTTGTCTTGTCACTAGCTTTCATTTGATATAAGTAAGGTCACTTTTGACCTTTCGTGACCTCAGGTCATATTAGGTCACGAGGTGACCTTGGCGGTCAAAATGGCGGGAGGTCTTTACGTCCACATACGGAAAAGTACGGCAATTTTATCAAATGTATTTACCAGACCTAATAGCCTAATGGCATAGGAGTTATACCCAGTTTGCTTAACATTGCATATTTGAGTGAAAATAGCCGATCTTGACCTAATTGACCTCTGAGGTCAAACCATTGACCCGAGCACTAAAATATGCGAAGTAATTTCTTACTGAATTCACGCGAGCTTTCATTGCACTTTCAGATTTGCGCTAAGCCCATATTTTCGAGTTAGAGGGGGCCATGTGGCCCCGGTGGGGCGAAGGTGGCGCCGGACCCCGGTGGGGCGCGGGTTAAACTTCTTTGAGTTCAAGTCACTGGACCTGTACTAGTGACCTGACCTGAGATGACCTAACCTTAAAATTTTAACAAAAGTTGTAAAAATGAGAGAAAAGGTATGCCAAGGACGGCGGCGCGTAGCCCCGCCGCTTTTATACTATCTCCCAAAAACCCGAGGGGGCGGGTACCCCCCCGTCAATGCGCGTGTTATGTGAGTAAGAGTCACAAAGGCATGTACGTTTTAATCCGCGCCCCACCGAGGGTCCGGCGCCACCTTCGCCCCACCGGGGGCCATCGATGGCCCCCTCTAACTCCGAAAATATGGGGATTAGCGCAAATCTGCAAAGTGCATTAGAAAGCTCGTGTGAATTCAGTACGAAATTAATTCGCATGTTTAAGCGCTCAAGTCAATGGTTTGACCTCCAGAGGTCAAGAAAGGTCACGATAGGCTATTTTCACCAAAATATGCAATGCTCAAGAAAACTGAGCATAACTCCTATGCCATTAGAGCTATTGAGATTTCGTTAAGTACATTTGATAGGAAATTGCCAGACCTTTTTCGGCTATGTGGAACGTAAAGACCTCCCGCCAGTAGTTTGACCTCCAGAGGTCACATCGTGACCTAATATGACCTGAGGTCACGAAAGGTCAGAAAGTGACCTTACCGTATATCAAATGAAAGCCAGTGACAAGACAAACACGATGGTGTTTGTTTCAGCGTTCTAGCTTAATTAGGTCAAAAGCTATTTTCAAAATACTGTTTTTGACCCCTGGTGACCTTGGATGACCTTGGAAAAGTCAAAGAACAAATATGAACCCTGGGATCCGTGAAAGGGTGTCCAAAAATGTTGTTCTGAGCAGGCTGAGTATTTGCAATCATTTTTGTGACTTTTAAATCATGAGACAGCTTTTCCCCATGCTTCACGACCTCAGGTCACGAAATAAAAAATCCCGGATATTCACGTTTTAGACCCTGAAAGGGTCATGAAGTGTAGAAAGTTTCAAATCGATCGACTAAGAAATGTAGCTCTTATAGAGCTTCAAAGTTGAAGTGAGGTGACCTTGGTTGACCTCGGCTGGTGACCTGACCTTGGGTGACCCGGGGTAAAAATTTTTAGGGATGATGGGAAAATAATGAGGTGAGAGGTAGAGCTCTCAAACGCGGTGCCGCTTTTCGTCGTTTTTCTGTTATCCTGAAAAAAAAACTTAGGGGGCCATCGATGGCCCCGGTGGGACGAGGGTTAATACAGTACACACACGGGAAGGTCATACGTATACAAAAGTCTAGATCAGCATTCACCTACGTCAAAGACCGACAAGTAAGGTGTTGCCGAAAACGACGCGAAAACTTTTTAGAATCCGTGCCACACCAATGTTATTTCATGACGTATAATTATAATAGTTTAGTGTTAGGTGCACTGGACAGACTTGTAACTTTGAGATACTTTTTAAGTTAATTATTTGTTTTTGATATGATATTATTATTATCATTATTTTTTTCGATGAAGAGGGTAGAGCCTTGTAGATTCCTGGCATCGGAATGAAAACAACATGAAAACAATGGCACCTTGACATGAAAACAACCAGTCAGAGAGAGAGAGAGAGAGAGAGAGAGGGGGAAACAAAGCCCAGAGTAGTCATTCCATATGTTTGAGGAATTTCAGAACGTATCGTGCGTTTAATAAAGCCATGCGCAAAAACACAAACTAAACCGACAACAAACCTAAAAAAATATGCTAGTAAAACCAGAGGACAAAAGACACGAACCCCAAAACAAAGACGTAGTCTACAAGTACACATGGCAATGCGGAAGCACATGCATAGGGGAAACGTGTAGAACCATCAAAACACGACAACAAGAACATAGAAAAGCTACAGAAAAGGAGGACCACGACCACTCTGGACTGGCTAAATACATTCTAGAAACCGGACAAAACATTTAATAGAATGACGTTCAAATCCTAGCATATGAAAGCCATTGAAGAAAAATAAAAATCAAAGAAGGCAACTTTATCGCAAAAAAGCAACAAGACAAACTACAGAATACAAACTGCGGCATTCCAATGCCAAATATCTACTAGGTTCTACTCTCTCCATAGAAAAAATAATGATAATAATAATATTATAACAATACCAAATAATTAACTAAACAAGTATCTCAAAGTTACAAATTTGTCCAGTAAACCTATCACTAAACTATTATTATTATACGTCATGATGTAACATTGGTGTGATACGTATTCTAATAAGCTTTCGCGTCGTTTTCGGCAACACCTTACTTGTCGGTCTTTGACGTAGGTGTACGATGATCTAGACTTTTGTATACGTATGACCTTCCCGTGTGTATACTGTATTAATACGTACTTGCCTTTGTGACTCTTAACTCAATTAAATTGTTGAACTTGTATATTCATTATTCTTTGTCAACAAATAGCCAGTAGAATTTGGATTTTTAAGACGAGTGTGATGTGATGTTTTCTCAAACTTGTGTGATGTTAAATTAAGCGCTGGCTGAGCAATCTTTCGCTGACGAAGATAGTCGTATGACATTCGAAAGCTCCGAAAATACAACCGAAATACGACTGGCGTCTTAAACAACTTTTGAACGCACAAAACGTGGCAAATTTTGCAGCCTGGGCTGGTGACACATTAATGGTTTGAAATTTTCAATGGTGACATACTGAACATTTTTTGGGTCCCTGAATGAATGATATAGTGAACCCGGACCTGGACACTCACTGGGATCAGTGTTTTCTCATTGTATCCCCAGTTAAGTGCTCCATTTACTTCCCCATCCTCTCCCCATTTTAAGTTGTGGCTTATGGTAGATATTTCAACAAGCCTCTCGTTTGCACCTGTCGAGTAGACCAGTGTAACAGAGCATATTAGTACACACTTCAACATAGCAAATAATTTATTCTTTACCACGCCAAACACTTCATATATAATATAAGAAAACAATTAAAGAGACGTTGTGCTGCTTGGAGCACGCGAGACCATGGAGAACCATGACCTCCTATACAATGCAAAGCAGCACAGTTGGTACGGTAGGCGTCGCCAGTGGCGGATCTGGGCCGGTGGTATGAGGGGCCAGCGGAGCCCAAAATCGTGACAAAACACATAAATCGTAAAAAACACGTATTTTTAGAAAATGGCTCAAAGGGGGTTTGGGAACTTACATAATTTCCCCCTGAAATAGCCCCTGGGTGTTGCCGCCTATTTCTCAGCTGTTGGTTGAAAGAAGCTGGTCCCTGAATATCTCGCATATATTGTGATGTTAAATACCAAAAAGCAAAAAAAAAAACAAAAACATATTGGTCATACCAAAAACTCAGATCAACGGCTCTATCCATAGAATGACCTGGAAAGCCAGGTTATCTAAGTTCCACTCCTTTTACCGTAGAGATCACCTACTATAATGAATCTAAAATATTACTGAGACTCTTAAATTTGGGAAAATATGTACTTTATTTCCGTCATATTAAATGAAAAAGCTCTATATGAATTGCTCACAGCCACATATTGCCTTGTGTGCGAATTGCAATTTCCCTCGTATTTTTTCGACAGAATCAGCTAAGAGCTAACTCGAAAATCTAAAAAAAGCACAACATGAACCTTCGCCTCCAATGAAGGAGCTGTTTTTCGGATTCACGTACAACTGAACAATATAATCTCACGAGCAGCCCAAAATCACAACAGTCAGTGCCGTTGAGTGTACCATTCTACATCGCCGAGTCATTGCATTAGCCAAACTAAATAAAAA